>WTTZ01000045.1:25772-219515 GCA_011750695.1 Penicillium sp. OUCMDZ-019 | reverse complement strand
TACCTTTTATGCCATTATCAATCTTCAATCAACCAAGTTCTCATGTATTATATAGTATATACTATAGTAAATATGCATTTATATATATATATATATATATCTATTTATTTATACATTGAATGCTGAACCTTACTGAAAGGAACGGCGAACTATACGATACTGTACCGATACAATACACGTAATTAATTGCAGTTACGTCAGCCTGCGACTTTTTATTGACTTCTCCGTGCAACCTCGCATCTCTCTCTCCTCGCCAGTCGCAATACGACCGCTGCGTTTTGTGGAAGTTTGAGAACAAGAGAGAGAGGAACATCAAGGGCAATCTATAGAAGCTCTCGTCTACAAGAAAGGAGGCAAAAGTCGCAACCCGCGAACTCCACATCCCATCGCAAACACCACATCGCCTACATCGCAACAACAACAACAACAACAAAAAACTACGTACCAACATGTCCGAACCAGGCAAAGAATCAATCCCCACAAGCGCCGACCCGCGCAGCAAACGTCCCACAAAGCGGCGGCAGCTCACGCCCGTCTCCGAGCAGGCAAACCAGATCAACGTGCTCTTCAAAGACCCCTCCAAGGAAGTGCGCCTAGCGCCACTATCCAAGCCGCGCACGCTCGACTCGCTCGCGCCGCCGCCGGAAATCGTCGCGAATGTGCAGGGTTCGTCTGCGGGTGCGGGCTCCGGCGAGTTTCATGTGTACAAGGCTAGTCGGCGGCGCGAATACGAGCGGTTGCGCCTGATGGATGAGGAGTCGAAGCGGGAGAAGACGAACGAAGAGTTTGAGAGGCAGAGGGCGGAGACGCAAAGGAAGGACGAGGAGAAGACGAGTAAGAATAGGAGGAAGCGCGAGAAGCGCAAGGCGGCGGCGGCGAAGAATAAGGGCACGGGTATGGAGGTCGATGGCGATAATAATAATAAGGACGGCGAGGATGAAGAGGGCGCGAGGAAGAATAAGGCGCCTCGTCTGGGGCCTCTTCCTCCGCGTGAAAAGAATCATGATGCTGAAGATTACGAGAATGGGGCAGAACAGGGCCATGAAGAGCAAGGAGTGATAATCCATGACGACGATTAGAGGGACCTTTGATTGTAAATTGTCATTGCTTTTCGTCCTCAATTAAAATATGTATTTGTACAACTTTTCAATAATGGAGGTCATGTAACATAATTTAATGGCTCTATCTTCTTCATTTTCTGTCTTCCCATTATATAGTTTATTCCTCGCCACCACCACCGACGTTGCCCGCCTGTTGGGCCGATTTGGCGCTGCAAATGTCATCAACACGAAGGAGTAGGCATGCAGACTGTAACTTGATTAGCAAAGTACTTTTTATAGTGGAAATAATGAACTCACCTCGACAGCAGTCTTGATGCTCTGCAGTTTAATGGCCTCTGGCTCCCAAACACCGTATTCTTTCATGTCAACAATGACTCCCTTATCACCGTCGATACCCCAGCTAGTGAGGCCCTCGACGTGCTTGGCACGCAAACTGGTAAGCACACGGATCGGGCTCTGGCCTCCGTTTTCAATAAGAGTTCGCGGGATGACTTCCATGGCGTCCGCAACGGCCTTGTATGGCCATTGTTGCACACCTTCAACAGACTTTGCGATCTGGTGGAGTTTGACAGAGACTGCCATTTCGGTAGCACCTCCTCCGGGTGACAGACGAGGGTGGAAAATGACATTTCGGGCCACGGCCATGGCATCTTGCAGATTCCGCTCAATCTCGTTCAAAATATCCTTCGACGGGCCTCGCAGAAGAACTGTGCAAGCTTTGGGGTCCGCGCACTTGCGCATGAACGTAAAGTACTCGTCACCGATCTTCTCAATCTCAAACAAGCCGCATTTGGTTCCCACATCCGATTCTTGAAGATCGTCAACACGGTTGACAATGGTTGCTCCTGTAGCACGTGCAATACGGTTGTTGTCCGTCTTCCTCACGCGGCGCAGCGCCGTCACGTTGTGCTTGACCAAGAAATGCTGGGCAAGATCTTTTTAAAGTTAGCTATGATATTGTCTTCAGAATTAATGACTTACCGGAAACACCCTTCTCAGTGATGACAACATCCGGCTTCAAGGCCAAGATGGCATCACACATGTGTTTCACCTGCTCCTCTTCGATCTCCAATATCCGGTTCCAGTCGTCCTCCTTGGAAACTTCAATGTTCGTTTGGGACTCTCCCTTTTTGTACTCAAGCGGGCAATCAAGAAGGATGATTCGTGGGTTCTCGATTCGCCTTCGCATCTTCGGGTGCGTAATGTCTTTGTTGACCATCACTCCGTCAATCACCGTACTATCCTCGATCTCTCCGCCAGGAATCTTCTCAACACGGGCGTATCGCTTGATGTCGACCTCGCGCTTTCCGCCGCCGGCCTCGAACGACACAGTGCGGACAGCCTTCAGGGCGAGGCTGCACATGAGTTCTGACCATCTCGAGACAAATTTTGTGCCGATCGATGATTGGATGAGGGTATACATGGCCTTGTCGTTGTCGATATCGACGGGGATGGAGATGTCCTCAACAATCTGGAGGGCGTCGTTGAGGGCTCGCTTAAAAGCAGCTATGATCTGGACCGGGTGGATGTTTCGTTCGAGCTGGGGGAGAGCCTGTGCAAGCATTTCACCAGCTATACAACGTTAGATTTGGAATTTAGTCCTCGCCGTCGAATGTAGCATACCTAGGATGATAACTGTTGTTGTTCCATCTCCGACTTCCTCGTCTTGTGTACGGCTGAGTTCGATCATGCTCTTAGCAGCGGGGTGGGCGACTTCAATTTCTCGGAGAATGGCATGTCCGTCGTTCGTAAGCACGATACCCCCCATAGGATCTAACAGCATCTTCAACATGGCCTTAGGGCCGAGACATGATCGAATGATATCGGCGACACTAGTATCTGTTAGTTTGAAGAAAGAACTAGCTTGGATAGACCATCGTACGTCTTTGCAGCTGTGATATTGGACAGCTGAGCTTGCCGACCGACCTGTCGGTCCCCCTGCTGGGTGTCTGCACACATGCATTGTTAGTTGATGCTTGTCGAGCGTCTTCAGGAGTTCAAAGCGGGGGGAGCATACTCATGACAACGACTGGCGCCTGCATGGTGACGGTGGGCAGGCCTTGGACCCGCGGACAGAAACTAGGGGTAGGTGATAGAAGGCGAAACGGTGCAGAACAGCAAAGATGTCGTGGTGCTCCTGCAGAGTCGAGCAAAACGATGATTGCTTGAGCTAACTTATCTCATCAAATTTCCATTATTAACTAAAGTGGGATTGCTGCTTCCCGCGGCGTGTTCGGCCTAGGCTGTGTTGGGCCTAGCGCCAGTTCTGCCGCGGAGACAACTTACTATTTACTATTTAGAACCCTGACTGCATCTTCAATTCTCTCATTCAATTAATTCATTCCTTTCATTTAATTCGATTTCAACCTACTGACGGGACGAGCCTGTCAGGCAATGTTCTATCATACAATGTTCGGATTCCAGCAGAATGTGCAAATCAGCCATGTGCCGGCCAGATACATCCTCTCCCAGGCCATAATAATTAGCACCTGCTAATCTAATCTTCATTCTTCATCCACTTGTTCAAACGCGAGAAGCTTCTCTTCAGACGGGCGCGCAGGTTGGAAGCAACGGGCTTGACCGACAACGATTTGAGACCCGAAGGACGTTGTTTTCTGAGCTTCTGCTTGACCACGAGATTCGGGGGCACAGGCTGGCGGCGGCCGCTGATGACTCGAAACTCCTTCGTAGGATGCGGGTAGCTGTGAAGAGGCTGAGCACTGTGGTTTCGAGGCGTCTTTGGACGCTGCTGAGAATTGCCGTCGGGATGAGTGACCCATCTGTAGCAGTGTCCAGGCCCGAGACTCTGAACGGTGGGGTTTGTTTTTGCTGCAAAGCCGTTGCGCTTGTTGCGAGACGATGGCAGTGCAAAGTACAGCGGGGTAGGGGATCGGTCGTAGATGATGGGCTTTCTGCGAACTTTCTCGACAGGTCTGATCCAGTAGTCGGCTGGCATGATGCGTAGGTCTGGGTTTTCCTTCTTCAGTCTTTCGTACCGCTCTGCCTGGATCTCTCGCATGACCTCTCGGAGGGGCTTGGCGATTTCAGCTAGTGCTTTTTCGTTGAGGCGGACGAGTATCTCTTCTTCGTCGACCATGTCGTCGCTGAGGGAGGAGCCGACAGATGCACAGTCATTGAAGTAGTCTGCTTCCCTGTCAAAGTCGATGTGTGGGGAGCATTGGTAGTGTGGTTTTTTCGATCTGACCATCTGAATGCCCAGGGGTTTTGGCTGGCGATATGCCGCGGGCGTGGGGAGCGAGGAAGAGCTCTGACTGAAATAGCTTTTTCTCAAGGCCATATTGACAGTCTATTGTCCATGTGCAGGATCGTGTCGTGATGGTGGTCTCTGTTGGTGTCGTGTCGAGACGTTTTTCGATGACACGAGACGAGCAGTTTGCAAGAGAGGAGGTAAGATCACTGCGAGCGTTGACAGACTAACGAGATAACAGATCTGAGACAGACAGACTGTCAGATTCAGACGTTAGAGGTTGGCAAAGCCTCATGCAGATCTTCTGTCAAGGCAGTCCTTGCCCATGGGATTGCGCTGAGGGATGAGAGGTTGTGCGTTGTGTGGAGAAGAGAAGAAAAATCATATGAAAAGACTAAAGACTACGAGTCTCTGGAGAAACAATTGTGCGGACAAACGCGGTACGCCAATTCATTTGACATGGCATCCTTTGACTCACCACACCACTGGTGAAGTGATTAGCGCTGTTCTACTGTCCTAATAAGAGTCGACTGAATGAGTGACTAGAATTAGCAATCCCAGCCTCTTCTACTTGCTAGTTTCAAGGCTTTTATTGATTAGTCTTCTCGAGCGTTGCACGGGGCATTCATAAGATTGTGCTCTGCTGCCAGTTTGATGTTGGGACTTCATATATCTAAGTACTGAGATTAGTCTGAGCTTCTGAGCTGTCAGTTCGATCAATCTGCTGCTTTGGTCATTAGCAGGACTTTGAGCTTGAGAAGTCTATTTGCTGCTGCACTATTTTTCTCTCTCAATTAGGCTATCAATCCAATTCATAGAAGAGAGCGCTTCAGACAATAAACAAAGAAACTAGGTTACACAACAACACCTGGTTGCTTAGGAAGACTAGCTCTTCTATCAAGACAGAACAAAAGAATAAGCATACCTGTAACTCGCTAGCAGAAGATATTTATTTTTGCATCGCATTCAACGTTGAACAACAATACAGAGACGCATCTGATTGGTGCGCGCAGATCTAATCAGATAAGATCCCGTCCTCCCATTGGCCACCCCAAGCTCCGGAAAGCGAATTTGACCGCAGAAAACCAAATCAACCATCTTTTTCAGACCTCTTTCATGGCAGCAATCACCACACCTCTGGAATGGACACGCCAGAGCCAACCAGAGCTTTATCTCCTGCAGAATTGATCCTTCAGCAAAAAGCCGAGGCTCTGCAAGGGCTTCCGCGAGCGGGCGGAGATGACGGCGGGATTTTGGCGCAGTTGTTAGGGAACCCCTTCTTCACAGCGGTAGGTCGTCTTTCTATCTTCCTATTCAGTGTAAGGAATTTACTAATCTTATGTTCGATATTGTAGGGCTTTGGTCTAGCTGGTCTAGGCACCGCCGCGGCCCTTGCGCAACGAGGCCTCAAGCATGGCGCGGCCCTGATCCGGCGGCGCATGCTCGTCGACGTGGAGATCAACGTAAAGGACGACTCGTACCCATGGTTCCTGCACTGGATGACCATTTACCAGCAATCACAACTCAACGGCGCGCGGTCTACAGCTGCAGCTGAGAAACTCGGGGTGGTCGAGACTCTGCTTCGAAAATTCACGCCCGCAATGCGGCAGCTCTCGATTCAAACGCAGAAAGTTGAGCATGCGAATGGCGCGATTCACACGCAGTTCACGCTCATACCGGGTCCGGGGAGGCATGTGCTGAGGTATAAGAATGCGTTTGTGTTTGTCAATCGCGTGCGCGAGTCGTCGTCTAGGGATCTCCAGTCGGGCCGGCCGTGGGAGACGGTTACGCTGACGACGTTGTACGCGCATCGGCACATATTCGAGGATATGTTTACTGAAGCACATGCGGTGGCGGCAAAGTCGCACGAAGGGAAAACGCGCATATACAACAGCTGGGGCGCGGAGTGGCAGCAGTTTGGCCATCCGCGGCGGAAACGGCCACTGGAGTCGGTGGTCTTAGACGAGGGCATCAAGGAGAGGATCGTCGAGGATGTTAAGGACTTTCTTGATAGTGGCCGCTGGTATTACGATCGCGGCATCCCGTATCGCAGAGGCTATCTGCTGCATGGGCCGCCCGGCAGCGGCAAAAGCTCGTTTATTCAGGCCTTGGCCGGCGAGCTGGATTACGATATTGCGATTCTGAATCTTAGCGAGCGCGGTCTGACGGATGATCGACTCAACCATCTTCTGACGATCATCCCGAATCGGACGTTGGTTCTGCTTGAAGACGTTGATGCTGCGTTCTCTAACCGCCGGGTTCAAACAGAGGAAGACGGATACCGGGGCGCTAATGTGACGTTCTCCGGGCTGTTGAATGCGCTTGATGGCGTGGCAAGTGCTGAGGAGCGTATCTTATTCCTAACCACAAACCACGTTGACCGCCTGGATGAAGCACTGGTTCGCCCTGGCCGTGTCGACATGACCGTCCGGCTGGGAGAGGCTAGTCGATACCAAGTTGCTGCGCTGTGGGATCGGTTCTATGGGGAGTTTGATTCCAATGGCGAGTTCAAAACTCGATTTTTGGACCGTCTTGCTCAATACGGACTCATCGAGGACGAGAACGGCCACAAAGCCGACTTGTCCAAGACGGTCAGCACAGCTGCCCTGCAGGGCCTTTTCTTGTTCAACAAGGGGAACATGGAGGGTGCAATCAACACCGTGCAGACGCTGGCTCAGTCGATGTACGAATAGGCCGTATCGTGTATTATATCTGAGAACATGTACATAGTAGTTATAGTGTAAGATTATCTGTTCTTATCTGCTGAACTTCTGTAAGACGTCTAGCATGGCTGCGGCATCGTCGATGCGGTGTACGGGTCTGGTTGGTGTTGGTTTGCGGTTGTATATGGGTTCGGGGTGCTGGTACCTGTCTTGCCTAGGTTGAGGTTCCATAGACCAGCTTTACCTCCTGGTCCGTCATTGAAAGGGTTGTTCTATATACGATGGTAGAGTTAGGGCTTGATCAGACTAGTCCGGAAGAGGCAATTAGTATAACGAACGCGCAAGGAGTTGGTTTTAAGCTTACTTGGCTGGACTTTTATTACATGCAAATAAATTAGCTCTAAAAGAACAGGATAAATTCCATGTATGTATATGGAGATACTGGAGGGGGCTAGCCTGCAATGAGTCGGAGCTAGCTCTACACTGCCTACCTCAGCTTCTTCTTGAAACATCTATACCTAGGTATTAAGGTCGGGCGTCCTCCTATATCATTTATTAATGAAAGCCTCTGGTACATTTACATTTGGTGTCCTCCCAGGTGCCAATCCTGCTCTGCGGCGAGCATGCCCAGATACCACAGGGCAGTCAATATAGTCAACCGCGGCTGGCCAGCAGTGCCCCTTGTATCCCACTGAACCGGAGATGAAAGCTCTACATTTCCCCTGTCGTCAACTCTCCGGATAGCGACCAGTTCACGATCCGTAAGCACAAACCCATACCGCGCTTCATGCTGAATCATGTAAAAATTGACCTGAGATAGGACTTGTGCAAACTCGATGCATTCGCCGGGGTCAGAGCTGTTTCTGAAATCCATCGACCACATGTATGAAGGCTTGCAAGTACCCGGACACCGATTGGGTGATGTTGCCCAGGGCATGTCTGCGTCGAAAAAGGCATAATGAGGCTCGAAGCGATCGATTACACGAGCTCGTGTTCCTATGTCGTATTTAATGACTGATCGGCCGGTCAGTTGATTATGACGGCCCATATAGTCAAACCCGCAGCGAAGAGCACGCCTGAGCCAGAGTAGCAAATGTAGCTCAATGCGGGCTTGAAGCAGCTCCTCAGAATAGGCGGGGCTGGGAGGGGTAGGTGGAGGGCATTTTTTTATTTGTGCAGAATTCAAGATGGCACCGTATTGCTGTAGGATTGTGCCGATGTTGAATTCTGGCCAGTGGCCTATGTGAGCAATGTCGTCCGCGTTGTAGGAGCTGCTTCGTGTGTTTTTCGTTGATTGTCCTAAGTAGACCATATCGATTCCCGGAGGGGAGTTCTGTAGGTAACTGACAAGGGTTTGGTCTTCCATAATGGAATGCTATGGATGCTGCTAGTTATGAAAAGAAGATGAAGTAAGTAATAGACAGGAGGGCCTAAGACAGCGATGCCGTACCCCGCCTGAACCAGGAAACCACCAAGCTCTGATCCATGACCATTCAACATGTCTACAGACATCGATTACGAGCTCAAACTGGAGCCCTCGCAGGTGGAATTCCTCGAGACCCTGAAGGAGGGCGAGTTCTCCGTGGTCTTCAAAGTGCGTGTGCACGAGAAGATATGCGTTTTGAAGGTGGTGAGTTACCACATACCTAGGTAACTGGAGTACATCGGTACATGCTAAGCGGAAAAGTATCATACCCAAGCTCCGAGTGAAGCTGATCCTCCGTGGCGCGAAGTCAACATCTTCATCTGCGAGTCTACAGCATACAAACGCCTGAAAGAGAAAGGTTTCTGTGAGAGAAGAGTCGTTCCTGATTTCTACGGGACTATCAAACAGATACAACCAAGCAACTGGCCGAATCTATACATGTTTCTGGAGGATGACCTGCTTCCTGATGCTATTCTTATCGAATATATACCATATTTGCAGGGGCTAGATCTGAGCAACTTTTCGATGGCTCATATCGCTCAACTACGCCAGACCCTCGATGAGATTCATGCAGTCAGAATCCGCCATGGCGACCCGTACCCCCGGAATATGATGGTTTCTTTGGAACCAGGAAACGAGAGAGCGCTCTGGATTGATTTTGACCGCGCTCAAACGTGCCCGGAGATTGGACCGTTCACGGAGAGACAAGAGAAGTGGTTTACAGATGAGGATAGGCTGGTAAACCAATTTTTTGAGTATTTGGTAAGTTACAATCTTGACCCAGAAATTGTACTTGCTGATCGATATAGCCTCTAGATCATGCGGATGGAAAGCTGACTCGCAGCTGGAAATACTACTATGTGTATGGGTGATATATCGGTTAGGGCTACGCAACATACCTAGGTAATACATCTCAACGTCAACGAATAAACAACGAGTGATCTTATCTACGAATATGCATACATATACTAAAATAGTATAAATTAGTATGAAATAATAATTATATGTTCTATATTTAACTCATGCATGTGACAAGCCCTGATTGGCCACACGAGCATGTAAGCGCCGCCATCTTATCCCCTCTCAGCCAATCAGCGCGCATAGTCACGTCGCAGCGTCTAATGCAGTCTGTGTCGTTCTCATCACACTCGTCGTGCCTATCACAGAGCAGCCAGAATGCATCCAACATGCAGCCACGAGTCGGCCTGGTAGTGTGCCGATGTCTTGGAATTCTTCAGGCCTGCCATTGGCCGTGTCAACAACATGGCTGCCGGGTTCTCCATGCGGCAGTTTTAGACGTCGACACACGTCTCCGCAGGTGAACGAGCTCATAAGGTGACAATTCCCCGAGTTGATCAGTTTATCAATCTATGCCAGCCAGTTTCTTTTGTTCTTTCTCTTCTTTCGCATTGATCGGCGTTGAGAGATTCTATAGACGCAGGCCGTTGTTTATTTCATAGAGCCGGCCTCTTAATATACCTTTTTTTTTGTTTCATTTCATTTTCAAGTTCAGTCAATTTCAGTTAACATGTCTGCCAAAGCCCAATTCCAGCTTTTCCCATCGCCGGCAAAAGACAAGAAGAACCCGTTTGGGACTATTCCCAGGAGGCCAGAATCAAGGAACAAGTCTCAGTCTCCGGTCTCTCCTCTATCTGACGACAGCCCCAAGTCAGAGATCCAGACCGAGTCGGTGATTATCAAGATCATCGAAGACACAAAATCAGACGCAATTCAACGAACAGCACGGGCGATCAGCCCAGAGTCTACTTCACGACTAGACAATACAACACAATTAGACAGGCAGCAAAACAGGTCTATTTCTCCGGGCCTGCCAATCAACTCCATGTTTCCGCAGTACAACCACCAGCTACCGCTAAACCAGCAGGCGTACTTTCCCCAGAACAGAGACTCGGAAGACTCGCTGCAACAAGATCAGAATATCGGCTCTGCAGGCAGAGCTGTGACTGTGACGCGCATCTCGCCTGGCGATGTAGATGCCGTGCTTGTGCCCAAGACGGTGCCGGCCAGCGTGCTCAACTTTCCGACGGAAGACCTGAGTCCGCGGATGGAATACTCCACGGCTGAAGAGTTGTTGACGTTATGGGAGTCTGCCAATGGACAGGAGCTGGAACAGTCTCTGGGGACGTTCAACCTCCGCATGGAAAGGTAATCTCCCTTTTCTTTCCCTTTGATCAGCTCTGACAATCACAGAGTCGAGGATAACACATTCACCTTTGGCAACCCGCATCTCCCCTTCTACACCCTGCGGGCAGGCATGGGCGGCGTATCTATCCTGCGGAACCACCCCCTCAAGCCCAACCGCGGCGTCGAAGTGATGGGCCTGAGCTTAGAAAGCCCAACCCGTCGCCGACCACCGCACGACGGTCTGGTCACCGTCATATTCTCCAAGCTCGCTGCCATGCTCGCCGTCGAGCAAGCCGCCGAACTGTCGCGACAGCATGCCCTGACCCCGTCGGAGGCGATAGAAGTCGAGACCAACGCCGTCAGTCGCGCGGCGTCGCAGGAATCATGCCGTCTGGTCTGGAACGCGCCGCAGCGGAGGTACGAACTGCAGCATCCGTCGCTGCTGCAGCAGGTTTCGTCGCCGATGCTCGGGCAGGACGGTGTCCCTGTTTCGTTAGTTCAGACGGCACAACCGGGCATTCTGCATATCACCGTATCTCCCTCAGCGGAGAGTGATAGCCAGCAACCCCCTGTTATCATGGTCACGAGCCCGGCGTTGGCCAACAGCATCCAGGCGGGCGAGTCGGCAGCGTCGCCGCGGACGTCAACGCTGCCACAGGCAGATATCGACGAGCCGCTGGCTTCCCTGGATCTGGACACGATGACGCTGTCTATCTGCGCTGGATTGACGACGAACACAATCCCGTCACTCTATGCCATTGACTCGCTGGTTGCGGCCATGCTTACCGTGGCCATCTCAGACGATGCTACCTATCCCGTGCTCGCGAACACAGAGCTGTACGTGCCAGGTCAGATTTCAGAACAACAAGTCCCTCGACAAGCACCTCGACCAACAGTACAGCAGTCGCCGCAGAATAGTCGAAGCCGCCGCAACTCGTTCATCTCAACAACGGCAAAAAGCACAACCACCACCAAGACGTTTACAGGCACATACTACACGACCTTCGCCGAGCGCGACGAGGCCGAGCAAGAAGCAAAACTCATGTCCCAGATCCACGCAAAGGAGGCCAAGAAACACGCCAAACGGAAGAACAAGCCTGCCAAAACGAAAAAGGGATTCTTCTCGTTCCTAGGCAAGAAGAATAAAAGCAAAACCGAGGGCCAGATCGAGGAAATCGATCTGGAGAAATACGGCAACTCGGAGCCATGGGACGGCGGGAAAGAGGAGAAATTGCCGCTGTTTATCAGGATGATTGTGGGCGTGGTCACGTTTGGGCTCAAGGTTGTGGTGTGGTTTTGTGTGGCGGGCTTCAAGGTTGCGTTTTGGATGTTGAATAAGTGTTTTGGCGAGAAGTAACTTCTTACTCCTGTGAGTACTGTTATGAGTATGCTTCGATGTACATAGGACGTTCATTAATGGGTTATGTTTCTATCTTTCTTTACTGCTTGCATAATAAGGTGAATTGATTGATTATCTATTATCATAACTAAACAACCAGACATGATCCATTGTACACCATCCATCCCGACATAAGAAGTGCGAAAAAACAACCGAACGCCGCCGATATAATATAAAATACTCACCTATAAATACAACCTCATTGTCCCAATCATATGCAATTACAACGCAGCAAAAGCACCAACAACACCCGCCAGAACGAAGCTCAAGCTAGGCACCACCTGCACACCCGCACCCTGGAAGTACTGGAACGGATCAGCACCGCTGGGCGTTGGGAGAGCTCCCAGCGAGTTGGTAGGCGTAGCCATGGCGCCGTGGCGGGCGGCAGACGACGAAGCAACAGCAGCGGAGGTACCGGCGGCGTGGACACGGCTGCTGGCGGGAGTTTGGCTGTCATCCTCGGTCTTGGAGCCGTGCGCAATGGGGTCTGCGCCGGTGGGCGTGTTGGAGTCGGTGTTGGCGTCTTCGGTGGTATCATCGACGTCGGCGTCAGGGTCTGCAGCGTCGGTCTGGTCGTCGACTTCGTCGCCCGCGGCGGCAGGCGTGTTGGCGCTGTTCTTGGTGTTGGCGCATGTGCATCCCTCGCCGTCAGAGGACTCTTGCGCGCCGTTCATGCGCTCAGCGGCCGACGAGGAGGCCGAGGCAGACGAGGATGTGCCCGAGGGCGTGGTGGCGCGGCGCATTTTCTGGCTGCTGCAGGCCTCGGTGGCGAGTTTGTCGGTTGCTATATTTCTTAGCTGTGTTCAATAAAGTATTCTTGAGTGGACATACCATCGCTCGTCTCGGCGCCGCAGGAGGTCTTGATTTCCTGCATGACGGACTTGCGCGCGGCGTCGGAGCAGAGGCAGGCGGCGTCGCCGGTGTTGCAGGCGCTGCTGGAGAGGAGGGTTTTCATCTACTGTCTGTTAGTGTACTCTAACGTACGGTGGAGGGGAGATGTACAGCGCAGGATGAGGCATCTTCCCTGGCGACGAGGGGCGATGTAGCTGCGGTGGCAGCGGCGGCGAAGGCGAAGAGAGTGATGAAGGAGCGCATCTTGGTTGTCGGGTTGAATTGAGGTATGTCGAGTCGTCGGTCTTGTCGGTGCTTGTCGGATGATATCGATTGAGCATCAAACCTCGGGTCGAGGACGCCTTGATATAGACGACCTGAACGACTGTTGTTGTTCAGCCAATGCCATAACAGTGCTGGCAGCATACCAAGTGATGGAAACATAACTCATAACATGAAGGTTTATCATAGTATTTTGAGGTGTTGGAGCGGCAACGTGTAGAGTTTGGCAGGAATGTTGTGTGGATTGTATTTGATCTTGGAGGCGAGCATTCTGATTTCCTAATTGGGGAGATTAGGGTTTGGTGGAATGTCCACCACCACAACACACGACAGAATCACCAACACAGCTATGGATGCTAATTACCTAAACATTGTGGCTGTGTAAGGCAATGATAATTCTTGTTATTATATATTACAGGAAACCATTTCTATCGTGGTATCGTACTATCATTGAATTTGAAGATCTAGTCAATATATATCCAGATCAACCTGGACTCTTAGGTATCTTGAAAGCTCAATATAAATCAAAATAAAATAAAAACTAGTACTATATAGGTTAATACTAGCTAGATACGATTGCACATCTCATGTCTCTACCTACCTAGGTACTAGGTATCCATGCTCAACCCACCCAGCCATAATCAACCACTTTATCCCCGTAGATCTACAGCGGATAGAACATCTTCCAAGTCAACAAAGATCAACCACCTGCTCAGCCCAACAAACCTTGGAAGTATCTCAACCTCGCACAAACTTCAGCGTACCCAATCCTAATTCCTGCTTGTACTTACGAGATCAGCGCATACCTAGCAACACCACTACGGAATGAAGCCGGAATGTCCATCTACCTCGACACTGCACTTAACATATGCAGAGGCGGGTACTGTATCCCTAGTTGGCATATCTGCGCTGTACATAGGACGTTAATCGATGTCGTAGACATTACATTACGTCAGATGTCGATTCTATACTTTCCAGGATGATGTTCAATGGATCAACACTGGAATGCCAGTCCAACATATGAAGATCAGTGTACAGAAAATTCTATTGGCTGCTCAATGTAAATCTCAATCAACGGATACTTGAGGTATCAACTATCAAGTCTAATGTATGTGTATATCACGTCTATGTATCAATGCTTGGATAGTATGCATGTAATATAAATGTAATGTAAATGTAAATGTAAATGCATCAACTGCACCGGGTATCAACTCCATGCGCTCGCACGTCGAGCCGTATGCAAAAACCAATGAAATGAAGCCGCCATGTTTAAGAGAGGTTAATTGAATGTATTCTTCTTTGTCGTGCGCCATCCGTCCAGTCGAGGCAGAGGACTGCGCGAGCCCGTGCGAGTCGCTGGCCGACCAAGTCCTAAACCCTTGCTTGCGAATAATGACAGGCGAGTCTTTTCCTGGCGGACGGCTTCTCGCCGCTCTTCACGCAACGCGTCAATGCGGCCTTGGCCCATGCGGTATTTCCGACTCAGGCTTTCTTCGAGCAGGGCGTTGGCGTCGAGCAGTCGTTTCGGGATGGTCTGGACGATTTGGAAGACTTCCATTGGGTCAGACACGGACAAAATCTCGCGCTCGCCGGCTTTAAATATGCCCAAGGCAATGCGGAAGAACGTCTTCGAGCCTTCGTAGAAGAGGCAGTCCCATACTCTTAATGTTGTTTCTAAAGGCAAACTACCAATAAACATCGACATGAGCCAGTTGGTCAGGCCGAGCGTGATGTCGGGCAAGCGCATGTTGACTGTCAAGGCTGGTGCCTTGGCTTTGGCGACTGTCGGCGTGTTGCTGACTAGTTTCGTGTAGACGTGCGGTAGGTTGTCTCTTAATAAGACCATCAAGATCCACATGTCTACATTTGCGCCTTCAAGACTGATCTCATGTGTCGCAGGAAGAAGCTCGGAAGTTATTATATGCAGCATCCAGAAAGCCTTTTCTTCTGGCAGAAACAGAAGCAGCATCCCGGTGATGAAATTCAGTGACTGCGTGTATCCAACGCGCGGGTTATGCAAGGCAAATGCATATAACACCCGCCTGAGAGATCGTATCATTTGCGTTTCGACAATCACCGAGTTCTTTCCTGGACCTGCCATGCTATCTGCCCCGTCGGGTTTGAAGTGGACATTATCAGGGAACGTCCGATACAGATCCCGCTCGATGTGTTCCTTGTCGGTGTTGATTGGCGACGACATGGCCTGTTCTACCAAGTATGTGTAGTGTCCAGGATGAGGATGCATATGCTGAAAGCCGCCTGCATAATAAAACCAAGCCGCACCGCGATATTCACTTGGAATACCTTTACGAATATACCGCTTGAGCATGTTAGTTTTCGGAGGGAAGGTAGACGGTGAATCAGTCGGCAATCCAGATGACTCCAACAGTTTGACCCATTTCAATCGCCGATGCTCGGCAAACGCGGCATACGGCCTGTTCCAAGCTTCAAACTGCTCGCGCGAGACCTGGTGGGTTGCTTTGCGAAAGCCATAGCGGTCTCGCTCGTCGGTGCCGGGAAGAAAGGGCGGAGGAACCTTTCCTGCGACGCGAACTATCGTCGAGTACCGCGGGCTGGGTATTGGCTGTGCGACGTTGTTGAGATTTTTCGTCAAGGACACGTCGATAGACAGATTCTTCGGTGCCAATTGCCTGCCAATCTTTCTAGGCACTTCGCCTTCCAGCTCTGCTGGCGTGTTTTGCGATGATCCAGCCAGTCGCGATTCAATCTCTTCATGTTCGGGTAGTTCGTGTACGGCGTCGGTCTTCTCTTCTGCATATTCCTCTTCCGGCAATTCCTCTTCTGACCGATCATCTGGAAAGTCCTGTTCCATCACACGGCTTTCCCGCCGCGGCGTCAACGACGCGACGGACGAGTGCTTGGCGGGCGAGGAAATATTCTCCGCAATGACGTCTAATTCACCCACCAGCGTCACAGACTGTGCAGACGACTCCTCGGGAAGATCGACAATATCATCAAGATACATTCCAATGGCATCCTCCACGGTCATATCGTCTTCCTCAAAGTAGCCGCCTGGCGTGTCCGGCGACATATCCGTAATCGAACTGCTCTTGGTCAGTATACTGCTGCGCTCTGTCCCGCTCATCTGCTCGAAGCTAGAAAAGGATGTCTGTCCTGAGTTCTGGCTGGACCGCAGCGGGTCGCTATACTGCAGCAGATCAGGGGTCCTGCGGGGAGGAAATCGGGGGAGCGGGCGGTTGCTAAAGGCCATGTCTGTCTGGCGATCAGGGAGAGGTGAGCGGCGGCTGCTAAAGGCCATGTCTGTCTGGCGATCGGGCAGGGGTGAGCGGCGGCGCCCATACAGCGAAGAGGTGGACATGGAAATGCGCAGGCCGGGTCGGCCTGAGCGCATGCGAGGGACGGTGTTGGTGTTGGTACTTGGGGGGTCGGTCATGGGTAATGGCCAGGCTTCTTCCGCATGCCGTTCATTCGGAGATGTCACAGTTGACCTCGAAACGGGCATGTCGTAGTCTGGTGTATGTGAAGGCGGCTCTTCATTGCGGGACACACTCGTCGTGTGGGCGGCGTATGTATTTGGAGAGGAGGGCAGAGTCGGCGAGTCTTGGTTCGAATTCAGATTCGGGCGGCTGTAATGGGGATAGCCAGTGCCAGTGCCATAGCTGTTGCTGCTGCTGCTGCTATGGCTGCTGCTATCCAGTCTCAGGCGCGGAGGAGCGCGACGGCGGTAGACGGCGTCAGCAGCGGTGCCCGGGGGGGACTGTGTGACCATGGCCACTTGAATATACGCCGGGCTCGCTGTGCATATGGATTGAGTGAAAGCTCTTTGTCGGGCTTTGTCGTGTTTATCTTGTTTATCCTGTTTATCCTTCTGAAGCAGACCGGACAGAACAGGACTTGTCTTGTCTGCTTCCTCTTTCTACCTGCAGTTTATCAATCGTCAATTGATCAGTGGTCGCGTTGTGTTGTGTCGTTGTAGTCGTCGTGGTAGTGGTAGTGGTAGTGGCAGCGTGGTCTGCACAAACGGAGCGGAACGAATGGAAGAGACGCCCAGGCCTCGGTCTGGATCTGATAAAGAAAGAAGGAAAAAGAAAAGAAAAGAAAAGAAGAAATCGACCTGTCAAATGCGGCAGTCCATGCCTGGAAGTAAGAAGACGGACGTCTGGTGAAGTCTGAAGATTAAGAAAAGGAAGCGCGGATGGAAGGCGCCGAGGAGCTAGCTGCCTGAGGCTGCACTAGACTAGCTTAGCCTTAGCCTAGCCTCTTAGCCAGCAACCTGTTTTTATATTATTTATATTTTATTTTATATTATTCATTTATTTATATTATTTATATGTACTCATAGTCTCATATCAACTGCCATCAGAATAGCCGTACTGTACTACGTTCAGCCACCAGACACGTCTATTCTGCATTCGACTCGTCCAGCATCAGGCGATGCATCGTTTGCATGCATCACATTACTCTCTCTATCCGTACTCTAGTATCTACTCTGGATGGCAACACGGCCCTGATTTGTCTGTTCTCGCTGCTCTAGCCTCTAACAAGGTCCGAGTTATCGCTGATGTATCTGGTTTGCCATCGCCCGAAAATTCCCCGGCTTAGCCTTTAGTATGGCAATGCTCGGCGTGGCCTACACTGAACTACGAATAAGAGTACTGGGTACCGTACACTTACGACAATACTAGAATTGGTTCGGCATGATAATGTTAATGCAGTAACTCAGGATTTAGTGTATCGTAAGAATAGCCAACGCCGTCAATGGTCTCATCCTGTGTGACTGACACGGGCAGAGACATGGTCATAAAGTACATCATATCGAGAATAAGTGAAGGTCACTTCTCCTTGGCGAATCTCCTCGTCCAGTCCCTCGCCACCTCGTCAAAGCGTTTGCGGTCGTTCTGGTATTGCTCTGCAATGCGGCCCTCGACGGCGTCGTCCGGCATGGGCTCGACGAGTAACTGGCGCGCGAACTCGAGCACGGCTGCGATGCGCGAGGAGGGCTTCCATTCGTCTGATTTCAGCATGCCGAGGCACATGGATCCCTTGTCGTCGTTGGAGACGTTGGGGTGGTAGATCTTGGTCGCGAAGGAGACGGTGGGCGGTTTGAAGGGGTATTCGTTGGGGAGGGTGAGGTTGACGAGGAACGTGCCGTCCTGGATTCTTTAGTTCTCTAATACATTTTAAGCGAAGAAGGCGGCATACCTGGTAGGGAGTATCTTCAGGTCCCTTCATGAGGACCTTCCATTTGTACACATCGGCCTCGTCGACGAGTTGCACCGTGATGCCGGTGGGAGGGGACTCGGTGAGCTCGGCGAGCTCCTGCTTCAGTTAGACATGCCTGGAATATGGAATATGAGCAAACCTTGCTGATGCGCTTCAAACTGCCCATGTTGCAATAAATGACTGCGTGGTGTAAAGAGTGTTGTGTTGTGTTGGTCACGGGGATCTTATCGGCAGCGGGGTACATAGCTTAGCCCGTTCCAGTCTATGACAACACCACAACTCGCTTTACCATCATTTTACCATCATGCTTGATTCTATGCTATTAAACTGAAATGCTAATGCTAAACTAACTAATAAACAGAACGTATAGGTTACTCCCGCTGCAGCACAACCATCAGCCCCATCACGCCCAGCAACACCGTCTTCAGCCACGGGTGCTCGCTCAGCATGATCGTGACATAGCCCACGCCGGGGAAGTAGCCGCGCACGCTGCCAACAATGTCCTCCTTGCGGTCGAGAAAGTCTTGACCGCTGGCGTACAGCTCTGTGTCGTCGGCGATGTTGTTGTCGCCTTTGGTGAGGAGTTTTTGGGCGGGTCTTCAAATTAGTACTTATATATCGATTGAAGAAGAAGCAGCGTACTCAATGGACTTGTTCTTGTTTTTATTCTTCTTCGGCTCCTCGGTGTACGAGCGCACGACGCGGTGGACGATGGGGATATCCTTGCCTATACATCGATCAGCATTCATCCAGTTTAACCCAGTCGATATAAGGGACGTACCGCGAACGTTATAGACCACAATCTCGCCCACCTCGGCCCTCGCGCCCCGATTCCACAAAAACAGCAAATCGCCGCGCTGGAACGCGGGCTCCATGCTGCCGGAGAGCACAACGACAATCGGACTGCTGGAATTCGACGCTATCGACACGCCCTTCCAGAGCATAAAGGCGGTGGACAGGACGAGCGCGAAGTTGAGCACCTGGGCGATGGATTGGCGCGCATTGGAGAGGTTGCCGGCCAGGCTGGAGAGCATGTTGAATATCAGTACTTGAAAGACCTCGTGTAATTGTGTATTCTGTATTCTGTATGAGTGTTGTTGTGTTGTTGCTTGGACTTGAGCTCACATGTGGAGAGGTGTCCTGTCTGCGGGCCACAGCCAATCAGGTCTACCGTCTCCCATCCAGACTATCCGCCTACGTTAATTCTAGATCTACACTGCCGACTCAACACTATTCCTGAAACAAAACAAAAAAATAAAATAATAAAATAATTAGTAAACCCAATTGACTTTCATACTCCATACTTAAGCATAAGCAACTAGCAACTAAGCACGTACAAGCCACATCTCGAATTAAGTCATCGGCAGACAGCAGCTGAGCAAACGGGGCTTAGCCGCGCCGGCAGCCAATCAGAAGCTACACAGATAGGTTAATCCTGAGGCTTATGCAGGCCGTTTTTGGGCCTCTGCTCAGCTTCAGCTTCAGCTGTCCATGGACTAGACCACGAAGTGGTCTATAACTAGTACTCCGTACGTGGTGGTTTAACGACGTGGTGACTGTGACGTGCACCGACGTAGGGAGTGACCCCGGAGACTCCGGTCCCACCGTACATGGACGGAGTGAGTCTGACATGGACAGGACAGGGATGGATGTACGGATATACCCTGAGTCGTCCCTGACGTGCAGCTGTCAGGGTGTAATTGGTCAATTGATATTAATTTTGTTCGAGAAAAGTTGACTGATCTGCGGGGCTTATACTAAGTTAATGTTGATATGTATGATTATGTATGGTGGCGAGGACCCGTAGCCCTAACCGTGATATCATTGTTTATGTACCATACTACGTAGTAGATAGACAGACAGAGAGATCATATTATCAAAATACTCGCTAGTGCCAGCACCTACCCTCTAGAATAAACAACAAATGTAATCCCATGACTCCGGTATATGCAACGTGCCAACTTTCTCAAATGACAGAAAAGAAAAAAAGAGGGTATCAAGAACATCATCTAGTGCCATGTCATGCCATGCTTGAACCTCTGCAATCGCAATTGTCCGGCAATTGCGCTGGAAAACCCGAAATAAGGTAAAGGGCCGGCCATGCTTTTGTCGTAGTATGTATGTGTATGTGTATGTGTATGTGTGTGTATGTGTATGTGTATGAGAGATCAACGGCTCTCCCACAGCTGGATCGCGGCCAGCGGCGGATCCTCGGCGACCCAGAGGCCGGCGCGCGTGTCTGCCTGGCGCAGGTCGGCGAAGATGCTGTGGTCGGTGATGCTGTTTATTTCCTGGGCGTGTCAATATATGCCATCCAGGGGCGGGGGCGTTTGGGGAACGTACTTGGCGCAGTATCTGGTCGATTTCTCGCGTCTGCGTCACACTCGCCTTGCCACTCCGCGCAACGAGGTCGTGCCGGTTGATCGCCCAGCGCTTCGCGGCGGCGACGCGGAGGTAGATCCTGTGTGCCTGGAAGCGGCGCGCGCTGGCGTCGAGCATGACCCTATCTTGTTAACCTTCCACATTCACATACATCATTGGCAAGAAAGGGGGCGTACTGTCTGAGTTGCGCCTTCTCCATCTCCGGGTTGCTCCCCTGATCCTCAATCGGCATGCCCGTGAAGCCGGCAGCCAACAAACGCTGCGCTGCCGTGGAGCTCTGCGCCAGGATCCGGAAGCCTTCTTGTTGCACGTCGCCGGTGGCCACGGCGGAGAGTTGCTGGGAGATGTGCAGCTGGAGCGTGCGGTAGTCGTTGATTAGTTCGGCGATTCTCATGGCGCGGGCGTCGTTTACTATAACCCACGTTAGTCAGTCTAGATTTCGTGTCTTTGCCTCATGGATCGGACGTACGGCCGTCTGCCATTGTGTCTAGATGGATCGGATCAGAGGCAACCGCCACGCCGTTGAGGCAAGATTAATTAGTATAGTATAGACCGATAAGGAATGAATGAATGAATGAATTGAATAGAATCAGAAAGAAAGAATGTCAGATTCGCAACGAAGTCAAGTTAAGAACAGCCATCTCTGTAACAACAGCCGACGACGAGACGAGACGAGACGAAAGCCTTTAAGTAAATACATATCGACAGATGAACGACCAGCAAGCCAAGCACAGACACAGATCTGGTGGATCGTCTATGCTCTCGGAACATGCCTTTTTCTCGTCTTCCTTTTTGCAACTCGAGCCAATCAGACAGACAACGAGTTTCTGGGTGATGTGCGTCAGCCAGCCATATACCGTCGGAAGCATACTGTCCAGTGTCCCCAGTACATATATAGAGTATGCTGCTATACTAGTATGGAGACGGCAGTATGGGACCGCACAGGCCGAATTAAGAACGTCTGGTTCATGCATGACCGCCACGCCAGTCAGCTCGTTAAACAGCAGTCGGACAGGCACGCGCCAATCAGAGGCGCGCGTTAGGGCTACAACAACAGCTGAACCTGGAGCCACGCTTGCGCTGCTTGGGTTAGCGTGGCGTGTGGCTTGCCGTGTGGCGAATGCTCCCTTACTAAGCATCTTCTCTCTATTATGGAGAACACGGAGTACACTACGGAGAACACTACGGTGGTAGTTATGCTACGTAGAAACTGGTTACTCTGTATCCGATCTCCTGCATCTGCATGCGTACGCCGAACGAGGCGCGCCTGAACTCGGTGGCCAGACAGAATACACATAGACAGCTGTATCATCATTCATGTATGTGTTGTAAGTAAGGAGTAGAAGGATAAGGAGAAGGAGAAGTAAGTAGAATAGGAGAAGGAGAAGACATGATTGAAACAATTCTATGCCGAGACAGCTTGATTGATGCGAGACAGCTAATTAATGCGAGATTGATTAATGCGAGATGATTAATGCGAGATGATTAATCCTTCTCGCTGATCGCCTGCAGCCGCTCGTCAATCTCCTCCTCAGTCAAGGCCCGGAACTCGTCACTTGTGCCCTCGCCGTCCAGCCGCGGTCCCCCGACAATGCCAATCTCCAGCTCGTTCTTCTTAAAGTCCACGCTGAGCACGTTGCTCAGCGCCGAGATGCCGAGTTCAACCACCTCCTCCCAGCCGCCTTCCGCGTAGTCCTTGTTCTTCAGCTTCTTCTCGAGATAGTTGGCCGCCTCCTGGTACTTGGGGCCGGACGAGACCGCCTTGTAGCCGGCAAAGTAGCCGGCCGGGTCGCACTTGTGCACCTGCGGGCCGCGTTCGTCGTCCACCGAGATGAGCGTGATGGCCACGCCGAGGGGGCGCATGTAGGCCTGTTGTCAGTCAGTCCTGCACATTCAATATTGCATAATTCATAGGGGAGTTACCCTCTGCGTGTACACTTGGTTGATATTGGCCAGGCGCTTCGCCAGCACGTCGCCAGGCATCTCGTAGCCGTATTTATACTTGAACTCGGCGGCCTCACCACGGGCACGGTCGACGCATGCCCGGGCATCGGCTATGGATCCTGTCATGACGCAGCCGACGGACGGCGAGATCTTGAAGATGTGGGAGACGGAGGAGGGTTCGATCAGTTTGTCCTGCACCAGCGTAGCGTTAGCTGCTGTCTGTCTGCTATAGCTTGATCTGCACTTACGGGGACCTTCTTTTGCGTGAGGACAACGGCGCAGTCTTTGCCACGCAGGCCGACGGACGTTATGTTTGCGGCGGTGATAGCTTTGAATGCATATTCTGGTTCTGTCAGTCTGTATCCTAGACAGTGGATTATCGGTGTATTATCGGTGGATTATCTGGAGTATCGAATCGACATCAGATAGAAAACTGACCAACTTGATATAGACGACCGGAGTCGGAGAAAATGGTAATATGTCGGTCGTAGCCTGCGCTTCCTGTGTTTGTCAGTCCTAGCCTTCTACCAGTAGAGAGAGAGTCCTACCCGACATGATTCCGACTTTACTCTTACTCTTGATGAATATAAGAAGAGGAGAGTAATAAGCGAATTCTATGAAAGAGCTGATATGGCAAACGATGAGTTGATGAGTGGATGAGTTGATGAGTGACCTGACGGATGTGTGCTGGAGCTGCCTGAGCTGGGAGCTAGCTCATTCTGCCGGGACCTGACGCCTGACCGCCTTTGTGGTGCCAAGAGCCTTCCCTTTCCTTCCTTCCCTGCGATGCTCACTCTTCTTCTCGATCATGGTCATTGTTGCTCGTGTCTTGTCAACATGTTGTCAACATGT
Source organism: Penicillium sp. OUCMDZ-019 (assembly GCA_011750695.1). Taxonomy (NCBI): domain Eukaryota; kingdom Fungi; phylum Ascomycota; class Eurotiomycetes; order Eurotiales; family Aspergillaceae; genus Penicillium; species Penicillium sp. OUCMDZ-019. The sequence continues at coordinate 196,117 of WTTZ01000045.1, read as the reverse complement.
TGATACTTGTGTTGTTTGAGAACCAAAAATCAAGCCGACAGTCACAGCCACTGCCTCAACCCTCAACTCAATTGAGAAGTGAGCAGTCAAGACTGGCGACATCGCGTAGATACAACGATGCTCGCTCATAAGACTCAGACTCAACTCAGCTCATTCCAACTCAAGGACAAGATTCAACCCAACTTGAGCGATGAGGACGGTATCGATAAATCCTCGTCAACGGATCTAGTCCAATTCAACCTAGTGTCCACCAAACAGTGATGTTATCTAGTTACGACTACAACTAGTGTGATAGTGATAGCTCAGGAGTGAGATGATCTGGATCTACATCTCATCGGCCTATCGCCGGACTCATACGGCTGATAGTCGACTAACACATACTACGTACGGCACCACCTCATACGGCAATTAGCACGCTGTACGGTACATTGTCAGATTTCGCGTCTATCTCGGCTGGCATATTTCGAGACCTACACTACATATGTAGTACACACGGAGTACTCCGTACACTAGGATAGGATGCCATGCATGCTCGTCTCGTGGAGTCGCACGAAATATCCGATTGGCCTGGTCCACACGAACAGAAGTTAGTAACGCTGCAGTCTATGTACTCCGTACCAGCTAACTAATAAACTTGTATAGGCGCATATGCACGAGTCAGAAAGAGGAAATGCGTACCTGTATGCGTAATAGCACAGGACCACAGGTAGCCGGCCGGGCACTCGTTTGCGGTGAAAACTCGGCGTGTCAGCGTAAACTCCCGAAGTCAGTTAAACTTCTGTTATTATTAGTTCTATCCAGTGAACCTTGCTCTGCATCTCTAGACTCGGTCTAGTACATAGTCTGCTCGGAAGATTTCAATCCACCACGTTGTCTCCACCGTCAAACGGCGCTGCGGGACGCACCGTTTTTGAGAGTCCACTCTGTATTCGCAGCTAGCAAGTATACTGTATACGGAGTACTTACTACATACTAAGTAAGTGAGTGAGTGTATTAGTGTCGACTCGGTGATCATGCCAAATGCAGCACTCCGCTAGATCCGCCGTTATTGTCCGGCTTGACCTTCCCGACACTTAGCACTATTACTTCAACTTACTTGAAGGCTGGAGCTCAGATCACCGCTCGAGCCTAGCAGGGATGCTCGGACGATTCGTCTAATAGTGTCCGTAATGTGTAGCCGTCTGGCACTCGTAGTTGTACGGAGTTATGGTACAGGGGCAGCTATCCATGCAGGTATCGGCTATGGTTTCGAGTCTATCTCACGTTGGTCCACTTAGTAGTATACAGTAATATTATATACTCCGTATCGCTATATATATGTATAGCCCGTCTTCCTCGTCTTTCTTTAGAAGTAGCCTCACCAACACCACCTCAACATAGACGATATACCATCTCACATACCTACTACATACCTACTACATACAACAGAGTACAATGACCGAACTCAGCCTCATCCTCCTGCCCGTGCCCGCCGAGATCCTGGGCTCCCAGAAGACTGCGCCGTTCTCGCCTCCCAGTCCGCAGCAATACCAGCAATATCCATACCAGCAACAATACCAGCATCAACAGTATCAACAGTATCAACAACAATACCAGTACCAGCCCTACCACCCCCCGAAACAATCCCAGCAATACCAACAAAACCCTACCATGACCGTGACCGTGACACCCCCCGCAACGCCGCCATCCTTACCCTCCCCAGCAGAATCGGCAGCACCAGCATCACCTTCCACCTCTTCTATCTCGTCTAAATCCTCCCTCTTCGACGACCTAGCCTCGTACCAGCGCATCTGGGACGCAATCCACCAGCGGACGGTGAAGCAGCTGCAGTGGATCAAGGGTGCCTCTCTCCTTCTTACTGCTTACTGCCGTTGAAGCTTAGTGATGCTAACGTGTTGCAGACGCCGAAGACGGATTGTATACCTCCTCCCAGCTCAAGAGCATGCTGTGCGCGTCGTTTGATGCGCGGATTGTGCCGCAGTGAAAGCCCGAGTGGCTTATATCGAACGCATATTATACAAGTACGGTACTATAAAGAGTCTGAGGGATAGAAGCCGCCTCATCAGAGAGTACAGCGTCGTCTTCGGACATCCACAGACTCGATGCAGGTCAGATCGTCGGTCGGACCATGAATGCTCTGTACGGGACTCAGTGAGGCTCATGTCCATCACCAGCCGTTACGACCGATACGGCAGGAAATTTGGCACGACAGATTGGCACGACAGATTGCCAGAGTCAATGCAGCTCTGCTATGCATATGCTCCTGCTAAATACACATGTACATAAACATAAATCAAACATAACAAGAATAGATAGATCAGTCGCTATCCGAATCCGACTCGCTGCTCGATATCTCCACCACCATAGTCCGGTTCTTCCTCTTCTTGCGCGCGGGGGCTTTGGGTTTATTCTTCTCTGCAGTAGTTGTTGTAGTCATATCCTCCCCTTCTGCATCTGCATCTGCATCCACACCCGGTTTGCTGGTAGAAGACTTGCTGATCTTGCCCGACACCGTCCACAGCACCAGTTCAGCGCGTTTCCGGCGCTCGAACCGCCCCTGAATGCCCGTCACATCCTCCCCTTCAGTGGCGGCAAGGGAAACACCCTCCTCCAAATCCCTAACGCCGGCGTTGAGGTTGCCCTTGAACCGATGCACCGCGTCCCCGTATCTCTCCTTCCACGACGACGGCAGCGGCTCCCCCCCTTCTTCTGTTGTATCCGAGTTGTCAAGCTTGATAACATCCTGCGCCGCCTTGCGCAACCGCGTACGCGCGCCCTCGCTCTTGAGCCCCTTTAAGTACGCGAGTAAAGCAGCATTGTACTCGGCCGGCACCTGCTCGAGCGAAAAGACGTGTCGGAGCAGCTGCGTCTCGCGGATTTTCTGGAACTTCCACTCGGCGCGGGTGTGCTGGTACGCTGAGAGATAGGCGAGGATCGATTCTGTGCTTGGCGCTGCTGCTGCTGGTTGTGCTGCTGCTGGTATGGTCGGGGTAGAGGGGGCAGGTTTTCGGCGCTGCTCGCGCTTCAGCCGCTTTTCTTGCTTGCGTTTTTTGCGCTGGTGTTCTTCGTCGATTATCTCTTCTTCCTCCTCCACGGGGGGGTCGGTTTTTGCATTGTCGTTGTCGTTGTCGGCGACGGTGTCAGCGGCGAAAGAGACGGATTTCCGCTTCGGTTTGCGTTTTTCGGTCTCGACCTCAGCTTCAGTCTTATCGTCGTCTCGCGAGCGCTTCTTGGATTTGCTCTTCTTCTCTGCTTTTTCTTCTTTTATTGTGCTCGGCTCTTCATTTTCATTCTCATGCTCGTTCTTGTCCTCGGTGTCAGGCTTGCTTTTCTTGCTCTTGCTCCTGCTCTTGCTCTTTTTCTCGTTTTTGTCTTTGGGTTTTACCCCGGCATTGACTGTGCCGGGATCTTTGCTGAGGGACATGACGCTCACAATATTAGACAATAAGAGACAATAACAGAAACGATTATGTGGTGATTGACTGAATTGACAAGTGAGGGTCTGGAATCAGTGGAAAGTCAAGGAAATATTTTTTAAGCTTTGGCGTCCCACCGCTCCCGCTTATCTTATCATCACTTACTGACTACAACTACAGTACATCTTGACTTGGGAATAGAATAAATCATGGGTATATACAACATCGTAACAGACTAATTAGCTGCAACCTGCGGCGAATTGCCCGCCGGCACCACATTCCTACGACTCCTCCTGTCTTTATTCTCCTTCTCCTTCTCCTTCTCCTTCGACGAGCCCGCGGACGTAGTCGTCCTCCGCCGCCGCACAGGCTCATACACATCGTTAAAGTTCATGCACACGCCCAGAAACCGCATGTCGACGTCCGGCTGGTACGCCAGATCGCCGAGCAGGATGTTGAGGCGGGCGCGGAACTCGGCGGACAGATCGCGCAGGCGCGTTTGGAGTGAGGACAGCATCTGGTCGTCGGCCGACAGGTTGGGTTGAGGCGGGTTCGAGAGGAAGGGCGAGGATGGGTTGGAGAGGTCGCGCTCTGTCACGCCCCATTGGCCGTGGGCGGTGCGCGTTTCGATTTTGGCGTTGAGTTCCTGGCGGCGTGTGAATTCAGCCACTGAAAAAGAGTACAGGCCGTCGACGGCGTCTTTGTAGTTGAGCATGATTTTGAGGATGTGGTGCAGCTGGCTGAGGAAGCTTTCTTCTGGCTGTTTGGATGGTGCTGCCGCCGTTCGCGACGTGGATGACGACCCGAGGAGGCCTTTGTGCGTGATGGAGTTGAGGTACTTGGTGTGCGCCTCGATCAGGTCGTCCAAGGTGCAGCCGGGCTTGGAGATGGCGGCCTGTAATTGATCCCAGCTCGCTTCAATCACCTCGAACAGGATGTAGTACTGCAGCTGGCACACGAAATGGATCATCTCGGCAATAACACATCTGGCCCGCTTCCAGTCAGACCCGACTTTGTCCTCGACGCTGCCGAGGACGCCGCGGGCGCCGGTTATGGTGCGTCGCCAGGTGCTTTCTAACGCAAACTCGACCCGTTTCACGCGCCATAGAAAGTTGAAGACCTTGAGATACTGCGTTGAGCCCCACGGCGTAATGACCACGTCGACCGGAGCGTCGATTTTGTATTCGAGCGTGAAGCAGTCCCAGCCAATCTCGCCGTGGCTGAGCTCGAGCATGCGCGCATCCAGACGCCGCAGGACGTCGGGAGGGTCGTATTGCGCATTGGATGAGCGGATGGCATGCTCCAGCTGAGCTGTCAGGGTATGTCGGTACTGCGAGTTCGCAGGCCGGTCCAGGTTCGACGCTAGAGACTCCATGAGCAGCGCAATAAAATCACCCTGTCCGAGCAAGAGGTATTTCTTCAGCGCTCGCAGATGTTCAAAGAGCTTGAATTTGGTGTCCATCAAGTGAATAAGTCGCGCCATGGTCGTTTTGTAAGCCTCGTCGATGGAAATCTCTAGTCTGGCAGTGTCGCCGTATCGGAGTTCTTTCGAGGCCTCCTTGGAATAAGCCTCCACCCAGGCCGAATCGCCGCAGCCGTATCGTATAAAGTTGAGAGACTTGCCGATGAGGAAGACCTTTTTCGCAAAGTCTTGCGTTATAAACGACGGAATCATCTCGTCGTCGAGTTTGTACTTGTCTTCCCACACGCTCGAGGCGATCCTTCGAGGATCTGTACTCGGCCGGAACTCCGTCTCGATGACAAAAAACTCTTTATACGGATCGGAAAGTTCGCCGTCGTATATCCATTGCCGTAGCATATCATAAAAGGGGCGCGTTATATTGGACAGCAGCTTTTCCGCAAAGTTGCCAACGAAAGGATCGCCGTGTGACGACGAGTAGCCATGTATTAAAGATATAAGCTGGCCGCCGCGTTTGTCTGAATTGTCAATATACTCTGCCAGTGAAATAGAGAATGAAATAGAGGAACTCACCCCTAGCCTCCTCAACCATAATGCTCATCAACCGCAGCGCCATCGTAGCATCTCTCGTCCAGACCACACACCGCTTCAGCGTGACGGCACCTTTGACTACTCCTTTAGGGTCATCACTCGCCGCAGCCGTCAAAGCCCGTCGAATTTCTCCTTCTAGCGTCGCAACCAGCCCTAGGTAAGACCGCAGCTCAGTGAAGATCGCAGCTCGCAGAGCCTGACTCACGAGCCCGCCCTCAGAACTGTCGACAAACCCGGACAACTCTTTGTACAGCAGACACGGCTCGGCCAGGGTGTGCAGCAGCGATATCATCGGAATAGGCAGATCGGTGGGCAGTTTCAGGATTGTCGACGAGGAGAATTCCATGTTTGTCGACGACAGGCCTTGCAGAATATACGGCAGGTCGCGTAGAAGAGACGACTCAGACTTCCCGGCCGGGGTGACTTGCGGTACAGCCTCTTTCACGGTAGCTCTGCTATCTTTCGCTTCTTCCGTAGCCACTGGCTGACTCCGCTGCTTCTCAGCTCGCACCGAACGCCGCCGCTCCAGCACCTCCCCGCGCTGCGACACCGACGAGCTAATAGCAGGACCTTCGTCAGCATCCTCAAGCGCCCCTCGCCTCGCCTTGAACAGCAAATTGTCCAGATTGCCATCATCCATCAACGGGCTGCGACTGCGCGCTTCATACGCCGCATCTTCACCATCCTGATCGTCCTCACCCTCCGACAACCGATACAACAAATACAGAATAGCCCACTTCTGCCCCAGCACCGGCTGCGTGAGCAAGCGGGAATACAAATTCGAGAAGCGCACCGCTTTGTCCGGGCTGGCGTTCTCGCGCAGCAGTTTCCGCTTGATCAGGTCCGAGGCGTTGTTGATGTTTTCTGCTGCTGATCCGGTATCTGCGTTTCCTGCTTGTTTCTGGTCCTCCTTTTCGGTGCTGACAACGTCTAGGATGCGCCAGGCGCGGTCGAGCCGGGTTTGCAGGCGATGCTGCTCGGCGGCCTCGTCGTCGGAGCTGTCGCCGCCCAGCGCGGAGGGGGGGAGGAGCGAGTCGACGAGTTGCGAGAGGGCGTCGTCGACGCGGCGGGGGCGTGTTTGGGCGCGTCGGGCGGCCATTTTGTTCCCTCTTGGTCTATTCGTCTATTCGATAGTATTGAGTGGTGTTGGAGTAGGTGGGCATCGAGTAGCACAAACAAAGCTCAGCCTTCATCTCATGTGTCATGTGGCCTTGGCATTGCCAGTGATCAGAACTGCATTAATTCACTGGGTATGTATGTCTGCTGTGTTAATGGTGTTCTATGTTGATGGTGTTGATGGTGTTGTTTCCTCGCGGGACATGTTTTTGTGTTTGCATTGTTTGGTTGGCGATAACGGGTACGCCTCGATACGAATATACGAATACATATAAAATGTACATTGATTACTGGAACGTATTGTTGGATATTGATTACTGGAACATTATTGAAATTCATGGCTCATTGCAGAACGGACTGCTCGTTTACTCAGCCGATCTAGCTAACCACGAGCAAACGCAACAGTCTAGGCCAGAACGAAGCAATTTGGAAGCGCCGCCCAGCACGCACTCCAGAGACGGCCAGGTAGAGAAAACTCCAGAGACGGCCAGGTAGAAATAATAATAAATATCAGACACGAGAAAGAATAACTCCTGAAGGAGAAGAAGAACACCTCAAAGTACAGAATCCGTAACACCAGGAAACCGTTCCGAAGAAATCGCCACCAAAGAAAACGTAAGAAACGTAAGAAACGTTAAAAAGCAAAACATTGTTAAGACACACATGAACGCGAACGTCCACCGAATAAAGCATTTTGCGCGCCTCGAATGATGTACACGCCATATGCCACCATCCAAGTTGACCTGTCCATTTTAGTCCGATGCATCATTAGAACTCCGCCCATGCCAATGGCCTCCTTCAGAAGGCTCAAATAACAGACGAGAAGAAATTTCCGCCGCCGTATCAATCGAAGCGAGTAGACGGAGGTGAAAGAATAAACTATTACAAGAAATCTTATTAAAGAGCAGGCGACGAAAGATCATCTGTTTCGATCGTTATTATCTCGTAGACTGTTATCTGCGAAGGGCTTGAGCGGGGATCGGAGCTCCCTGCATGGCCATGTTGTTTGGAATGCCGTATGGATGAGCATCAAAGCCAGAGGACATGCCGTTCATGATCAGCGGACCAATGCCTTGCGCTTGAGAGACAGGGCAGTCTTTGTGGGCGAGTAGGAGGGTTTTGAGATTCACAATCTCTTCTCGCAGTTGCGTGACGGTCGCGGTTAAAGCATCGTTTTCGGTTGTGAAGAGTTCGACTTTGGCTTGCAGATTGGCAAGCCACTGCTTCTTGCGCTGACGACATTTCAGGGCGGCGACACTGAAAAGTTAGTAAGGATTACCATCGCGAAAAAGAGGCACATACCGATTCCGTTCTAAGAAATTCTTGCGCTTCTCCTCGTCGGTCATTTTCTTCGGGTCTTTTGACATGTCGTTCATCATTTCATCGTCGTCCGATTCCTCTTCCGGGGTTGCTTCTATGCTCGTCTTTGCCCGCTTGTTAGAGCCTTTAGGAGCGTCCTCGGCTTTGCGACGGCCATTGGTGGCGGCAACAGGTTTCGCAGGAGCATTCTTCTTGCCCTTGCCCTTGGCGGCTGGCTTTGCCTGCTCACCCTGCGTGTCGGAACCCTCGGCGGTCATCTCGCCGGCACCGCTGCTGACCGAGTTGTGGGCGTTTCGCGTCACTCGTTTCGCGTCAGCTTGATTATTCGCAGCGTTGGCCGCGGCAAACGCGTCGTTGTTGGTTTGGCCACCCTTGGCGAGCATGAAAAGACCGTTCGCGGCGTCGGCAGCGTCGTGGTGGGTGAAGGTATCAACGGCAGCGGGCTGCGATGTCTTCTTGTTGTCCATATTCGGGAGCGGCTCCGGCTCGCTGGTCGGATTGGACGTAGGTACATTGAAGCCGTTGCGTTTGGCGGCGTTGAGGGCGGTGCGGTGGAACTCGAGAGTCGACGGAGTCGCACCACCGCTTTGAAGCTGAGTGAGGATGGCCTGGGAGTTAGGGCTGGGCGCGGGAAACATGGACCCTCCGCCGCCGGGAGTCAGGCCGGTTCGCAAGGATGACTCGTTGGGCGTTGGGAAGCCGCGGCCGATGCTGTCGAAATAGTCGGCGCCTGTGGGGCCGGCCAGCATGGCAGGGCTCAGAGGTCCCGAGCGCAGCGAGTTGGGCCAGTTGTAGCCGGCGGAGCTGGCTCCGGGCAGTGCAGGAGACGCAATCGAGGCGACGGGGGGAAGCAGGGACTTCCCGGGCGTGTCTGTGTTGCTGAAGGACTGTTCAAAGGGGTTGGGCTCGAGCGAAAACGCGTTGTGCAGGTTGAAATAGTCAGGGGTCTCGCCAGAGCCGGCGGCAGGACGAGGCGGCGGCGCAAGCGATTGCGACCCTTCAGCGGGCTTCTGGTCTTTTGTGGTACTGCTTGGAGAATCTATGAACAGTTAACTCCACGTGCGGGTGATGAGATCATAGACAGGACAAGAGCTAGGCAGATTAGGAAAAGAGAAAAGCGCGAAAGAATCGATACGAGTGATTAATCGAAGACTCGAAGAATAGCCGCGCGACAGAACCCTGGGTGAATTGTTGCGACGGTCGATAAATTGATAAGGGTAATTGTGAGGTCATGGCGCGCCGCCATTGGTCGCGGCCCACCCGCCTCAAAGGGGAACGCAGAGAAAAATGGAAAATCAAAAAGTGGCAGCAGCACGAACCTATGTTCTTGGGATCCATGGGGGACGAGGCTCTGCCCAAGGGGGCTCTCTGAGCCACGGCAGCAGACATGGCGCTGACACGAGCAGTCACGATGATGGCAGAGAGAAAAGGCGAGGCGAGGCGAGGCGACGACGACGCGGTGCGACCACGTCAGGGCACGAGGATTAAAATAAGATAAAATGGATAAAATGAATAACAGCCCTAAACGGGAGAAGGAAAAAAATAAAATAAAATAAAATAAAATAAAATAAAATAAATAAAACAAAACAAAACAGCGAATAGGGATACAGTCTCGCACTCGGCAGTCAGTCTGCTTCGTCGAGCGATGCAGAGAGGGAAGTAAGTCGAGAGATGATGATGCAAGAGCGGACGGGCAAGACTTGGGAAGGAGAGAAAAAAGGCCAAGTGACGTAGCCGGGCTGGAAGGCTTCTTAAGTTCGTAAGTTCTTATTGTGCTCGGCGGCTGCTTCGGGGCTAGCCTGGACTGGGTGCATTACAAACCGGGTTACGCTCGCCACCTTGCCAGTGCCCAGTGGCCCAGTATACGGAACAGTCAGCTAACAGCAGAATAACTGGAACACGGCTAGTCTGGGCTAACGCTCACTCGTCGTAAGCCGGTCCATGGAACGGCCTACAAATTTGATTTTCTCTCTTCTTCTTCTTCTTCTTCTTCCTCTTCTTCTCAATGAATTAATTTACAAGTACATAAGAATGAATATTGCTGTATATTACTGAACACTGAACAGTGAGGATAGAGAGATGAGATCACGGTGACGGCAGGAATTGCAACCCCCCGGCCCAAACCAGCCTAGCGCGAGCCGACATCCTCGACCCACGCCGCTGATTGGCCGGAGGGTGATGACGCAATGCACCCAACCCGTCCCCACTTTCCCCTATCTAATTGGATGCTCGGCAGAGACTGATAATTCGAGTGCTGTGATTGGCTCTGTTTGGCGGTGAGCGTTTTGCTAGCCTGGACTGGCCACGTTTCTCTCCTTTTGCTAGTTTAGCCCGCGCCACCTGAGGGCCTGAGGCAGCCAACGCCAAACTAGCGCTCGTCTAGAAGCTGGGGTGGTACATACAGATGATAATCAGATAGCAGTCACGGCTGATTTATACTTCAAGTGTACTTAAGCTATTTCAGTGATATCATCTTTTGAGCACACAGCCGTGGATAAAGAATACCGTTTATATGGTTATGACAATATCATTATGCCTATATACTTAACTTTTATATCTGACATGCAATCAATCCAGATCTATATTCCCCTGCATGCCGCCCACCGCCTGCCAGAACTGCGAAAAGTCAACGCCCTCCGCCTCAAACATCTGCTTGGCCTGTAGCATGGCACTGCGCTGGCGCTCCGGCGTGAACCCGCCGGCCTGCGTGCTCTCGTACTGCACCAATTCCACCCAGCGGAAGAAGAGGTCTTCCTTGCCCATGGAAGCAAGCTTTTCCTGAAATGCGAGCAACTGGTCCCTTGATTGCTCTTTCTCTTTGGTGCTCTCGTCCGCGACGCGCCAGATGAGCCACCCTTCCTCGTCCGTGTTCACGAGCACAGCCGTGCGGAACTCGTCTAGTTGCACGCCGCGGCCCTTGCTCGTCAGGTCGACCAGCTCATGAGCCCGCACCATAGCTTTGTAGTCCAAGTCCCAATCCGCATCGATCAGAAGGTATCCGCTCTTCGCGACCCGCTGCGGAGCAATGGCAGGCGTAATCACGTCGCCAATGACCTTTTCGTCCTCGTAGATCCAGCGGTTGCGCTCTAGGTTCGATGACCAGAATGTCCGGCTCTGGCGCACGACGATCTCTCGCTGCCGGAACCCGACTTTGCGTCGCCAGTATATTTCGCCCAGGACAAACCGGATCGGCCAGCCGGCAAAGAAGGTCACGAGGAAATAGTCAAAGGCGAACATCAACGTGCGTCGGAGGACCATGCTGGTGGCTGTTTGCAAGGGGTAAGACGTCAGTTGCACCTCCGGTATGATGATGCCTAGTGCCGACGCTATGATTTCGGGATAGATGAATACTGCATGGTATAGACGATACGCAATTCCGAGCGCGATCGCGGTGTTGAGGACAGTCGGGAGGAGGAACAGTTGTTTTTTAAAGCCTGGTTCGCCTTTGTCGATGTGCACGAGGTAGACTTCGTTCGGGGAGAGTACTTCGAGGAACGGCTGTAAGCTGGAGGGTGCTTTGGTAAAGGGAGTGGGTGGTTTTGCTTTTGCTTTTGCTTCGGACTTGGACGGTTGTTTGCCCTTGGACCGTTTGGTGGCTTTTGCCATGTCGACTGCGGTAGCTCAGATGACAAAGGATGCTTTCATTATTTGACAAGAAGTGCTGTGCTGTTGTCTGTACTGTTGTCTGTACTGCTGTGAATGATTGATATCTGTGATCTGAATAATATACAGAGTGTTATAGTTGTATGGTTGTATGGTTATGGTTGCTTGAAAGCAAATAATTCTCCGCTGGCAACCGCTCCTGCCGGCAATGCACCTTCCCCCTTTGGGACTGGCCCTGATCTACAAAACATTATCTATCGCGGCAGAATAATCATGTCCAAGCTTACAGCTACAGTATATCCATAATACTTACATCATTGACTGATGTGAGTGACCATGTCTGGTAATTAACTGCTGTTCACCATGTCTTCACTAGACCACCTCACACAGCGTTCTGCCTCTCGGCGCTGGGCCTACCAGCAGTCACAACAGGACCTTCCTTCCCCACGCCCTCTCCATGCTCCTCTCCTCAACCTCGACCGCGCGTACTCAGACTCTCCTCGACGAGCTGGCACTTCCTTGAGGAATGGCACGCGACCTCGAACCAGCTCTCGCGTGCCTCGGACATTGAAAGACGCGTTCGAAGCAACGTCGCGAACAGTCGCCATGGACCAAAACCAAGGCTTGCCTGATCGCACTCCAAGTCCAGGCAGACACAAGCGATTCTCAACATTACCCTCCCCCATGGCAGCAGTCACCAGTCCTCCCCCGGGCGAACTGCTAGAGACCTACCAGCGCATCAATGACGCCGACGACCTGGCAGACCTAGTGTCGGAGGACGAGCCAGACTACGAACCTCTAAACAGAACGTCGCGACAAAGCTCCAGAGAAAGTCGGAGGCGAAGAGACTCCCCTGGATCGCTGAAACTTCGTTACACACAGGAAGAGAGGGATGATAATTTGGGCCCGGTTTTTAGCTATCTGGACGACGTTACAGATGACTATGCGCGGGGGCAGTTGTCGACATACAAACGCGACGAAGAGCGTATGAACCGCGTCACTGCGAGTCAATCGCCCGTCTTCAGCAAGGCCAAGGTTGGCTCGAAAGCGGACGGTCTCCAAAGACGCGATTCTGATCCGCCAGCAGAGGAGACCCAAGATTTTCTTGGTGACGATAGCCTTTCTCTTGGGTTGAATGTGCCTAAGAATTGGGGAAACAAGTCGAAAAACCATCGACAATGGTTGAGTTCTTTTACGCGACCAGAAGGGGAAACTCCACGTCTCAGTGAACGGGAAAGAAGAACCAGGGTTGAATCTAGGAGCCGTTCTCCTCGGCTCAGCAACCGCTCTCCTTCACACAGCAATGAGTATAGAGAAGGGCGTGAACAAAAGTCAGAAAGATCTCGCCTGGGAGGGCCTCCGGCTGACGGGCTGCACAATCATTCTCGGACTAGATCACGATCCATAGGGAGGGGTGGCCTAGGCGATACCATTCCAAACACGCCCATCACCATCTACAAGTCGACTTCCAGAGACCGGACACAAAAAACGCGAAGTGACTCAAGAGACCTCCTCCGCAAACTGGCCCGCACCGAAAGCCCCAACCAGAACAGCACCCCAGAACAACAGAAACCGATAGAACCGCTTCCGCAGAAAACTCCTGTGGTAATAGGTGCCTGGGTCGACACGCCGATGACTGTTCGGAATACAGGCACAAACGGGGAAGACGAGACCAAAGAAATCGATTCTCCAAGCAAGCCAGCTGCGAAGTCAACGATACCAATACAGTCCACGGTGCCAATACAGTCCACAGTACCAATACTACGTCCGTCGGTCGAGAATACGTTGAACAAAGAATCAGTCGCCTTGACCAAGCCTGAAGTCGACACTCGAAAGGCTGCTAAACCTGAAACCAAAACTCGAAAAACTTCTGCTGAAGCCGACGCTCGAGCTGCTAAATCTGATGCGCCATCCGAAAAGCCGGATGTTGACAGCAAGAAGAAGAAACATGCAGAACTCATCAAACCCAAGATACCAAAGAGCGCACTCGAGGGTATCATTGAGGATGCAAAAGACGCCAATAATTTGGGCTTGGATTTGGGTGACGATACTATCAACTCCCTACAAGGGATTGTGAACAATATGGATCAAAATTCGTCGCCATTCATGAACATCAAAAAGGAAGACCTCAAGAAACAACTCGACACAATCGAGGCCGAGATGAACCAACCGCAGATTAAAGACGACAAGTCCAGGCAGTTGATAGACCCGATGATTGCGAAACTACAGTCAGTTATCTACAGTATTCAGGATGCCGGCATGGGTCTCGATTACCTACACAACACCCTCACATCGGGCAAGGACGGTAAAGCGTTCGCAGAAAGACAGATCAAATGTTGCGAAACATGCGGCGCTGCGCAACACGACGGGCGTATCTACGTCGCCATTCCCGTCCCTCGACTCTGGCAACGAGACCGCACTTCTCAGCGCTTGCGTCTGACGCTTCTCGGTTGGTGTATTGTCATTTTCGGCTGTTGGTACATCTCTGAAAGCACCATGTGCGACTACTACTGCCACCCAACAATCGCCGAAGTCTGCGATGGTTACTGCCTCCAACCAGACGCTCCGCAATTCCCTTTTACCCTCCCAACAATGCTCTGGCGCTGGTCCCATCTTTCGCACATCCTCTCTCCGATACTCACCATCTTCGTCGCTTTTTTCCGCCTCATTGCGCAAGTACTTGGTGTGTGGGATGGGTATGTTGACGACCACTACCTTTCAGACTTTCGACCATCGTCATCTTTCAACGAAATTCCACATGACAATAGAGACGGCAACGGCTTTTTTGGACTGTGGCCTGCCGAAAAAGCATCGACCTTTACGTCTTCCACAGCAGCCACTAGCATGCCGACGATTCTGCAAAAGGTCATCGAGGAGCCTGCAGTTGTTGTTGACGACAGCATGGATAGCGATGAGATATTGTAGTCTCATTAGCATTACCGGCGAACAGTCTTTTTCTTACTTAATAATATCGGAATATCGGAGTTTTGGTGGTGGTTTGCTTAGAATAGCCGGAGGAATCGGTGTAATGAAGTCATTTACATGGTTAGCAAGTACTGGCGTTTATCTCAATCAATTAGCTAGACAGCTACGGAATAAGGAATACCAAGATTTATTTCAGTTCATCTATTCAATTCAATCCAATTCACCAACCAACTAGCTACTAACTATAAGGATATCATCTTGATACATAACGAGAGCTAAGCCCGAGAGGAATTTGATAGTAATACATTTTCTCTCTTTCTGATCCAGACTCTGGAAGAAGACTGTACAACAAATGGAAGATATGCAATGAAATATTAGAAATTGCCTAGCCAAATCAGTCAGCTTGTAGCTTGTAAGTGGATGATACTAGAACGAACCACCGTATGATCCTAAACCAGCAGGATGAGATGCAGAAGGGGTAGGAATGTCTATCCTACGGATCAGATCGACCAGCTTCTCGGCTGAGAAGCGGCCGGCGTTGTACGCCGAGGCCGGCGGGATTATGCTCAGGAGATGCACGACGTCGCGCGGCAGGGGCGCTGCGGAGGGCTGTGGCTGGGGGCGGTACTGTTGTTGGCCACCATTGGGCTGTGTGAGAGATGGGGAGGAGAGGGATGTTGTGCCTAGGGTAGCGGTGGTGGGCCGTTTGAGGGTTTCGGGGCGACGGCCGAGACCCTTGAGCAGGGGTGATTCGGCGCGCGCGAACTTGCGTGGGCGGCCGGTGTCGTCGTCAAAGTCGTCGGAGGGGAAGGGGCGTTTGGGCGAGTCGAGGGCTGAGGGGATGTCGAGGTGCTGCTGGTATGGCTCCATCATGTACGAGGCCGCGGGGCGAGGGCGGGTTTGCGAGGGCGAGATGATGGGCCGCGCGGAGACGGGGTTGAAGGTGGTTGTGGAGTGGCGGTGCGCGAATTGCGAGAGTGAAGGGTCGTCGGGGAAGAGTTCGCGCATGCGGGTTTCGAGGTTGATGACCTGCACGAGGTCGCCGTAGCGAGACTCGTAGTCGTGCAGGAAGGTGAAGATGGGCTTGGTTTTGGCGACGTTTTCCGGCTTGCTGGACAGTCTTCGGACGGTCATTTCGAAAACCGCGCGGGCGTCTAGACTTTATTAGTGGATTGTCTTGCTTGATATAAAGGGGGAGACTGGTATAGGACTCACTGGTAACGTCGTTAATGTCAAAAAGATGCTTCAGGTATTCAAGCGCAAAGTTCTCGTCGTCAGGAAACAGTCGAGCACCCCGTTCAAAAATCCTCGTTGCAGCCGGGTCTTTGTAGCAGTGATATTCAATCAGAGCGCTCGCAATGTAGACATCGCTGGTGATGCGTCCGCGCTTGCGGGCTTCAGCAAAGACTTGTCTGGAGCCAGCGAGTTCTCCAGGCTTGCCTTTGCCTTGAATGCGGCGCATGGAGCGCATCAAAGCAATCCAGGCAAAGGAGATCATTTTAGATGTCATGGTAATTTGTGATGCATGCGCTTTTCTTATGGCCTCGATTTGGCTCTCCTTCGCCGCTTCTTTTGCCTGAGCTTCTGTACGGCCGTCCTCGTCCTCATCGTCAGCAGCAACAGGTTGATAGTCGTCAGACTCGTTGGCGAACTGCTCTTTGATCCGGGCAATGTCTTGTTCCTCCCGCTCCCGAGATTTGCTGTTGAGTTGGTACAAGGCATCCAAAAGCTGGTCAAAAACTTCTCTCACTTTCGCGCCGCGTTTTTGGGGATCTTGTTCCGATTCAGACTCAATCTCTAATCTATCGGCTCGTTTGAACGTAAGCAGACAGCTCTCTGGATTGGCCTCGATGCCTTGCTTGAGCAGCTCGTTGCCCTCTGCTTCCATGCCATTCTGGAAACAAAACTCGGCAGCGTCAAACCAGATCTCCGGAACAAATCTGAGCGCCATCAATGCCTGCTTGTACGAGTACAGCACGCGGGTTTTGAATGCTGACAAGTCCTCCTCTTTAAGAACCAGAGGGTCGCCCTTCTCCCAGGTAATCCATCGGTGCCATAGTCCGACTTGCTGCTGAAACTCGACGTCACCATCATAGCCAGGCGCAGGAGGCATCCGTGGAAGAGTGGTGCGGTCAAGGTCTCTGGTCAGATTCTGCAATTCCGTATAAGAACTTCTGGCCGTCATATATGCGGGCGAGCGCTCTTGGAGAAATTTCCGGCCCTATCTCGTCAGTACAGTCGATCGTCCAAATGCACGAATCTCTTACCGTAAGCTTGTTTAAACCCATTTCGAACTGATCATAGTCCTTCCAGAGGGTGTTGAGCGCATGAGTGGGCACGCAGATGGCCCGTTGATAGGCTTTGCGCAGCAAATCCATCTTTTGCTGGTCTTGCCAATTGGTGCCGCCAACAACCCCCGGTCCTGTTTTTATAAATTCAATATAGTCTGTCCATAACGATGCTGCGTCCCTATCCAAGCCGACCTGCGCAAGGGCCAAGTCGTACGCAGAGGTGATAGTCCGTCTTGCTTGGCCAGATGTGTCTGTCGTCAACGGGTGTCGTCGGCGAATGTAATCCAAATATACATTCCACAGCTGCACATTGGGAATACTCAGCAGTGTGCGGTTGAAGATCTGCTCAAGACGTTGCAGCTCGCTGTTCTCCGATTCCATGTTGACGTATGACACCCATTGCTCAGCCTAGTCAAGTCAGCTTCGTTCCTAATCATATATTGAAGATACCTACAGCAGACGGAAAAACTTTGAAGAAGCGCTCGTATACTTCCCGCGCATTGTCGAGTCTGTTTCTGCTCCGGTGCTCGGTTATCAATTCAATCCATGCGATAATGTCACCGCGGGGATCCTCCTTGATTCTATCTTCCAACAAGCCGACGCGATCATGGGGCAGGCGACCTCGAGCTGCGGAAGCCAAAGGCGTCGGCGTCGGCGCATTGCTATCAGTACTTTCTCCAGCTTGCTGCACCAGTTCAGCGTACAGATTGTGACCAGTCGGTAAAGGAACAGCATTATTAGAAACATCTTTGGAACTGGCCAGATCAGGCACAAGGGGTTGTATTGATACACCAGATGTAGAAACAGTTTCATTTGCATTCTTTTCAGCAGGAATATGTTCAATAGTTTCCAAAACTCCTGGTGGTTCATACTCTGCCTCATCCTTATCATCCTCTCCCTCGTCCCCGTCCTCGTCCTCGTCCTCGTCATCCACAACAAAGCCACCTATGGTCTTGGTCTTGGGCTGTACATGCTCAAATACAGGTGTTTGCGAGTCAGGTCTGGAGGGAGGCTGTGCAGAGTCTTCGATCTTAGAGTCGTCGCCGTCCGGCTGGTAAGAATCCTGATTAAACTGGGCAGCGGAAGAAGGATCATTGCTTTCAGCAGCAGTAGTGTCATTTTGATTATGTTCTTGTTCTGCTATAGAAACTGAGTACTCATCATGCAACGTATTTGATGGATCATAGTCTTCTTCTTCTTCTGAGTCCACCAGTTCGCCTTCTTGCGCAACTCCAGCCGGGTCATACTCGTTGCTCATGGCTTGCGCCTGGAAAAACGCCTGCTCGGCGTCTTCCTCGGCCATAGTCAGGCAGCGCGGCGCGCACTCGGGACTCGATCAGTAGCTAGTATCTGTTTGCCAAAATTGAAGGTTGTCAGTATGTGACAGTTGCTCGATATGATCAATAACAAAGGTCGCACCTAGGAATGTAATGTGGATTATGCTCGCAGGTTATGCTCCAGCTGGTGGGGGGATCTGACAGGGCGCCAATGGCACAAATTCCTGGGTATTAAGGGATATTGCTGTAGAAATATGGAAGGAAGGCGAATGGTATTCAAACGGAATAGTATGGCGTGTTGCTGGCGAGTGCGAATATGGACAGTTGATGAGCTCTGGGGAGCTTGAGGAGCTTGAGGAGCTTGAGGCAGCTTTTTTGTTCCTCAAACCAACGTCGGAATCTAGGCGCGCACGTGACCCCGGCCGCTAGAGCGCGAGACGCAAGGAGAGACGCGGTGTGGGCGCGTCGTTGATTGATTTTCTATTTAAGAGCTGCCCTGCCTCTCCTGTCAGTCGTCGTCTCGACTCTCACCTCTCCTTTGCATACGTACTGCATACTGTCTGTGACAACCTCTAGAACTGCACACTTAACACCATATTTCTCAAACACACATTCACCATGTCGGTCGTGTCACTTCTTGGCGTCAAGGTGCTAAACAACCCCGCCGCCTTCTCGGATTCATACGAGTTTGAAATCACTTTTGAGTGCCTGGAGCAGCTGCAAAAAGGTAGCATATCGCCTTTCTTTTCGATCGCGCTCACTAACTTTGTGGCAGACCTTGAGTGGAAGCTCACCTACGTCGGATCCGCCACTTCGTATGTCTCTTCCACCCCACTGCCAACAAAACAACTCCACTAACAAGTTAGATCTGAACATGACCAAGAACTGGACTCCCTCCTCGTCGGCCCCATCCCCGTCGGCGTGAACAAGTTTATATTCGAGGCCGATCCGCCCGACCTGAAGAGCATTCCCCAGACCGAGATCCTCGGCGTGACGGTGATCCTGCTCACCTGCAGCTACGACGGACGAGAGTTTGTGCGAGTGGGCTACTATGTCAACAACGAGTACGACTCGGAGGAGCTCGCCGCGGATCCCCCGTCCAAGCCTATTATTGAGCGCGTGCGCCGCAATGTGCTCGCCGAAAAGCCTCGTGTGACCCGATTTGCCATCAAATGGTACGTTCAACGGACATTGAATATGGCATAAAAGTCTAACATGTTATACTTTAGGGACTCCGAGGAATCTGCTCCCGCTGAATACCCGCCCGAGCAACCAGAAGCCGACCAATTGGAAGACGACTCAGGCGCATACGGTGCGGAAGAAGTCGAATTAGAAAACGCACTCCTCAAGGAACTGGAGGACGCCGAGCACCAAAACGACGGCGAAGACCATGAAATGGAAGGCGCCGAGCCCGCTGCCGCTGTCCCGGATGACGACGCCTCAGACGCCGGCAGTGAGGATCTCGAGGCCGAGAGCAGCGGCAGCGAGGAGGAGGATCTAGACGAAGAGGACGCCGGCGAGGGCGACGACGATGTCGAGATGGCCGACGACACCAACGCTGGTGCTGCCCAGCCGCCTCAGGCTGGTGCTGAGGTGATGGTCCATTAACCTCGTCCTACGTCCTATCTATCAATATTTGGATCACGTACACAAACATAAATACCGTGGAGTTGGGGTTACAAGTTGCTCTTCTTTCGCGTGATGAACTGTGTTTTCTCCTTTCCATTTTTCTATTTCCCATCTGTCTGTAATGATTGCATGCCTCTATATCTGATAACGACATTTACCCCTTTCATATACAATGCAAGCTTTTCTCTAGTCTACAAACAAACTCGTTCTACGGACAGCTGTCAACATAGTCAGTTCCACTAGCAACAAGAACAGAATATCTCCATCCCATGTTTTGATTTTTGATACCCACATCCCTTGCTTCGAGAGTCAATATTATTATTAGTCTCGTTGCTAGGTAAGTTTCTCTCGATGGGTCTAACTCTGGTATGCGTTTCATTTTGACGATGATTTGCGTGGCGCTTATACTTCGTATAGCTTTGTATGTAGTATAGACGATCCATTCTCTCTTGACCAGGTACCTAGGTAGACAACGGTGTATGTAGGTGGACCGGGCATACCTCTCTCAACTTGATAGTACACGTATGCATGTGTGGATTCAGAATGTGTCAATATTGGAAAGAAAGTTTGCCAAATATTTATTGAAGCTTATACATACATACTACGTACCTAGGTAGTATACCGGACATGTCCTAAATACTAAGATTGTCAATTGCATTCCAGGCGTCAAATATTGATACTATCCAAAGTTCACTGCAACGTATGCTTGCCTCACATTGCTTGTTTAGCTGCTAGGCTGCAGGCAAGCCAAAGGGTATAAGCGGTATACCGTATAAATACATCATTGAGAAAGAGCAAGCATGCTCCGTCTCATAATAACAATATCGAAGTTATATGTCTCCCTATCTTCTCGAGTATAATCGGAGCGACTATAATCCGAATTTCGAGCCCAGGACTATGAATCAAATATTTCAGCCTCACTCAGTCAAGTAAAGAGGGAACGAATAGACTTACCACCGAAAACGGCCTTTCGTTTCTGCGTTGAGACGAAGCTGCTGACATCATCTGCCCAGTTGCTGCTGCTTTGTTCTAATCTCTCCATGCTGTCGCCCATTATATTAATTCGCTCGGTTCGTTCTTGGACTTGACGCTGCATGTAAGCCCAGTAGCCTTCGTTTTGGTTCGAGGAAGGTGGAGGAGCAGTGCGCCCGTCTCTCTCTGCCTGGCGACGTTCGCGTTCCTCGAGCTTCATCTGCTCTATCATTCGTTTGGAAGGCGGGCGGTCCGGTCCACCGACTGAAGAAAATGTCAGAATGTAAACGACAGTGATGATGGTGATGATGATGATGATGGGATACTTACTCAGTAAGTCCATATCCGCAGGCGAGACAAACTGGGTCCCGGAGATCCATTGGAAGTTCGATATCGTGGGCCTTGTAGGAATGACAGCCTCTGAATTAAAAAGCTTGTCCTCCGAAGGTGGACTAAGACGATGTTAGCTTGTGTTTAGTTTAAAGAAAGAAAGGGACATACAGAGAAGAACCAGAGCCCCAGACATTGATAATGGCAACCTCCGACGGCCCAGTCCAGCCAATGACATCGCCAGAGGGAGTAATAACGGCTTCTGAAAGTCGTCGCACATCGAGAATATGTCCAACAGGTGTGCAGCCAATCTCTTTCAAAGCTGGAATAGAGTAAGCGCGGGCATTCCCATCTCCAAACAGGCCAACGAGACTATATCCTCGGCCTGCTGTCTTCACGAAGCCTGCAGAATCGCAGAGGTAATCACCCCACGTTTTAGAAGCTCCTTTATTAGTTGCCGGCTTGAAAATCCTGCAGTCGGAGAAAGTCACGACCACAACCACCCCATTGACCTTTGCGCCGTGTCGAAGGCCAGCAACAGCACTCTGGGTGGCTAATGCAGGTTCGCCAGAATCGGCATTGATCGGGTAGATTCCAATGACCCTATCTTCCAGAGAAACAGACCCGGCAAGTGAAACCGAGTATGTGCCGTTGTTGGAAGGCAATATCTTGAATGTAGCCAAGTTGCCGCGGTTTGTTCCTACAAAGCAGCAAATACTTGAATAATCTATACCACATTAGTATATTGCACGTATATTCTCTTGACGTGTTGTCTTACCTTCGCCATCCAGCGTCAAAACACCAAATTCAATACTTGTAGGCCATTCCGAAGGCGCAGCAGAACTGTCTCCAGTACGAGTCCTGCGAATGCTGCCACGCTTGGCATTGGCTTTGATAAAGTCGCGAATATTAGCCTCGTAAATGACTGCAGGACCCCGAAGATCTATAAACACAAGGTGGCCTTCTTCGAAACCAGCACAGACAAATCCTACATCGCTATGCTTGATAGCAGACACAGGTCCCTTTTGCATCTCTAAAAGGCTCACTGGAAGCAATCCATTGCTCAAATTTGGATCCGTTCGGTGACTAATGTTTGTGATGCGCCCTGGGCCTGCATTCGCTCCTGGAGCCTGCTCACTTCCTGCATTTTGGTTTTTTCCCCAGCGGAAAATGACGACTTCTCCACTGCGAAGACCTGCTGATAGTTCACCGGATGCACCAGAGAATGACAGATGAGAAACCTGCGCATTCATGTTGCGTGCAATAGCGCGGGTTAGGTCGACCTGGATGACCTCCCCATTTTCGATCTCATCGTCATGTCCCGCATCCCATAGTCGTATGATTCCATCTGCATGTGCAGTGGCTGCGATACTGCGGTCTTCGAATCGTTTCATAGGTTTCTTGCCCTCGGCACCTCCTAGGAGGAATTTTCGGCCCTGGGCTCGCTTCTCTTTCAAACCAAGCCAGTTGTCCCGACTAACTGGCGTCAAGATCGCTTTGGTAACAAAAGGATGTACAAAAGAAAGTGAAGGGTGAAGCATATTGGTTGGAGAGATTGGATGTCCATTAGGGAAGCTGAGAGTAACCAGCTCGCCTGTGGATAGTAAAGCAATGACAGCAATCGGATCTTGAGCGCCGGCAAAGTACGGGGACGTGCGAGGTATTAGACAAAAGTCAGCAACCTCTGCGCCTGGCGGAGTAGCCAGGGTGTGGCGGCCTTTAGGTTTTTCAAGGTAAGAAGAGAGGATTTGCCATGAGGACGTTTGATAGTTTGGAGTTGGGCCCAGATCCAAGAATGTTAGTCCTTTGTTCCTGTCCCCTGAGGAGTTGCCACCTGCAATCAATATCCCCGTGTTATCCGGATTCTCCTTGGCGCACCACGCAATTTGAAATATTGGGTCTTTCACAGAGAACGTCCCAGAAGCAGATCCTGGTCTTCCTGCTCGAGATCCAGGTTGGGTAATGTTGGCCTCCTCAATGGTTCGGGCCATGACCATGCGGCCATCTTTCGCATCCCAGAAAACCAAACTTGTATCCTCATGTACGGTGAGTACAAAGGTATTTGTAGGATGCCATATAGCTTTAGTCAACTTCGGTTTCCGCACATCACGAGAAAGAGTTGGGTCTGAGTCTCCACCAGGCGCACCGGGGGGCACCTCGTATTCAAAGAAGTTCTGGGGGATATTTTGTTTGATAGAAAAAGTGACAGCTCCTTCTGGGTAGCCAATCAACAATTTTCCTACGTCCCGCGGTGCAAAAGCCAATGACACAACAGGTGCCATCCTCACACGTGGATTCCGTTCCTGCCACAAGTTCGGTAATCTGAATGGTGTAACGCCTTGTCGGTCGAGATCGTAGGCAATAATCTCTCCTGCACAAGTAAGATAATAAGTAAGCCACATCACCTAACGTGTGGTAAAAAAGAGTGATATACCATTTTGAAGACCCAGCATCACATATTCTATACTGGGATCAGTCGCTACCGCGGTCACATGGCTTGGAGGCGCAAATGAGCCCAGGCTCGTTTTCGTTTCCAGCGAAAACACTGTCAGCTCGTTCTTCGAATCAACGCTGACGAGCTTGTCGGCACAGAACTGCAGATACTTGGCCGATGCTTTGCGCGGTAGATTGAAGACAACGGAAACCCGCCGTTGTCCGAAGACATAGATCTGCCCGCTGCCAAACTGCGTGTCGCTGGTGCCGACAGCGAGCAGGGACTGCACGGGGTCGTAGGCTATGGCGGAAATGCGGGAATTGATACCATATCGTTTATACTATCCTAGGGTTAGATGTGCACACTGAAAAGGGGAATATGAAGTAGCGCACCTCGTCCAGGGCAAACAGCGTAGGCGACAGACCCTCGGAAAGGTCCTTTTGGATGCCCGCCTGCTTGCCGCGAATGAAGTGAGCCATCACGGGCAGAGTCGGTGAGCGCCAATTATATCAATCAACACAGAGCAAGCGCAGATTCAAGCGATGGCTTTACTGAGGGCCATAAATTCATTCGACATGGAGAAACAAAATTCGATCAACAGGCAAGAGCGGGGGTGACGTAGGCCATCCGGTGGCTTACGATGGGCCGAGCAGCCGTTAGCGCGTCCCCACCGCGCTAGCTGGATGAGGTTAACAACTATCGTCGCCTTATCGTTTATCATTTATGGCTTCACTTTTTTTCTTTTTTTGATTGAGAACTAGACTTTTATGTATCCCTTGTACATGCCCATGTTTATAACTCCTCTAATGAATAGCCACCGCCCGATCCACCACTGTTGCTGCCATACTTTGCAAAATGCTGGTCAATCTACGCCGCGCATGAATCTCAGGCGCGTTGTTGCTGTTACGATAGTAGAGCTCAGTGATTGTATAGACATTTCTGTAACACGAATATCTACGGCGCTGTGGTTAGTCCCGTCTTTATCTTGCAATACGAGAAATAGGAAAACTTACAGCATTGACCGAACGGATTGATACCTTCCACTCGAAGGAATCGGCCCAAACCCGGCAATAAATGCATCCGAAGGAGTCTCAAACATCTCAGCCACCAGGACGTCGCCCCATATGGCACTTCCAAGGTCCAAGATTCCGGCTAGTTGTTTCAGATTAGGGTCCACGAGCACATCTGATGGACGGCCAAAATTGATAACCACTAATTGAGGGACTGTGATCTCGTCGAGAGCCGGGCTTAGTCGAACAATTTCTCTTCGTACTTGGTCGTACGGGAGATGGATCATCATGTCCTCTGCATCCCGGATCACTTCCTCAAAGAGTGATAGGAACGATTCACGCCACGAAGAGCTTCCTGTTCCTGCGGCTACCTGGCTTAGAGAGCCAAAGGCGGTCGACACCTGTTGGCTGATGGCTTTGATTAATGATCCCAGATGTCTATCGATATTCCGGCAATCTTGTGGGGACAGCCGACTCCGCATTTCTGGGAAAAGAACCCCATTGACGTACTGTCTCACAAGGAAAGAGGCACTGGATGAGGGATCATGAGGCATATAGCGGAATATCCTGGGTATGCATGGGTGGCCAAGTTGCGCTAGTAATGTGAGAGCATGCGCTTCCGTCTCTAGCGAGAGTTGCTCCCTCCGTAAGAGTGGTACGGCTGGCAGCGGAGAAAACTTGACAACGAGTTGATACCCATTGGACAAGTCCAGCTGATAAACACGATGGACATCCGCGGGAAGCCTGCGCGTGGCTCGGAGATAAACGGTAGGCGGAAATAATAGTTGCACGACGTTCTGAAAGCGGCCATTTTCAGACATAGCGTATCCCGCGAATAGAGGAGCTGAGAGATTGATATCGTGAGAGGCTTTACCGAGGGAATCCCCATCTGAAAATTCTAGTGAAGGAAACCGCATCTTCACCACATCGGCCTAGGATAAGGTATATCATAGGCAATGGCGGGGACTGATGAGGGGATGAAAATGGATGTCCGGCTGGTTAGATATAGAACCACGCATCAAAGTCGAATCCAGCTCATATGACGCGGCAGGGCTCGTCTCAGGGAGTCATGTTCCAGGTGTTTCCAATTGAGTGCACATCAGCAACAGACAACTGAGAGAAGCCATGGATATATAATGTCACATCTCGTGCTAGTTGCAAAAATTCGTCTCAGCCCGAGTCCTCCGCCCCACAGATGTACAGGCATCAAAGCACATTAGCACATCGCGTCGATCTCGGTAAATCGCCTAATGGCCCAATCTAACAGGCCTACGCTAGGTGCGGTATGACTCTCGAGCGTGCGTACCTTGGTGGGAAGCGGCAGTGGGCCTTATCTGATGCCGGTGCTAGCTGGATACGGAGAATAGTCCAGGCCAACATGTGCGTTGTCTCAGAGGCTAGCGAGGAGAGAGGCCATAGCTAGGCGACTCACACGCGGAGATGCCTTGTTTGGGGAACTCCGTGCAGTCAGCCAACTTTTGGGAGGTTCATAGTAGTAGCTACTCGCTTGCAACGGGCCAATCAGAACCGCGCATTGGCGAGCACGCCCGGGCTTATGCCGTGCATCGTTCCGATTGGCTGATCGCTGTATAAAATCATAAATGTCTACAACCACAGAAATAGATTAATAATGTGTACGAAGAACGTGTTATGATCTGTCTCGCAGGATTCAGGATCTGCTCACAAATAGGGCTCGATTTCGGTTATTTTCTGCAAAGCAAGCTAGTACCTTATCTACGTAGCTGCCTGCTCTAAATGCCTCGAAGGAGGTATGCACGGGAAGTAGCTAATCACTGGCAGATATGAACGTTCCACAAACTTCCGAATAGCTAGGACGCTCTACTTCTTGCCCATTGACTAGATACCTGGTTGTCGGACACCGTAAGTTGAAAGACTTTGCCGTTCCCGAGCTCACGTTTCCGGATTCTGCTCTGATGGGTTTGCCGGGTTCTGTTCTGATGGATTTGCCGGGTTCTGTTCTGATGGATTTGCCGGATTCTGGTCTGATGGGTTTGCCGAATTCTGTTCTGCTGGCTTTGTCGGATTTTGTTCTGATGGTTTTGATGTTGGGTTGTAGATCTCGGACAAATTATAACGTTTGAGCTCGTCATAATCGCTGCCGACGACACTCATACCAATCGTGCTCTGGTTATATTATTAATAAGAGATGTCATGCAATACAAAGATAGAACGCGGTAATTTACCTGGGCAACCTCCACTAGGATCATGCGGTCATAGTTCTTGAGGTCTACTTTGTGGTTTGGTCCAACTGCTGCTGCTACAGTTTTGATGATTATATCTCTGTTGAACAAAGTATTGTTGCGAATAGTAGGGCGGATTGCGTACTAAACCACGTCATCAGTTGATGTATAGCTTATAGTGATGAAGAAAGATAACACTAACCTTCTTCGATTCGCTGTCTGTATGGAAGTGGGGCTTTAGAACCTCTTGGGCGAATTCGAACAGGTCAACACTTAGTGTTTTCCGAACTTGGGTGATAGGTGTCATTCGCCTAATCCATCGGCTTTTCCTCTGGTATGGATTGGCCCGGGCTTCTACACATAGATCGTGTACGAGCTTCACCGGGTCTATGGATTTGTCAACCCGGAAGAAAACCGCTGCAAAGCGTCAGCATCAACTTTTCCGGTAGAAGGAAGGCCAGAAATGGAATCAGCTTACTGCAAGGCATATTGTTTGATGTGATCTTTTGGAAAAGCCGAGGGGCAGAAGACTTTGGTTTCAGGCCTTCAACTTCTTTTTTGATGAGGGCCTCAATGTCGTCGCCATCATCATCGTCCTCATCATTGTCATTGTTGACATTGTTGCCGGGTACTTCAGACGAAGCCTCTTTATCTGAAGACTGCTCACAGTACTAGATCCTATTTAGCATGGTTCCTCGCGCAAGGATCAAAAAGCTAACCTGTGTAAACAGATCTACTGCTTCGGCACCGCATCTGTTCTCTCTTCCCATGTCGCATGTTACAAAAATCCCCGCGTCGCCAGCGGCAAAATTGACGTGGTGTGCTGGACCGCCCTTTGATTTTCTATAATTGTCTCCGCCCTTTCTCCAGGTCAATTGGGATTCCAATGTCATGGCCATAGGATAGAGCAACGCCAACCTTTTTGGGCTTGGAGACCCTATACTTGGACCCGCCCATGTGTTGTTTCTGTTTGCGTCTGTTAGTCGTCAAGTTCCAGTGGCAGAGATGAACATATTAACATACTTGGAAAGATATCGAAGTGTATTATTGCTTGATAACAAGTTGATATCGGCCAACGGCGCTAACGTGCTTTGCGGTCGTCGGAGAAAAAATAAATTCGGCAAAGGCAGGTGGGTCTTGCCGGTCCCGCAGCCCCTGCTTATCCAACACAACCCTTGGGCCTTATTCCAATCAGCACGTGACAATTGTGCCAATAACCCTTGCGCTTTTCTCATGACTCATCTGAAAGCGAAGGATGCTCAGCACTTTGGGCTCCGTGGCCATAAGAACATTCAGAACAAGCGCATTTCGGCTGAATACCTTTCGAAGTGAGTTAACCGCTTCTTGTCTTTTTTTTTAAATTCCCAGGCGAGACAACGACTAATCAATACAGTAGATTGCGCAACGATGGCGGGGCCGACCTCCCTTCGCGTCTTTGATAGCCTGGTCAAAGACAAGACCTCATTCTCAACATCCGATCCAAATGGCAAAACTGTAACTTGGTACACTTGCGGACCGACGGTGTACGATGTGGCCCACCTTGGCCATTGCAGAAGCGCGGTATCGATCGACATTCTCCGCCGTATAATGCGCGATTATTTCGGATTCTCGGTGCGGTTCGTGATGAACGTTACCGACATTGACGATAAAATCATCTTGCGATCGAGATATCAATATTTGGGAACAAGGCTACAAAAGGAAATGGAGAGTATGGAGAAGACCAAGGCCGTAACAGAGGCGATTTCGATAGGAAGGGCTGCGATCAAGCACTACTTGTCGACACACCTACCACTGGTGCCTTCAGACGTGGCACTGGAAGCGTACTCGGCGGAAGCCAAAAGGCTGTACCATGATGTCCTCAGCGGCGAGCAGACTGACCAGACCGCCAAGCTCGAAATGCACATGAAGAATTGCCAATCTGGCATCGATGCCCTGTTAGCTTTGGAGAGTGTGTCGGACGGCACCGCTGTGTCCGATTTCCTCCTCAAGGCGAAAGACGTTCTCCACCCATATCTCGACCATCTCTACGGCACGACCATCGACTCCCAAGACCATGATGTCTTCACAGGTATCGCGAAAAAGTACGAGAAGCTCTACTTTGACGACATGCGTGCCTTGAACGTGCTCGATCCCGATGTTATAACTCGCGCGACTGAATTCATCCCACAAATGATCAAATTCGTCGAACGTATCATTGATAAAGGCTTCGCGTATCCGACTGCCGATGGTTCGGTGTACTTTGATATTGCTGCATTTGAAGGAGCAGGGCATCCATACCCGCGTCTGGAACCAGGAAACCGGAATAATTCAGCACTTCGGGCGGATGGAGAAGGCACTCTTGCGAATAAGTCGGCTGTTAAACGCAACGACGTTGACTTTGCGCTCTGGAAAGGTAGTCGGCCAGGGGAGCCTGCATGGCCGACTCCATGGAGTAAGGTTGGAGGGAGACCAGGGTAAGAAGTTATACTTGGCAAATATTTCAATAACTCTACTAATAATTTTAAAAAGCTGGCATTTAGAGTGCTCGGTGATGGCATCGGAAATACTGGGGTCTGAGATTGACATTCATTCAGGAGGCGAAGATCTGCGATTCCCACATCATGATAACGAGGTTCGTATTACACATACTTCCGAACTTGGAAGGCTGCTTGCGAACTTGAAAGGCAGTCACTAATAAGACTATTTAGCTCGCACAATCGACAGCATATTGGTCCACCAAGGAGAAACCAGCGCCTTGGGTTAACCATTTCCTTCATACAGGACATCTTGGGATCCAGGGCCTGAAGATGAGTAAAAGTCTGAAAAACTTCATTACTCTAAGAGACCTATTCAAGAAACCGGACTGGACTTCTCGGCTTTTACGAATATGTTTCTTGCTTGGCTCGTGGCATGACAAGATTGAAATAACGGATGAGATTTTCAAAACAGCAGTGGCGTGGGAATCAAAGATGAACAACTTTTTCCTCCAAGCCCTCGATTATGCCAGATCCACACAAATTGCCAGACCAGAATCAGACGTTCCCCAGGACAAGTCATCTGCTTTGGCATCCCTAGAAAAGGCCAAAAATGGCGTACACGAGGCCCTTTGCGACTCGTTTGATACTCCGACAGCCATGAAGATCATATCAGAATTAGTCAGCGAATGCAACAACATGACAAGCCTATCTGATACAGATCTTTTGGCTGTTTCAAAGTGGCTCACACGTATTGCCACTATTTTCGGTCTTAATCCGGAGGGTGAAGAGACTGTGCTTGGACAGGGCAATAAAGGTGAACAGTTACAAGGACCTGCATTTGATTCTCAAATTCTCGTTTGGCATGGGGTCGAAATACCGCCTGCAGCACAAGAACCAATTTACGCTGCCGCCAAACTCCGGGACGATGTCAGACAGCACGTCCTATCTGCGGGAGAAACGGTTGACAACAACACTCTAGAGAAGCTCCTAGAAGAAAAGGACCAGCCTCAGCCAAAAGCAGATGAAAATAATACTAGCCCGTATTACACTGCAGCTACTGAATTCCGCACGAGCATGCAGCACCTCGTTTCCGAGAATGCGTCCAAAAAGGAGATACTTGCTCTCTGCGACGACTTTCGCGACACACAACTTTTTGCCCTTGACATCTACCTTGAGGACCGCGAAGATTCGCCGGCCATTGTTCGGCCGCTCGACGCATCACTTCGACGAGCGCTGGCGGAGAGAAAGGCTACTGCCATTGCTGCTGCGGCAGCAAAGGAAAAACAAAAAGCCGAAAATGCCAAAAAGCAACAGGCCCGAGACGAGCAGGCGAAAATTAGTCCGGGCGAGTTATTCAAAGACAAGGCGTTGTATTCGGAGTGGGATGAGCTTGGGATTCCGACGAAAGATGTTGAAGGGAAAGAGATCACAAAGAGTGCAAAGAAAAAGCTGATAAAGCTACATGAGAAGCAGACAAAGTTACATGAGGAGTGGCTGGGTCGAAACAAGACTCAATAGAGGTGTTCAGAAACAGTAGAAAATGCG
Organism: Penicillium sp. OUCMDZ-019; assembly: GCA_011750695.1. Classification (NCBI taxonomy): domain Eukaryota; kingdom Fungi; phylum Ascomycota; class Eurotiomycetes; order Eurotiales; family Aspergillaceae; genus Penicillium; species Penicillium sp. OUCMDZ-019. The sequence continues at coordinate 165,581 of WTTZ01000045.1, read as the reverse complement.
TCTAAATACAAATGTGGAATGAAACTTACAGACAGTTAGCCCCTAAAAACGACGAAGATGGAATTGCCATCTGCCTAGACTTGCTAGAAAGTGTTCGTCTCGGTCGATTTTGCAAATTTTCTAACCGGCCTGACAAAAGTCGACGACGCATCACTATCAACGGCTTTTTCTCGCATGTTTACAAATCTTGTACTGTATACAAATACTGTGGATTTAAGCTTGAATTTACACTTCTAAATTACCTACCAGAACAACCTATTTCCGAGCAGCTCCATTCTAGCCTGCTTTCATCACATATGAGCCAATTTATCGTCTCTATACACGTTCACCCTTGACCCCAGAACCCAGCTACAACTTGGCTTGGGACAAACTACTAGTTCCAACTATGTCATACTCAGTACCATCAGAAGATATACGGCGAGCATTTCGATTACTTCAATTACTATGACTCGAACCCGGTGCCGTTACTGCCGAGAGAAAATGGCAGATGGCTCTAAAATTCGCCAACGTCATCTCGCGCGCTGCATTCACCTTCCCAGTACAGTTAGCCGTCCTTGTCCAAGGCCATTGAAGCCTAAATCCCCTCAGTTCTATTGCAGCAGATGCAAGGAACAGCAATCATCAAAAGAAGAGTTAAAAGTACTATTGAAAAACGAATTTTGTCGTTAACGTACCTATAGACTGCCGTACTGGGGAAGGTCAAGATATCAACTCCTCTCGTCTACGTTCATCATCAAAAGTGTTCCTGCGAACAATAAAGACAAACTTGAATTCAGAAAGGTATCTAATATCAAAATACTACAGCATTCTCTCTCACACTGCCTTTCGCACTACAACACCGATGCTAAGCTCTGAAAGAAGCAACAGAAGGCTGACCTCGGCCAAGGGGACTGGGACTGAAAGTGCTGCTTTGCCTCAAATCCACCAAACTCCCACGCTGGGAAGCAGCTCTAGTTTGATTTAAGACTGCTGCCAGTGGCTGCGGCGGTGGTTGAACACTGGGAGCGATATGTGACTGCGCAAACCGTTCATTCGGTTGTGGGGAGAGCCGACCCCTATTTTCCAAACCTGCTGTTCCAGACGTTCTGGGGATGGAACTTGAAAGAGGACTTGAGCTAGGATTTGAGATGGAATTTGAGGCGCGATCTGGCCACAGGTCTGAAAGCTTGGGCTTGGGTGGGGGTGGAGGTGGACTTTTCTTAGGCTTATCACGTCCGTTGCTCGCTTCTCGCCCGTTTGATGGCGTTAGGCTTGAGCGAGATAATGATGCACCATGGTTCGCCCATGGCGACCTGCCTGTCCTGGACGGGTTGGGTTCGGTTACATCTAGATCTATTAGGTTTGGACTAGATGATGATGCTCCATTGGTCGCCCATGGCCGTATCCCTGTGTTCGGGGTGGGTTGCATTTCACTTGAAGCAGACGAGTCTGGTTGAGGACTTGTAATCGGATCATTGGGGGCAGTGGTGTTGAAACTTCCCGGTTCCTGACCAATGAGTTGATCCGGCTGTTTTTTGGTGTTAATCCCAAATATTCGACTCAATCTACCGGTCTTGGTACGCATACTGCTAGGTGTGCTGTCAGGAGTGGTAGTATCTTTCGGTTTTCCAAGAAGGAAAGGTTGTCTGAAGCTCAGATTGGCCTTGGTCTTCTTCGGACGAACTGGGATAATCTGTGTCTCATCCCCCTGTTCCTGATTGGTCTTGTTGCCACCACTTAAACCAACATTCCTAAGAAAGCCACTTGTTGTTGCCGTGATATTCGAAACCATGGTGACATTTCTATTGTCGATCCCATGTCCAACATCACCTAGCACCGCCGCGCTTAGATCAAGAGCTTTGCTCATAAAAACGGCCCCCTTTCGAAAGCTTTCAGACCGGTTCGCCACTCTCTGGCGTAAATTCTCCCATGCTTGTTTGGTCTCTGGGGACGAGCTCTCGTCCCTTTGTTGGGTAATGCTCTCCGTGAGCCTTTGGAGGGCTGCCTGGAGCTCTCTGTGCGACAGTTCCATATTCCCTAACCGCTCTGTTGAGCCGTGGACTGACTCCTTCAACTCGTTAACGAACATGAGTCGTGGGTCGACACCCTCCAGAGTCTGGTTGATTTTTGATATTGCCTCTTGTTGGTTCTCTGGGGTGATGGAGTCAGAGATGGCTCCTATAAGTTTACTCACGGTAGCGTCCACGAATTTTTCCATCTCATCCTGAGTGACATTCAGCTGGCTGTTGGATACATTGTCGGCAGGGACCATCTTCAAGAACTCCACGGCACACACTGCAGCAGTCATTGCAGCATAGCCCTGCCACTCCTTAGTTTTGTGGGAGTCTGCATAGTCGCAAATTCCTCGTATCGATACGAAGCCAATATTGGTAAACCCTGCCGACTCCATATCAAAGCAGAGTGTATTGAACTCGGTTGCCCAGCGGTCGCGCGTTTCGGCATCCCTCATGACTTGGTCTCCTGAGGCTATCGAGCCTGAATGGACCCTAACACGGTCCCTTGGCTTCCGAGGCTCGCGAGTAGTCAGCTTCGCTGGAAGCCGAGGCTCTGCGTTGACACAGTCACATCGGTTCCCGTGAAAATAATCCGGCCTATATAAACGATCAGACCTTTCATCCGGGCGTCTATAGTCGTATGAAGTCTTCGTTGCTAACTTCAGACATTTTTGTTCCACAATCTCTTCCAAGTCCAAGACCGCACTGGTGTGGTATAACATATGGTTTATGCGAGAGATGAGAATTCTAGGCGGATAAAGTTCATGGCCAGTGTTTTCGAAGCCGTCTGGCGTTGCCTTGCCAAAGGCATAAGGTACAACCTTCGTACCGATAACTACGTCGCCTAGTCGCACGTCGCTGCCAGGCCGTGGAGAACCTCCGGCGATTCCGACCATCAACGCAAATCGGACAGAGGGGAAGCTGCTTCGCATGTTCGTGACAACCGTCGAGGCCGACACCAGCCCAATTGTGTTTGCAGGTAGACACACTACCACGACATTATGCTCCCCGACACGGCCTCGAATGTACTGGTTGTAGTCATCTTTCGCTAGCATCACGCCAGCGCCATCATTATAGATCTCATCCAAAACATTGAGGGCTGCGATATACTCGGGCAGTATTGCGCAGACCCAGCCGACGGTGAAGTCGCAAACATCGGGAGATGGTTTCATTGTATCACGTAGACACCAAGCAGTGGAAGGGAACGACGTCTGGGATCACGTAGGGTATTGAACGGGGTTCTTCACTCGTGGATTTATCGTGCTCTGATTGTGGTATTCAATATCTCAGCACTAGGTATATAAAAAATTTTCAGAAAGCATCATATATATACCTATACACTGATCTTTACCTCGATGTATGCGTCTGTATGTACGAGGCACATTCGCAACTCTTACCGCGATGGATTCCTCCTTTTAAAACACACCCAGTGAGACTGAACAAACCGCTCAGCCTTGTGTAATACCCGTAGCTGAGCCTCATCCTAATTATTTAGCCGGCGCTTTGGTGTCGACTTTCCAACCTAATGGTGCTATGATATATACCTAGGTAGTCATCCAATAAATTCTCCGACGACAGGGGATTATACTGCGATGTGACCCTCCAACAAGCATTTGGGGGCCAGCACGTATGCACAGTGCCACGCGTCAGTCAGCGCTTTGTTTCATGCATAAGCGTGGCAGGGTTATGGCTATAGTAGATACTAGATTGTCGGCGTCGCAAGGCTGGATGCCAGTGCGTGCCAGTTCCCAGCCTTGCCCCTTTTTTCCGAATTCTTGCCGATAGATTGACGAATACTGTTGAGCCTAGCACTAATTGAGTTTTTTATGCACCTACTTCTTTATTTTTGGTACGGCTGAAGTATAAACGCTGGCAACCCCTGAACGAAGCCTCCAGTGGTTGGCTTATTAGGGCTCAGGAGAGCGTCCAAATCAGGACTAGCGCAACACAACACATGCATCATGCAGCTCGGACATCGCGTTGGTAAACTGCTGCAGCTACTCATTCTATTTTCCGATGGAGTGTCGGGGCAAGCCAGAAGAGTCTAAAAATAGATAATATCAAATGCAAGATTGATATCGATCTATCTCGTCTCTATTTTTGTCACAAGTCGATCGACTGCCTTCAGGTCAAGGCATGATAAACAAATGAACAACGTTGCAGGGATGTCGAACAACCGATTCATCAGGTCCTTCACCCAGTTTCCTAAAGAGATCTTCAGACTGAACTATGGGAAAGCGGTTCGGCTACGAGCGCATCCATTTCCCATAAGGCCCAAAGGTCTGTTCGATATTCTGACAGCGGAGGGTAGAGCGAGGCCATTGGCTCTCGATCCTTCGACGTATGAATGTAAGTGACTCCATTATTTGGTACCAAGGATCAAGATATTTGTTTCTCGTTGAAAATAGTTTATGCAAATATCTTCAAATCAGTTCCTAACGGCGCATCAATGCGGCCCAACTCGCCAAAAATGCCGAGACTGGCTCGAGCCATTGATAACCCCTCTAGCATCATATATGCCATTCCAAAAGGTTCTTTCCCCTCTTATTCATTTTATTACCAAGCATTTTGACGTGACAAAGGAACAAATCTTCCGGAAGATCTTATCTTGGTCCACGAGTTCAGAGACCATTACTCTCTACAGGCGAGGAGAGATATGACTATTGATGGTACATTTACCTCGTCCTCCTCCTCATATGGCCGACTGCAGTGAGCTGATTTGCTTTCAGAATTGAACGACAGTATGACGAGCTTTCTTTCAAGCCAAGCAGAACTACTTATTAAGGACGAGTGGCTGCAACGGTACCCCGAAGCTACAGAGGGACCGTACAGACGGAATGCTCCTAGGCGTTGATTCACGAATTGCTTGAATCTAGAAGTGGTTCTAAGAGTATTGGCTATCGCTATGGCCCTAGTATATAATCCCAAATTTGGAAGGATGTGTACAAAGATGTATATATATATATATGCGGCTCCCGTAGAATCCTATTTGTAAAGTGATTTGGTCCTAATCTTATTAATGATAATAAAAGGATTAAAGCAATACCAATTTAAAACCAACACAAAAATATTTCTACTAAAAGGTGTTCAATGATACCTAGGTACTCGCAGGAAATCTTCTGTGCGGATTCGAGGCTTCTGATTGGTCGAGAAGAGGTAAGCCTAGACCAGTCGTAGATCATCAGCCATGGACATTTTCCAGATGTCGTATGACTTCGCTTCGTATATTTTTTCTCTCAATATTTCATTAATCGCAATGCAATCTTCATCACTCCATACTGTCCATGCTGTGCTTGCCTGAGGTTTGCGCATGAAAATCTCCTGATCCACTGCACATGTACGTCATCTGGACCGGACCAGGCATTACATCATGTGCCAGTTGCGTGTTCTGCACACGTCCTCCCTCTATATCTACCAGACTATGGCGCTCAAAGCATTCGCATGTTTCTCATATTATTCACGAACTTGATTGTTACATTCTACCTAGTCTAGGACACAATGGCTTCGGACATAGTAACAAGGGAGCTTAAACAGCCCATCAACCTGGTCGAGTATCTATATCGTCGCTTGCACGAGGTGGGAATTCGCTCAGTGCAGGGAGTGCCTGGTAAGCCGTATCCCATTTTATGAGGTCCTTGCAAACATTTGTTGACCTCAGTCAATAGGTGATTACAATCTACAAGCTTTGGATTATTTACCCCAATGCGGATTGTCATGGGCGGGAAACTGCAACGAACTCAATTCCGGTAAGGAGATTGTGGATGACCAAAAGAGAGATTTCTGGTAGATCAAACGCTTACGATTGTCCTAGGATATGCCGCCGACGGCTATGCCCGAGTCAAGGGGATGGCTGCTCTGATCACGACTTTCGGTGTTGGAGAGCTTTCGACTCTTAACGCAATTGCGGGAGCATACTCAGAATATGTTCCCATTGTTCATATTGTTGGCCAGCCTAGTACTGCGTCCCAAAGAGATGGCATGCTCTTGCACCACACGCTTGGAAATGGTGACTACAATGTCTTCGCTGATATGAGCTCGAGAATATCGTGTGCAATGGCCCGCTTAAACGACCCTCTTGATGCCGCAACATTGATTGATAATGCCATCCGAGAATGTTGGATTCAAAGCAGACCCGTTTATATCACTCTCCCCACGGACATGGTGCTGAAAAAGGTTGAGGGCCAGCGGCTAGAGACTCCCATAGACCTCAATAGAAAGCCAAATGACCCCGAGAAAGAGGAGTATGTTGTGAATCTGGTCTTGAAATATTTACACGAGGCAAAGGATCCTATTATTCTGGTCGATGCATGTGCCATTCGCCATCACGTGCTCCCTGAGGTGCACGATCTCGTACATAAATCCGGCTTGCCTACCTTTGTTGCTCCGATGGGTAAAGGGGCTGTGAACGAAACTCATCCAAATTATGGAGGTGTCTATGCGGGTGAGGGCTCTAACAATGGCGTGCAAAAACGAGTCGAGCAGTCCGACCTCATACTCAGTATTGGCGCCATTAGATCTGACTTCAATACGGCGGGTTTTACTTATCGTATCGGGCAGCTAAAAAGCATCGACTTCCACAGCTTTCTCGTTAGGATACGCTATTCAGAGTATCCCGATATTAACATGAAGGGTGTGCTACGGAAAGTGACAGAACGGCTGGGGAAACTGAACGTGGGCCAGATCCCACACATCTCCAATGCCCTTCCCAAGCGCGAATTGGATTCGAGTGACCAGACAATAACGCACGCTTGGCTATGGCCAAATGTTGGCCAGTGGCTTCGTGAGAATGATATCTTTATAACCGAGACGGGAACTGCGAATTTCGGCGCATGGGAAACCCGGTTCCCCAAGGGCGTGGTTGCTATAAACCAGACACTCTGGGGATCAATTGGGTACTCTGTAGGTGCTTGTCTCGGCGCAGCACTGGCGGCAGAAGAGCTCAAGGCGAACCAACGGACCGTTCTTTTTGTTGGTGACGGTAGTTTCCAGCTGACGGCGCAAGAAGTTAGCACCATGCTGAGGAAGAAGCTGAAACCTATCATGTACGAGCCCCCTCCCTCATAATATCTCGTCTTCATCTTTTCTTAAAAGAACAAGAACTAACCTGAAAAGCTTTGTCATCTGCAATAATGGCTTTACTATCGAGAGATACATCCACGGGTGGAACGCATCTTATAATGACATCCAACAATGGAAGTTTACTGACATTCCTTCGACTTTCGGCGGGCAAGAAGGAGATTACCAGACGCACCAGATCAGGACGAGAGATGAGTTAACTAATCTCTTTCAAGACAAGGATTTCTCTGAGAGCAAATGCTTACAGGTAAGCTTTCAATGCCGTCTGTAATCATTATTTGCGGTGAAACTAACTCAAATTAGCTGGTGGAATTGTACATGCCTCAAGAAGACGCCCCGGTGGCACTGAAGTCAACCGCAGCGGCGGCGGCCAAACGAAATGGAGCTTAGATAATGGCGACAGAAGTATACATTCTTCGCAAAGATTATTGGCATTGATCTGCCGGAGAACATGTTGATCAAGGCAGATAAGCACTCATTCTGCCTAGGGTAACGTGGAAATTTTGCTGCATTCCGCATGGAATACAGTTACTGTAACCTATTAGAAAATCGCAGCTTATTTAATTCAACCATAATACAAGTCTACAGGAGATCTATATATATATATATATATGTGTGTGTGTGTGTGTGTGTGTGTGTGTGTGTGCTAGACAGAATTTAATTGATTCTCGCAATCTGATTGGCCAGCTGCTATCTTTTGCATATATTGTCTGGCGAATCAGAGCAAAGCATAATCCACCGCCCCGTCCAGCCTGCAGATCCGGGTGGACCAACCACAGCGCGGCCCCCTCGGGCCAGGACCCACCAGGCCCAGCGAGCCCAAACGGAAGGGCCAAAGCTTGAGTAAGACATGTGCTGCACGTGACTTCCTATCAGTCGCCAGAAAACAGAATCCAAAACCATCCCAGCGTATGTGAAAGCGAAAGCGCCCAGAACTGCCCGGCGCATCCCTCGATCAGAACTCCGGATACTATACGCTCTCCGCTGCTGCTTTCATCCTCGAATTCATCGCTCTCGGGTCCCACTACAGCCCCCGAGCATCTTATCAATTGCAGGCAGGCGCTTGAGCCGCCGAAGCGCTTGCTGGCCTTGGGAGTTGGTTAGTTACTTGGCTTCCCATATACCTTTTGTCTGCCATATCATCGATCCCGATTATTTGGCAGATAAAATTTTTCGATCTTCTCGGTCCGGCAATTCGCTATCGACCGTTCCTCGACGACAGTGGTTCTTCGGTGCCGTATGAGTGGTGCGGCTCCGCGCATAACGCCCTTTTCCCTCGAAGACGCCCGAATATGAAGTTCGCCGTATGGGCGGTGCAGATTTCCTTGTTTATTCGTCCAAGGACTTTGGAGTAGCTGACCTAAGCTACACGTTTGCTTTTGAGTTTTGAAGGATGTAACTAGCATCTTCCCGATATTTGACATAAACGGGTTTAGTTGCGGTGATCTTGTTGCGTGACTTGCTTCAACACTCGCATCTATCATGGATCAACGACCACAGTATATCCCTCCTCCGCCTCCGCTATCGCAACCAAATCAGTCTCATATCATTCCTTTTCCTCCTCCCCCTCCTCCGCGACCGTCGACGCAGCATGGCCTTGTTCTTCCTCCGCCGCCTGGGCCACCGCCAGGGTCTGCTTACCCGGTTCCAAATCAATGGACAAGCTGGCGCCCCCAGGCCTTTGTCCCTCCGCCTCCGCCTCCTCATCCGTCATTGATGCCGGCAAACCCAGCATATCTTCGTCCACAGCCCACCCCGTTGTCTATACCGATCCCGCCTCCACGTTCCGAGGGACCTCTCACCTCTGCCACTTATATACCAAGTAGTGAAACCTTTGGCCCGGGAGTAGGCATTCCGCCGCTTTACGAAAATTATGGGCACTCCGCGGCTACAGTCCGGCCAAGTGCCACAACCTGGGATAGCGTGTCTTCGGATACTTCTTATAGGAGGGATGCGAGTATCCCTGCCACTCCGTCTCGCAACCTGCCTCCTTCGCTCATGCTAGGAGATCACCACGAGAGAATGTCACCGGGCCCTGCAACAGCCACACTGCAGAACCCCGGCAATGAACCAACACGGTCAACTAGTCACAAGCACAATGCTAGTGGCACATCGCTTGGCGGAATTTCCGCTGGCGACGCTGCTGTACAATGGCCTCTTGAGAGAGTCGTTAGCTGGCTTGCGAGGAATGGATTTTCCAAGGACTGGCAGGAGACTTTCAAGTCCCTGGAGCTCCAAGGTGCTGATTTCCTAGAGCTTGGCCACGGGGCGAATGGCCGCGGTAATCTTGGAAAAATGCATCATCTTGTTTACCCCCAATTAACAAAAGAGTGTCAAAAGAGCGGAACTGGCTGGGACCAGAGCCGAGAACGTGACGAAGGCAAACGAATGCGGAAGCTCATTCGTCAAATCCAGGACGGCGGGAACGATATGTCCACATACATGGATAGACGGCGAGAGTCGCAATCCCTAATACCTAGTGCGTCCACGGAGGGAGGTCTAGAGAATTCTCCTAGTTTACCATGGGACTCTGCATTCCCTCCGTTCGGAGCAAATGTGACAGACAATTCTTACAGTCAACATCCTGCTCACCGACAGCCACCTTCTACTCTCAACAAGCAGAATGGACAAGTTCGTTCCGGTACGGCTCCCATAATGCAGAAACAAGACGCTGGAGATGGCGACTCAACAACGTACCCCCGCTCAGAGTACTCCCGAAATGCACTTGCTGGCTTGGACGAATTGCGAAAACCAAGCCCTTCTTCTACTAGCGACGGCGGCGTGTTTACAGCCCCTACGTACAAGGCATATGAAAGCCCGCAAAGCGGTAGTCCAGCAGCACAGCCTGCTTCACTTGCCCATTCGGGATTAGCCTCGTCATCAACAGGGGATTTGACCTCCACCAGATTCGACCATCAACGAGGGAATAGTACTGATTCACTCTCTGGACGTGGAAGTTCTACTGTGCCTCCTCGGTTTTATGAGAACCGGAAGCAACTACCAGATAACTCACGTCTTACACCGCAAGACAATAAAGACTCTGCAAAAAGCTTTTTGGGGCTTTTCAAGAAGAAAACCCGCTATCATGACTCGTCAAATCCGTCGTCAGAAGACCAGCTTATGGACTCGCCGACGAGTCCTTCGTTCCCGCGCCAAAATGGCTTGAACAGCCCCTTCAACAAATCCTTTAACCAGAGTGACTTGTCATTAGGGGAGCGCCCCTTATCTTCTTCTTTCTCTGACTACGAGAAAAGCACAGCCCGCTTTAGGTCGTCTACAAAGCATAAAAGATATATTTTGGCAACCCTAGATGGGTTGAACTATCGTCTTGTAGACATTACAGATGCTGAAACAGCAGAAAGTCTGCGGGCATTAATTTGCCAAAATCTGGGCCTCGTGGATTTTTCCACTGCTCAAATTGCACTCACAGAGCTAGGGCAAACAGAGCACCACGAATTTCTGGATGATTCGCTACTTGCTCTCAGCCGGCGTGAGCGCGCAGACCCGTTAGGATCGTTGAAGTTTTACGTTCGTGAAACTGTGTCCCCAGGGTCCACTGGCTTGGGGGTATCGGTTCCTGAGAAACTTTCGTCGTCTCCTAGTTCAGCGCATCACCAAGTGCACAGAAAGCCTTTGGACGATGATGCACTGCACCGTGGGTCTCCGCATACCCATGTGGCGTCTAACTCGCCTCACGGAACTTACCATTCTGCATCAAAAGCAAGCTCTGCCCATCCGTCACCGTCTTTGAACGAAACTTCGCGAGATGACGGCTCCCCTGATGCTGATCTAGCAGCTCGTCAAGAGGAGTATAGGCGGGAGGTTGAGCGAAAACAGATGGCCTACTACAAGTCAAAGCAGCCCGCGGATCTTAATCTTCATAAAGATAATTATGGCGAGACTGGGTTTCGGAGTAAAGGCGTCATTGATTTCGATCAGCCGCGTACTTCTCCTTATGAAGATAAACGGTATGAGGGCCTTGTTCCTCAGCGGAAGCCTCCATCTGCGCCTTCTGAGTCGAACACTCTTACAAAGGTCAATTCTCTCAGTAAAAAGCCTACTGAGCGTGCACGCATCCCGTCAAAGAAACAACCTGAAACGCATAAGTATAAATTGATTCAGGAGGAAGACGCAACAGAGATCAGAAGTTTCTCCGCCAATACAAAATTCAATCAAGATCTCCAAGGGGGATCCGAAAGCGCTGCTGGACATAAACCTTCTCCCATGACCGCCTCTACCAGCTCTCCTTCATTAACATCACGCTCTACCCCTACCGATACGGAGTCTGCCACGGCGCGAAGGACTCCGTCATATTCCTCTTCTTTTAGGCCCGCTTCTTTGCAAAGCCGAAAATCATTTGGACCTGAATATGACTTTGAAGAAGCCAAAGTCACTTTCAATGCCCCTCGCACACCTCAATTTGAATCTGATGAATCTGATGACGATTCTGATGATGGTCTCTTTGCAGTTCCTATTTCGTCAAATAAAGGTCCTTCTAAAGACAAGGAACGTACCCTGGGCGATGAACCTCCAAAATCCCAGAAACCTTCTCTCACAGTGAACACTTCGACGAGATCGAGTAAGGGCTTGTCCGTGTCTTTCAAATCACCGAATACTAGTGACGAGATATCTGCTGGGCCCTCTTATCCTAGCTCTGCGGTGTTTCCGCATGACCTGCGCTCGGGCAGCGGTTCAAGCTCTACGAATACATTGCCTTCCCCTGAAGACGAACGGTACCGTCGCAGAGACTCCTTTGCAAAAAGGGACGATATCTGGGCCAGTCGTCCTCCAGTTGAAGGCGTCATTAACAACCTTGACGATTTCTTCCCTAATATCGATCTTGATGAGCCATATTTGGAAGCATCGGGCACCTCCCCTCCTAGTTCTCCAATCCATCCACCCATGAAAGAACAACCCGGACCATCATTCCAACCGCCACCAAGCATACCCAACCACGGAGCTGAGATGCAAGCTCCTAGCGAGCCAAATATGAAGTACTCCGTCGCACATCGCAACCTCAGCAAGGCAGGCGGCTTGAGTCGTATGAAGTCTATTCGTGAAGTCGCCAAGGGCGCACAAGAAATCAATCGGAAGAAAAGCATTGCGGGCCCAAATAACAAAAGATCTGGTGACATACTTCGACGGAAGAGTACAAAAATGTTTGGCGCGAAGATTATGCAAATCAGCCCTAAGCCTGGCAGTCGTCTGAGCCAGCTGGATCCATTGGTCCAAAACAACAACAATGTTCCGTCAGGTAGCGTTCCGCAACGAGAACAAACCTTCCGTATCATTAGGGGTCAACTTATTGGCAAGGGCACATACGGCAGAGTGTATCTTGGCATGAATGCTGATACTGGAGAGGTGCTTGCTGTGAAACAAGTCGAAGTGAATCCCAGGGTAGCTGGCCAAGACAAAGATCGCGTGAAGGAAATGGTAGCTGCTATGGACCAGGAAATTGATACGATGCAGCATCTTGAACATCCAAATATCGTGCAATATCTTGGTTGTGAGCGTGGAGAATTGTCCATTTCTATCTATCTTGAATATATTTCTGGTGGTTCTATTGGCAGCTGTTTGCGCAAACATGGCAAATTCGAAGAGTCGGTTGTCAAGTCACTTACGCGACAGACTCTCAGCGGCTTGTCCTATCTTCATGACCAGGGTATTCTTCACCGTGATCTCAAGGCAGACAACATTCTTCTCGACTTGGACGGCACATGCAAAATCTCAGATTTCGGAATTTCGAAAAAGACAGACAATATTTACGGCAACGACGCATCTAATTCGATGCAGGGCTCTGTGTTCTGGATGGCTCCGGAAGTCGTCCAGTCCCAGGGCCAAGGCTACAGCGCCAAGGTCGACATATGGTCACTTGGCTGCGTGGTTCTCGAGATGTTTGCCGGCCGTCGGCCATGGAGCAGGGAAGAAGCGATAGGCGCTATCTTTAAGCTGGGCAGTCTCAGTCAAGCACCGCCAATCCCAGACGATGTGGCCGTAAACATCAGTCCTGCGGCATTGGCTTTTATGTACGACTGCTTTACAATGTAAGTTATAATATATCACCCCGTGTGAACTATTGGGTATGGATCATGCTAACAAAAGACCATAGTGATACGTTCGACCGTCCAACCGCTGAAACCCTTCTTTCTCGGCATCCTTTCTGTGAGCCTGATCCAAGCTACACTTTTGAGGAAACAGAGCTGTATGCAAAGATTCGCGATGTACTTTAATCCCACCCTACCTTTATTCATATATAGTGCTTTGGAAGCTTCGGTGTCTTAGGAATTATTTCTCATATTTATATAATGTTGGAGGAACTTTATTATCTTAGGGAATCATTTATATAGTGTTGGCAAGAAGTATTTGCATTACATGGCGTTTTTTCCTAAGAAATTGATCTTCCACTGGCCAGGTGCTTTTAGGAATACGTACCACATCACGCCCCATTGAAGAAATAAGCTATATGCATATAATTGAAAGGTATTTAATCTCGCCACCAAAGGTCTATATATCATCTGCATCCTCCTCTTCCTCATCCCCTTCTTCGTCGTTATCGCGAGACCGGAGCCCAGCAACGCCAACCCTAAACACCTCCTCACTCCATTCTTCAAACGTATCAACATCCCAGACAGCATCCTGGCGCCCTTTACCCTTTGCACCGACCGGTATTCCTTTCGTCTTCGCCAATGAACTCGCATAACCCTCATAGAACTCCTCATAGATCTGAATGACGCGGTCCTGAACGGCGCCAACGAGCGTCTCCTTGGTGCGCGTATCTTCCAGATAATCATCCAACGCTTTGCGTAAGATGGGGACTTCTTTCTCGATACTTCGGCAAACAGGGCTTATTGCGCCTCCGTCTGCGATGGTCCCCTTTTCGATGAATTTCGTGGGCAGAGTGGACGTCATGCGCGTGGCGAAGGCGTTGGTGAAGTCGTTGATTACGGTGCGGAGTCGACCGTCGAGCTCGACTTTTGCGTCGAGCATATTCTCGACGACTTTGGGGAGGAGACCGCCGCCTACTAGGCGCATGAGGTTTCGCGGGTTGAAGAGACCTCCGCGCTCGCGGATTTCCCAGAATGTGCTGGTGATGCCGGAGAAGTCGAGCGATATATCGGGTGTGATGTATTCGATATCGAAGGCGACGATTTGTTGCTTGAGAATGAGAAGGTGTTTGATTAGGAAGAGTTGGCCGTCTGTGGCGGAGTATTTGCTCGCTATTTGCGTGCTTGCATGGTGGAGGGAAAAGGTCGTTTGGTGAACGATTTGATGAGCAAGGTCATCGAAGACAGTAGACTGGTTTATGTGTTAGTAAAATTTTCAAAGGGGGAAAGACAGGTGAAGATTACTTACATTGACAAGCCTGTAGATACGGCTAAGCAGCCAAATGGCTTTCCGTAATGTGGGATACCAGCCTTGAAATGTAGCTTGTGTGTCGATATCCCATAGTGCGTCTTTTTCCGTTGTTGAGTCAACCTCTTCGTCGACGACAGTTGGGGTTTTTGGCAAGACGGCATCTCCTTTACGTCCGGACAGGGGAGCACCTGTAGATGAAGAGATCTGCCGCATTCGAGATGGATAGTCCAAGTCTTCGGGCTTTGGGCGGTATTTTTCAATTTCATTGCGAAGAATACCCTGGACTTGGAATACTAAACGAGTCTGCGCGTCTGCAAGAGCTGGTTGAATGAGAACCGAAAAGTCCAGCTGATTTGGATCGTTGATTTCAGCCTCCTCTTCTAGATCAGAAAGGTATCGTGTTTGCAGCAAAGTACACAATTGGCAGAGCTTGATTAGGTTCGTCTCGTGGATAATCCTGGGCTGTAAATGATCATACAGAGGTTCACAAATGGATTCCAAAAAGTCATATAGACCGACTTGGCCGTGGAACCACTCTCCCCAAAGTTCAAATTCATCTAAACAGACCCCGCGTATGTACCCAATACCAGCTCTGGCAAAAGCCACCAAGTCCTTCGAGGTACTGGGGGCTTGTGCAATGCTGGCGAGTTTCTTCCGCGCCAGTGGTATGATCAGTTTGCTTCTCGTTGCTGCGAAACTCGTATGCAATTCATTCATGAGACTCTGGTATTCGGCTTCTGTTCCTTGCTCCGGGTTCACTGGCGGCACCGCTCTTTTCTGAATTTCCAACCCAATTTGCTTCATTTGAGCGGCTCCAATTCGGAATTTTGCGTATAGTAATGCTGACATGGTGGTATCGTTGAGTTGTTTGTCGGCAATTCTCTTTGAAACCCCTGAAGACGTTTCTCGCAGCGCCGCCACAAAGTGTCCGCGGATAAGTGTTAATGCGCGTGTCAATAGCAATCGGTATCGAGATCGATATGTCTCGGCTTCTTTTTGCTCGGGCTATTCATCATTAGAGGCAAAGCTTTGCGGTAATAGATGTTGAGATAACATACGTGAGCCTCCATATAATCCAAACACTCATCCAGCTTTCTCAACATCTCTGAGAATTCCCTGTCACGGACCATCTTTCCTGCGCCCGGAGCATTGAGCGTCCGGGAAGCAGGGTCCAAGAAATCATAGTATGCAAGATTGTCCCTAATATCATCCGCCAAACGAGTATTTTTTGATTGTGTGTTTAACAGCCCTTCACATTGCTTCTGAAATGTAGACGTCTGCAGATCCACGGCCTGGAATGATTTGGAGAGACTCGACAGGGCTTCAAGTGTCGACGAGGTATCGGAAAGGAGAGAGTCGAGGTGTGCTCGAGAAATCTCTAGCTCGTGGAGGCATGTCCTGGCCGTACATTAGACGCACTATTCTCGAATTTGTCCGTGGGCGAACATACTGATAGGCTTCGTGACTTGCATCTAGCAAGTCCTCTTCCACGTCGTGATACCACTGCCCAAAGCCTAACTCATCATTGATAGTAGTGTAATCTATTTCTTCCTCCAGCTGAGACTCCTCTATCCTAGAGAATTGCGGCGGTGCTTTTGGTCTCTTCCGCTGTGTTCCAGATGGGTCGCTGGGACTCCGGAGGCGCCCCGCCATCTGAGGGGGCATTGCATGAACTGATTTTCGGGGGGAACGTTTGTTTGTGAACGAAAACAAGATTAAAACAACAACAAATAGACTCTTGGACTCTCAAGCGTCGAAATTTAAAAATTGGAAGTTCATTGGGCGCTGGTGATGCCGTAAAGGACACAAGCCATGATGCGGAGGCGCGAAGGATTCTGCCACCGCCTACGCAAGTAGCTCTTTTTGAAGCATTTGTTAACTTACAAAGTTCCTGAACCAGCAACATCAATTGTGAAACTGACAAGCCGACAACCCTGAGAGTGAGCTACTGCAATTGCGAAAATGCTTGCCAACAATGCAAGGCGACAGATTCCGACGGCGATAGGAATCCCTTCCCGCCTCCTCAGAGCTCAGCTACGTGCGCGGAACTTCAGAAGAAACTACAGCCAGCAAGCAACGCGCGCATCTAAAAAGAGTCGACGATGGGTCGGACCTTCAATAGCACTGCTCGGAACGTTTACCGCAGCTTCCGCGGCCTACATATTGACAAGCGAGAAAGGAATAACAAGCCGAGAGACATCCGAAGAAAATGTTGCCATCGAACGACCTAAGATCGTTCCTACTGTGTCGGAGGAGCAAAACCCCGAGGTTCTACGCGCCCAGCATGCACAAATAGAAAAGATGTCGAGCAATCCGGGGGTCTACGTCTGGGGATCAAACAGTCACCGTGTCGTCGATCCCGATTCGAGCGAAACGATAATCAAACAACCCCGCCGATTGCGCTACTTTGAAGGTCAACTTCTCAGGGATATCAAACTGGAAAAAACCTCAGGTGCTGCTGTGACTGCAAATGGCGATTTGGTTCAATGGGGCCAAGGCTATTCAGCTACTGATTTCCAACCGACTCGTACTTTAACTGGGAAGAAATTGGTTTCGATAAGAATGACGCGAGACAGGATTATAGCCCTTTCTTCAAGTGGAAATATATACTCTCTGCCGGTCTCCAAGGACGACCAACAGTCAGGACCCAAGCCATCGGAAAGCTCCTGGGTACCAGGATTGTCATCGAAGTCTCGAATCAGTTACCGGCTACTCACACCACGGCTAGGTCTGGGCGAGAAGGTCACTTCGATTACTAGTGGCGTGGAACACGTGTTACTACTTACAAGTTCTGGTCGCGTTTTTTCTGCTGCTGCTGCTACTGAGTCTTATCCGTCTCGAGGCCAATTGGGAATATCCGGGCTAACCTGGGCAACCCGTCCCAAAGGGCCCGTGGATGTTTGTCATGAAGTATCGTCCATAAAGGGCTCCAAAATCACTCAAATAGCAAGCGGAGACTTTCATTCTCTACTACTTGACAAAGAGGGTCGTGTGTTTGTTTTTGGAGACAACTCCTTTGGACAATTGGGAGTTAAATATGATCCCTCGTCGCCGGTAATCGATACGCCGACGGTGCTGCCTACAAAAGGAATGTATTTGAGCAGAAACTGGTCTTTTAGGATATCGAGTATTGCAGCTGGCGGTCTGACCAGTTTTCTGACTGTTGATGCAGTACAGAAGACCTCTTCCAACGGCACATCAGCAGTTGCTACGAAGCAGGGTCTTCTGAGTATCGACACTTGGGCTTTCGGAAGAGGCATTCACGGAGCACTCGGTACTGGAAGATGGACTCATATTCAAGACAGCCCATACAAAGTGAAGACACTCAGTGGTCTGTCTGAATACGACGAGAAGACACAAAAAGTTCAGCCAATTCGTCTCTCCCAGATAGCTATCGGGGCCACACACGCTGCGGCCGTGTTGGGAAATAATGCACACCCAAACACGTCCAAAAAGCCATCAAATGGTGACATTGCATGGGGTCAGGATACTTTGTGGTGGGGAGGCAATGAAAGTCTTCAACTGGGTACTGGGAAGAGAAGCAACCTTCCTACTCCGGCGCATATACTTCCTCCACCGGACCTTGTGACTGCAACATCTCTTGACGACGTTCGGTTCCAAATAATTCCAGGCAAGCAACGGATTGAGTGTGGAAGACAAGTAACCGCTGTCTATTCTGTAAAAGTTTGAGTTTCGATGAAACCACGTGTAATATTATTCTCACCTCAACGATTACTTTCGCAGAGTGTATATTAATGAACTTCAATTGCTGCATCTAGACACAAACTAATGATATCAAATAATCTCTTCTTCAAGATGAATCTGTAGTTATGCCGCTATACCTGTTTAGGTATAGTACTCATTGTTATCGGCCGTGCACGGGCCAATGCTTATCGAAAAATTTCCCTCCGCGCAAGAAATAATTCCTACACCTTTTGTGTTCAACATCCAAGCAGCTGATACCAATTAATTCGCCATGCCACGTGAGAAGCAGAAAAGAGGCCGCCGTGCGCAAGAGAAGGAGAAGCAGGAGGAAGGCAAGCGAAAGCTAGAAGAAGACGACTATGAGGAGCCAGCGCTCAAACGACAGAGGCCGTCCAACGACGACGCGGAGCCCGAAGAGTTCATACCACTCGATTTCGGCGAACAAGAACAAGACGTCGAAGCCGGAGATCAAAATGACACGCCATTCTACGGATTGCTTGATACTGAGGAGCAGGAATACTTTTCGAGAGCTGCCGAGGTCCTCGAGTTGAATCAATTCCAGACCGCCGAAGAACAAAACATTTTCGTTGAGAGTGTGTACGAGGAAGCGAAGGGGAAGGAATTGAAGATTGCATGCAGCCAGTCGTGCTCGCGTCTCCTTGAGAAAATCATCGCCCTTTCCGACACAGATCAATTACGACGCCTTTTCGGGAAATTCCTTGGGCATTTCTTACATCTCGTACAACATCGATTTGCAAGCCATTGCTGTGAGACGCTATTTATCAAGGTAGCACCGGCACTCACACTCAAACAAAAGTCCTCCAATGCAACTAAAAAACCATTTCTAGAAGGTGAAGAGGAAGATGAGTCGCCTCTATCATTGGCGGACATGTTTCTTCAGGTCATATCGGAGCTGGAAGGGAATTGGGGATATCTTTTGACTGAGCGGTTTGCATCTCACACAATCCGCGTTCTTCTCCTTGTTCTTGCAGGCGAACCTGTAGACCTATCATCAAAGGGCACGGTTGTCGCAAGTAAGGCAAAGGAGGGAGTTGAAGTTTCTCGAGTCGAGGAGCAGGTGCAGGTGCAGGTCGTCTCCAAAAAGCCAGCTGGTGTTCCTGAGGCATTCTTTGATGTTCTGAAAAAGGTCATGAAAGATATGACCGCTGGTCTCGACGACACTTATTTGAGAGCCCTAGCAACACATCACGTCGGAAATCCTGTTTTGCAGCTTTTGGTGTCACTGGAGCTTTCTCACTTTGGCAAATCCACCGCGAAGGATTCATGCTCAGTCTTACGCCGATTAATACCCGACGATACCGTCGAAGAGGGTTCACAGAGTGCCATCTTTTTGACAGGTTTATTATATGACCCTGTGGGCTCGAGATTGGTCGAAACCATTGTGCGCTCTGCACCCGGCAAACTGTTCAAGAATATTCACAAAAACATCATCCGTGAGAGGATGTCATCGCTTTCCCGTAACGAGATCGCCTCTTATGTTCTTGTACGTTGCTTAGAGAGAGTTGGCCGCGACGATCTGCAAACGGATTTGGATATGATTGTTCCTGAAATACCCGGTCTCATCGAAAGGTCACGACTCACTGTCCCGAGGGCCTTGATCGAGCGGTGTCTGATCCGCAACATCGATACGGCTCCTCTTGCCAAGGCGTTGGAGACATCGTTTGATAAGGACCCAGGTAAGAGGCTGCATCAGTTATTGGAAGCCAACAATGCAGAAAACCCAGAGGAGGCAGCGGGCCCTTCTGAGCAGCCTTTCCAGGGAACAGGGAAACCAAAGAAGGCATCCCCAGTGCAATTACACAAATCACTACTTGCACAATCTATGCTCGAGGCCCCCGGTCCGCTGAGTGGCATTGTTTATTCAGGGCTACTAGCTATTTCCACCGATGAATTGATAACCATGGCCTGTAATTCGATTACCTCGCACGTTCTACAAAAGGCTCTTACAGCATCGACTTCGACCGTTCAGTTTCGCCGTCAACTTGTCCCTCGGTTTTCTGGCCATATCAAGCAACTTGCTCTCGATACCAGTGGATCTCATGTGGTGGATGTCCTCTGGGAAGCGTCGAGAGACATTTACTTCGTCAAGGAAAGATTAGCGCAGGAATTGGCCGACAGTGAACACGAGCTCCGTGATTCTTTCATTGGCCGCGCGGTATGGAAAAATTGGTCGATGGATATCTACAAGCGACGACGAGGAGAATGGAAGGTGAAGGCAAAGGAAGCCAAGAATCAAACAGGGACTTCTAATGCTGATGAAAAGGCGCCCGTCAAGTCGAAAATTGAACTTGCCAGGGAACGATTTGATCTTTCGAAGAAATCGGCTGCGAAAGTGGAGGGTGGCAGGGCTGGTATAGCCGCCAGGTCCTGATATGTTTAAAGATTTATGTGTATATAGATGTTTCAAAAGTCATCATCCAAGCATGAGCTAGCCATATCCGATATCTCATATCAGCGATTCAAATATTCTATGTATTAGTTTCCTTCGGTAAAGACATGCGCATCATTTGCAGGCTTCCAGTAGACATTCCCCAACTTACAGCGCGATCCTCAATGTGAATCTCAACTCACAATCTTAGGCAACGGAAATTGTATTGTCCCTTCAAAATAAACACCGAGTGATCTCATCGTCATTTTCGGAAACGCAAACCCGTCACCAAACCCTTCCAGCCGCTCCTCGTCTGTTTCATCCAAGTTCGAAATGTATGCTAGACCCCACGAGCCCGTGTATGCCGGCCTTGTCCAGAGCCAGGGGTTCTCTCTGCCATTTTCCGGATCATCAGTCGCAATCACCGCGCTTTCAACACCGGACGGGAACCTGGATGCTACTAGAGGAGGTTGCACAAGGCCAGACGTTTGTACCGTCGGTAGAGGCACTGATGGCAGCGATGATCTTTTCAGTACTGCTGCAAAGAATGGTTCCTTGGTGTTTAGTGGTTCCTGGGCATTTTCCGGATGATACACCTTGAGCAATTGATCCTGAGTTCCGCTGACAGGCTCCCATACGAATCGTGCTCGGTGCTTTTGAATGTCTAACAAATGTCGTTAGATTAGGTGCCATTAGCAATAACACGAAAGATCATAAACATACTCCAATTCCTCCTCCCATTCCATACGCTCGCATCAGTAGAAACATAGATGTTGGTGATCCTCGAATGACGTTTACCCGTATGTGGATTGAGGAATCGACCAGGCGCAACAATCAACTCATCATAGGGGCCAACTTCCGAATCCTCATATCGAATAATGACAAGAGCTTTGAACAGGCCGTTGAGGTAGCCATTGAGCTGCGACTCCCCATCAACATTGCGCAATGCGTCGGGATGCACGACTTCAAAGGGGTGATAAGAGCCCGGACTGAGGACGTCCTGAAGGATTTCTTCGGAGTTGTTTGGGTTTTTGCTCAAATACGCTGCATCATCGGCATCCGAGGTGGCGGTGGTTTGGCCATCAAAATCGCGATAGAAGTAGATCCATGACTTGGACTTGAGGCTCCAAGGTGGTGCTGCGACTGGGATGTCTCCGGTTGGAGGCTCGGAGCCCGGTTTTGATGGGTCGGGAGGCGGGGGTATGAAATCGGCTGGCATTTGTATCAGTAACCACCCTGCAGGGGCGAGTTGACACCTAAGCTAGATATGTCGACGTATGTAAACAGAGGACGAGGCCAAGATGACTTGGCTAGTAATGGGCAAAGGGATGGTTGATTGGCGGAGTCGCCCAAGCTGAGACGTCGGAGGCCAGACATGGAAGGAGCGATCGGCCGAGGCCTGACAGCCTGAGGCCCTGAGCTTACCGCCGAATCGGGTAAACATGAGCGGGGGCGCTGGGCCGTCCAGGACACATTCGATAAAACCGTTGTTCTTGCTTGAAACGGTATAGTATACAGTGTGTACTACGTACGTATGTAAATATAAGCTTCTAAAGAATATGGATGGATGGCTTATTGGCATGTCAACCACATTTGGAGGCATTCGTGACCGGAGAAAAGATAAGCTTATACATAGCTCGCTCGCTAGCACGTCAACTGGCGTGCTCACATGCTGTCATGCATGTACATGTGCCTTAGCCTTGGAATTTGTTTACTAGCACATTGTTCAGGCTTCGTGCGTATATAAAATGATGTAACGAGTTCGGGTTATGTCCGGACATGTTCTCTCAAATTGGTCTGCTTTGCAATATTGATCGTGCATCAATAATGGCACGGAGATAAAATTGCATGTCTGTGTCAGTGTCATGATGTCCTTCCTAGTTACGGAATAGTTAGTTAGGTATCTATCCGCAAATCCCGAGTATCTCCATACTGCATAGTCTAGACTCGATACTCCATAGTACCTCCGTGCTCATATGTATTTGATAAGAAATTACAGAACCAAATCAGCGTTGACAATTTTAACTACGCAATAAATCCGTACTGTAACCACGACTACGTACATTCGTACGGACACTTAAAGAATACTCCGAGAAAACGGACCGCTGGCCGGACCGCGGCCCGCAGCACGTATATTTTACGAGACTGAAACCAAGACCAGCCAAGTCTGGTAAGTTTCGATCCAAAAGCTTAAGACCCACAAGCATCGGTAAGATTTTGGATCTTAGCGCTGATGGCCTGATACAGTTGGTGGGTACGTACCGTACCGTACCGTGTACAGAAATGCGGATACGTACTCCGTACTCCGTACTAAGGTACGAAACTATGGAGTATACTCCGTAGAACCTAAAACAATCCACAACCAACACCCCGGAAAAAGGAAGCGAAGATAAAACAACTGGAAGATACGTGAAATGGACAGGTCCAAAATTCATGCATGGCTTGCATGCCCCATGCCTTCGATAGTCGTCTCAGGTTCATTAGGACCCACATGCTTGACGTCATTTGAAGGGGAACACGTAGATAACATTTTAGGTGACAGGGACACCCCGGTATTTCATCTTCGATGTACTACTTCTGATATTTTTTTAAGATTGATGTGTATTTGCATTAATGGATAGCAGTTATGTTATTCCTTCATAAATTTCCAGGATTGTTGGGTATGACAAATCCGATGAATCGCTCATTATGATACAGAAACCAGGTAGATGCATGCCCCCCGTTCATTATGCTATATTTTGTTATTTACATGATGAATCCTGACTATTCAGTTGACAGTCACCTAATTTCCGAACTGCTGCAACAGAAGTCACAGCATCGACAACAATTGGCCAAATCCGAGGCAAGTTCGTTCATTCCATACATTATTTTACGGAGTAGAGAATAGGAAACGGAAGGAGAAGAGATGAAAAAATGAGTGGAACACGGAAAATCTCGTGTACGTTGCACCTTGTTCGTTCCACTCGAAAATGATACCATTGATCGCAAGGTCATCCATCAACGGAGAAAAAAAATACACATGCAAGTGCAACGCTTTGTCAACGTCGCATGAAGACCCGTTTATCGCCTCCATTAACTTTAAAACAGACAACACAAAACCCAAAGTGTATATGGCGGTTTCGCAGAAATGCAGCAGAAGAAAAAAATATGAAAAAAAGATGACAAGAATCGAAAGTGAGAAATGTGAAAAAAAAAAGCAGACTATATAACGACATGGTATCATTGCTCGGAGACTCGTATATTATCCCCGTATTCAACGCCCAGTAAAACAAGTAAACGCAAATCCCGGGCGCCATATAAATCATGTTCATGTATAAAGGAAAGAAGAAGAACATATAAGTAAAAATTCAACCACAAAACCGAATCGAGGTTGAAAAATGAGAAAGACGAGCCGTATTTTCTCGCCAATTAGCAGTGAAGTTGTAAGTTGAAGTTGAAAATTAGTAAAAGGTGATCGATAATGGCAGAAAAGAACGTTCAAGGCCGTTTCATCAAGTTGAAATCATCACAATTAAAATTTCATTTGAATTTGACAGAAACTCGAGTATCGACAAGTAGAGAAATGATCAAATGGCCGGATAACCGAACACGAGAGGGAATTGTGTCGAAAAATAAAACTAGCTCACTTGCTGGAAGGAATAATCGTGTTTCATTAAATCGAGGTGAAATTTTGTTTGTTTGTTTGAACCACTGCGATGGCATCTTAATACGTTAATTTGACTTCCACTCCCGACGTGGGGGGAGTGTTAACGTCCGGAGTCAAAACCTCGAACTTGGAGGTCTGGGAAATTTCTGCTACCATGTCTTGCCCTTCAGGCAACTGCTGGACAACATCGTCGTCCACCATAATCTTTAGTCCGTCTCGACTGACACGCAATATTCGGACGATACGATCTGGGTCGATCTTGTATTTCTCAGATATTTTCTTCATCAGATCTCGTACCGTTCGCTGAGTTAGGTAGACTGCTCTGTAGTAGTCGCCATTTTGCTCGTCAGAGAACCGTATATAGAAACATGCAACTATGACGTGTTAGCTAGAATCCATATAGAATAAAGATATTTCAACTCTACAAGGCTGCTGAGTACTCACTTGGTTTGGGTGGTCGCTCTGCCGGTGGCCTGTAGGTCGGGTCGATGTCGATAGCCTCAATATAGCCCGTCGTACCCTTCTTTACCTTGACTGGCTGGCTCAAGGGATTGGGGTTGGTCCATTCCATTGTCTCCTCGTGATTAAGAAAGCTGTGAGAAAGTTGCCGTTCCACAGGCCGCCGCGGGGAGTTGGCATTAGAAAAACTGCTGTTAGTGGGAGAAAGAATATTGGACGCTGCATCATTGCTATAAAGCGACTCGCGGGTGCTTTGACGAGAAAGAGGCTCGAATTTAAACTCTTGGGATTCGCCCGGTAACACAACGGGAAATAGGTCGGGATCGTCTTGTTCGTCACCTCGAAGGTTTAGTATACTGACGGGACGGGTTGATGTAAACATTTCTTGCATCATCGTATATTTCAGGTGGAGATCGTCTTCCGGAGAAAGCTTGCCGCCGTCTTGCGAATCGATCGACCACGTTCGTTTGTGCTTCGGAATTTTGACTGGGCGATTATGGTCAGAACCCTTGATCGAGACAGAAACATTGCTACGTTTTCTTTTGCCAAAATTACCTCCTCCCATTTCTATTTGAGTCATTTGTTGTTTCAACTTCTCCATCGTCTTTTTGACGTGGGCAATGTCGTTGGAAAGTTTCCGCTCTGCGCCGTGGTCACGGAAAAGTTTAACCTTGCAAAAAGAGACTTCGGATGTTGGCAGGTCGGGTGCTACATCATCAGGGGACAAAATTTCTGTCTTGGCACAGAGCCGCACGGGTATACCTTTAACGCCTTTGGAATGACTGAAGTCGGTTGATAGGAAATTGAAGCGGACAGAAATTGCACAATCTGCGGTAGCCACTGCCGGATTCGCTGTCCAAGTGACGCAGAAGCCATCGAACGAAGCCTTTTCAAGCTCAATCTGATGTTGATTTTGGCCGTCGTCTGCGCCCTGGTTTGGATCCACGTACTCGACGGCGAGCAGTTTTCCACCTCTTTGGTGGGCTTCATTCGAGCCGCGCCCCTCCTTCCATAGCTGCCAGCAGATCGATGGCTTTGATCGCTGCTGTTCATCTTCAAAGGAAATGCGAATGTATGTCCGATATTTGCGCAGCTGCGTACCTGGTGGCGGCGGGGAGTGGTCGACGACTGACACGGAGTATGCCTGGCCTTTATTCAGATACGTAACAGGAATCTCATCGGCATGTTTGATCATAGCAGTCGGGGCGCGCAAAGTGACGCCAAATCGAAATCTGCAAACAGTCAGAGGCCAATTCTTGTGATATTAGAGAATGATGATGGGGATGTCTATCGGTGTGGCGGAGGGATGACACATCATGATTAGATAATATCGTTTTTGCTTACTTCTCGTCCTCTGCTTCTGAAGCCACTTCCATTTGATCAGAAAAGTCGACACCGGGCATCATCATATTTAATGACTGAGTGCCTGGTGCAGACATTTGATCTATGGAGGATTCTTCTGATCTATCCATCGGGTCATAGACTGAATCTCGGTGCATGAAGGCACTTGGCGCAAATGTTTGTTGGGCGAAAGGATTGTATTGCTGCTGTGGCATGAAATGTTGCGGGTTAGGATAATGGTTGACAGTCATCTCGCCATTAGGACCGGAGGGGAAGCCAGCCGAAAGCGTATTCGGAATTGAAATAGGTGTGACCATGTTGTAGCCGAGCGGTGTGTGAAGATCGCCAGCCTGGTGGTGATATATTGTCGTCATTCCTCCAGGAGTAGGCGTATAATAGCCGGGAGGTTGGTTTGCCAGATTCATGAACTGGTACGAATTCGGATCCATTAAAGACGGGGTAAATCGGAGATCTTGAAGGTTTCTTGGGGTTGGGTCATTGGCCTTAATTTCGTCATTGCCAGACCTATTGGGTTCAATAATCAGCATTCAATTGCGATTCCTGAACGCAAGACGTTTGGGGCAAAAACGAACTGGCCATGTATTCCGGCTTCTATAGCAGCGGGGTTGATGGAATCGGTCTGTCTACCGTCTCCGGATAAAGAGCCTGACGAGTTGACGTCGGGAAATGTCTTCTTGAACTTGTTGATGAGATCTTCATCCGGCTTCTGCGATGTTCTTCTAGCCACAGTTGAAGGGAACAATTAGCAGCGGATACAATCATGACCATGCATAAGAATTGTCTCCTACCTGTTGCGAAACATCTGGGGCGACAAGAGTCGCAGAGACTCGAATTAGGTTGTCGAAAAAGGAAAACCATAAAAAGAAAGAAGAGATGAAGGCGAAACAACCTGCAACATTCGGATCGGTCACGGATGGCACGGCTATTTTTTTTTAAAGCCGTTCGTCGCGAGAACTGATAGTGACGTCTTTTCCACCTGATAGTAACCCTTCACAAGTGTATATTCTGGCGTAAATACTCTTTCGTAGTAAAAAAGAAAGGGCGAGGGCGGCGAAGAATATTGTTTGGAAATATAACAGCGGATTCGACAATAGAAAAAGGCGGCGTGTTGAGAAAGTGGCGAGACAAGCAAGAGTAGATATATATAAAGAAGTACTCGGAGAGTTGAGGGACAAAAAGTACGGGAGGAATAGCGGGGGTGTCGAGGTCAACGCTTATGGTAGTGTTACCCGCTATGATGAACCACGGTAGATAGAATGGCGTCTCCCCGAAATATGGAAAGGATGTTATGGATATGGAGCGAGATAGGCACGTCGACCCGAGAGGCGATGGCGTAAAGTCAACTGTAGTTATGAAGAAGAAAGACGGATAGAGTGGAAGAGAATAAAAGTGGAAAACACAGGATATAGTCGAATAACGGTCGGCAATAGCAAGCCGTGTTAGTAAGGTGTAGTAGTTGCAGTCTGTCACGGAGGGAGCAGCAGGTGCGGTGGTCCCTTGCGGCTAAGGCCAAGCAATGAGCGCTCAGGGGAACCACATTTTATGACTTCACCAGGCCGGGGCACATGTGTTGCTCTGAAATAGATACAAAAAGAAAAGATAGTCAGAGTGAAGCGGGCGAGAGAGCGTCGTAAGTGAAGAATGTCGAGAGGAAAAGAACGGTGGAACGTTGGAAAAGGCAGTAATGTGGGACAGCTCTTGCCTGTAAGCCACCCGCCGGCGGTCAGGCTGTGTCATCCGTACGGTATCTTACGGAGCGCACGCACTATTTTACCACCCTGTTACTAGCTGTAACGTATTCCGAATCCATATTTAATAATCTATACTAGACCATTTTACATACATCAAAAATTATATGCTCACAAACTACGGAGTATTAGTATCGAGTCTATTGAGTCTTGACTATTGCCTCGACCGATATATGTGTATCACCGTACGACTAGTCAATTACGGCATTGACACTGAAATATAAATATAAACGTACACAACGAAGACTTACCTGCCCTATCCGTCGAGTCTCATGGCGCCATTAGGTAACCTATATTCAACGCAGCCACGGTAGCACACCCAGCAGTTAACAGAAAATCCATTAAGAGTTTACTGCACCATCAGCACTCTGACGTTGCAAGCGAACGCCTCGAACGCCGCTTTGACAGGCCCACGGTACACGGTGCGCCACATGTGTAGCGAGCTCTGCCGTACAATCTAGATCACCTGTTATGGTTCAGAGCAGAAGATCGAGCCGTTCTTCATGCTCTGGCGACTCCTCTCAATGGTCTGGATGTCAGGTGAATATGTACCAGTAGTACGTACTCCGTATCTAAGTATCCTTCGGCTGGTGGCCTGACATCTGGGCTTGACCTGCTCCATTAGGCACACTCCACATCGGAAAAGGCAATTCCAAACTTAGCAATCGCAGATCGATGACGTATTACACTCTCTTTGGGGAAAGGTACAGAATTACGTAGCATAGTATATATAAAAAGAAAATATCCAATGTCGTTCAAGGGATTCAAAGGATATGTTTTTCCCGTATGGGCCAAGACCCAGTGGACCGGCCATTGGCTGGCACAAGATGCCGATGGCACTAGGCTTGAACAGGAGAAATGTGGGGACGAAAAGCGGCCCTCCACTGCAGGGGCCGCTTTCGATCCTTCGTGTACGGGCTACGGAGCACTCCGTGTTGATATTTAATATTTAACACCTGAGAGAGCACATTACGAGTTACACGGTCATGGAATAGTGAGGGGCTATCTTTGACTCATCGATCCGTTGTGCGCTCCTTGCTGAAGAATAATGAATGCCATTGTTATCTCTGAAGACATCGAAATACCTCCGTATATCCGCTTACGTGAAATGTCTAGAGCTCGGTCCAATTGAAATTGAAGAATGCATACGGAGTACGGATACAGAGCTACATTTTACCTGCTCTGCGAATCTTTTCTGTCTGACAGTTAAAACAAAAACAAAGCCCAGGGCCAGAACTGTATCAAATTCTATGATATGCAGCATGAAGCCACTTGATGTCATCGTGTCAGGGTGGCTTTTGTCGAACCCCATCTCATGGCGTTGACACGCAAGCACTTTCAAGCCACATCCACACTAGCCAGCAAAGCGGTAGATGGAAAGGGCTAAAGCAGACGTAGATCACCACATAGCTAGTGTCTATAGTTCGGAGTGCCTATTTAGCTGTGCATGTTATTATGTCCGTGTTCCTCTGCCTGAGAGGTTGATAATCTCCGCGTCTCAAGCCACATGGAGGGAGTGTCGAATAACAGCACCGGCTTGCCGATAGTATGTACGCCGAGGGCGAGTCCGTGAGTTACTATTGGAGAGCCGATCGCCACTTTGGCGTTTACCCCATTAACTCAAAACGAAAGACAGGTAAGTTTGCATATTGCAATTTAACGGTAACGGTAACGGCGCCCTACTGTGTGACAGTTACAAGCTATTGTTGTATGACTGCTCTGTACGGAGTAATACTAGTAGAATAACAAATACTTAACAATAGTGTACCCCGTATTAAGCTGCTGCCGTTTAAATTTAAAATTGTATCTTGCCTCTGCACCAAGCCAATAATTGGCTGCGAACTTTTCTAGAAGATCACGGATTCTCGTTCCCGAGAAAGAAGCACGGATCGAATGGGGAACATTAATTCTGATTTTGTCAAATGGATTTTTAAGGTGTGGCAAAATGGGTTGTGATCATATGCTGGCCTTAGTACTAACCGTTGATCATTATTATGTGCTCAATTGTACTCTGCATTGTACGCTGATCAAAGGGTCGTGACACCCGCCGATCTTCTTGTCGGAAGATGCTTCCATATTAATAGGAGAACCTCGCAAATGTTGATATCAATATAGATATCTGTTATTATTCCAAGGTTATTATTATTATAGTACCGAAAAAAGTGGCTCGACATTGTTTATAGACAGATGACCAAAATCAGCATCAAAGCTGCGTCATATCACATATGCATGCTTGTTAATAGGTACGGTACAGCATGCCGCAATTCCACAAAAAAGAAAAGAAAAAATAGAAAAATAAATACTAACACTAACACTAGCTCTATCTCTAGCTCTACTCTGATTCATCGGAGCTCCTAGCCGTAGTCTCAAGATCTCCATAGTCCATTCCTTCTTTGAACCTCTGTGTAGAAGCCTAATATCCTTAGATTAACACGCTACCTTATCCCTGGACCCCAAAAAACGGTAAGCCCGATTAGGAATCCATTCTTTCTTTTTCCCTTTTCTTTTCTTAATAATACGAGGCAAATATAATAAAACGTACTGGGGTATGCGTGGGTCTAATATGCCGTAGGTCCTCAAAGGCGCCACAGTGGTAGCGGTGACGTCAGGGACTGCATCCGCAGCGGCCCCGCTTTCGATAAGGTTTGAAAGACATTGTCATACACAACATTTTTCAAGATGGATCTGAATCGATTCACTACTGTTCAGGTACGTACTCCGGCTGACTTTTCCGCCAACAAGGAGGGTTGGTCATTAAAATACTGCGAGCTCGATGTCGCATGATAAGCAAGCTATATATTGTTGGGTGTAGTGTTGTAGTAGTACTATGCACTACTAACTAGTCAGGAGGTAGAGCTGGAATTGAGCGAGATATATCTTTCGTGCGGATAAGAAAGCCCGAAAATATTTTGATATCAACTAGTATATCTTATATAATCAAGCAACATTCGTTGAAGATTAGTGGCCTCCAATGAAATTCATCTCGGGTACGCGGACAATGGCGGTGCAACGCTCATCCACGAATCAATTCTATTCACGGCCACACTCGGTGGCGAATATTGTTTGATGCCTCATGATCATTCTCGGTTCGCCACCGTCAAAATATGGAGTATAGTAAGCATTCGGGAAATGTCGATAATTAAATCTATAGATAGGTGAAACATTGGTTAGTTACCAAACCGGTGGCATGTGCAATCGTATAGTAATGAGTTTTATAGCATGCCATAGGCTAACTACCAAGTACTCGCCGAGTTATGCAAAACAATGACTTTATAAATTGCTTTGTAGGATAGCTCCGGGGAGAAGACCTAGTCCGTACGTAGATCAAACCCACGAGTCAGAGACCTCAGGTCGTAATTTACATGACTCAGGATATCCAGAGTACTCCGTACGCTGTAAAATACATACCATACGATGTTTCATCTTCGTGACCGTACAGTTACATGACATGACCCGAACGAGGGACGGGGAGATGTGCGCTTGGCGTCTGTCCCACAGCGGCACAATTCCAGCCAATCACTTGCATCGGCCAAGACTTGGAGTATAAACTAGTTATCTAATCCAGACAGACCTGAGAGATCACCCCAACAAGTAGGTCGGAGACCGTTTCCGCAGGTTGGACTTTTTTTCTCTTTCCTTTTGATGTTCGATTTGGTATTTGCAATTGGCGATCCTTCAACGTTGGCTACGTGGTCGTTAGGTAATTAGTTGCAGGATTGGAGACAGCCTAATGCTATCACAGTTTTGAGGGAATTCCGATATCACTTTCTCATGATTAGCTTGGACAATTTTCTCATTTTATATGATCCGTAGATCATGGCCTCTGCGCCGTCGCTCGTCAATGCTTTGGTGCTATGTAGATATTCACCTATAAGACTGTTTTGGTTCTTAGGTAGGTACATCAAGACTCAATGGCTAATTCCGAGACGTTTTGATATTTCTCCAACCATGGTCTGGGTAATACCGGTATCTCATGACATGTTTGCTTAAAGGATGGACTGAATCACACACACTGGCAACGCCCTCCTGTTGTGATACTCAATCTGGCCGGCATTAACCGATGCAAAGGGGCGAAGTATGGCTATACGAACACACCTACTATTTCGATGAGTTTAGAATCAAACTGTCCTTTCAAGTCGTACAGATCTGCGCCGTGTTCCCCAGAGGATGGCTTGCCAGATCATATGAAACAAAATGCAGATGAATCGATCATCTATTTAACTCACGGCTGCTGTGTAACGATAAACGCGCGGTTCTCAGTCATAGAAATGAGGCTATGCATCGATACCTTTCAACTACATATTCTACCTGGTAATGGATGGGAGACATAATACAGACGCCTGCGATGTAATTCATTGTTTGCCTCCTGAAACAAAACATGCAATCCAACTCATAACATAGCCATTCCAGCGCTCAATGACTGCAAGGTCCAATTAACTTCATACATATAAATGCCATGACTTAGAGCGTATATATCAAGTCTTAAGTATTGGCCGTCGAGGGAAAAAGTATGTAAGCGGCAGATTAACCAAACAAACAAATATTACAAGTAGGTCGCGAGGTGTTGCCGTTCGCGAACTATTATCACCCTCGTATCCTGTACATCAACATTATCGTTTATATTAATGCTTGACAATTAGCGAGAACCCATCAACCCACGAGCCACAAGATCCCGAAACTCCAACAATGCTATAGCCTCGAGGAGGTATTAAGGTATGTCTGTGTTTGCAATATTAGTGCAAATCCTGGTTTTTGACAGAGTCATCTCTTACCCAGAGCCCCCATTCGCGTTCCCATATACACCCGACTTCCTTCCAAAACTGGTAAGAATTTCGATTCCATCAATCCAGAGACCAGCTCTGACATAGAATCCTAATAAATGTTCTCCACGTCGTGCGTCTGAAATACATGTTAGTGTTCTGAGCGGAAAAGGATGACAAGAACGAATGCTTTCACTGACCAAAAACAAATTCATCGCCCCCCACCTTCCCACCTCGTTTGCCAAATAGTTGGCTGGTTGAATCTTCGTAACAAAATTCTATGCCGTCAAGAGCAAAACCATGGTAGACTTTGACAGACGTCAAGATTTTCTTCTGGATGAATGCACTTTCTAGAACAACTTGCTGGGGTTCACTGCCTTCCATTTGAGAAAAGCCCAGTTTTACACTGGTAAAGCCCGTCTGACCCTTGGGGAGCTTGACGAGAGACTTTTTCGATGTCACAGCGCTTAGATCATCAATTGTATGTCGCCCAAGGTTCCCCGAAAATATCTCGAGGCGTATTTTCTTCTTTTGCTGTTCAGGAGGTAGCAAATGCCGTAATTCAGACTCAGTAAGAGTTACCTGTCTTGGTATATTACCACTGTTTGGCGCCTCGTTGTTGATAAACTCCAAGTGCTTGCGACACAAATCATCACCCTCAGAGTAAAGCTCTAGAAAAGCAACACCCGATGCTGCTGTAATTACGATCTTTCCATTTTCCATTGCCCAGGCCTGAATACTCTCGTCTGAATGAATAGGAGGGTCACTCGGTAGACGGAAGCAAGGGTGAAATCTGAATCTTAGGGTATCGAGTCGGTGCCATTGGCATTCATCCGATGGCATGCATAGTCTGAGGCCTTCTGACTTGGTGCGAGTTGAATACGGTTCACGAGTCGTGAAAGTTCGGTTCAAACGGACATAGTCACGCAGCATGACACCAGATTCTTGGTGTGGACATCCAAATAAATGACCAACTTCGTGTAAATGAGCACCGATGCCAATATTAGCTGCCTCCCAACTGCTCCCCGCATCTCCGCAGTCATTGGCTATGTACCTTGTATCTGTTTGTGTGCAATCGGAAAATGCGGAAGCGACTTCCTCCAGACATGAGGGGTAACTGTGAAGGTTATGAGAGCCAAATATTGCTATCTTTATGTTACCGCCGTCAGAACCCAAAGCGGCATGAGCGGTAATTACTTGCGACTCGACGTCCCAATGCGAATCAAGCAATAATACCGAAACGTAACGCTTCTGCTCTGGATATGGCCGAAAGTATGCATTTACGGCATCCTTTGCAATGTCGAACAACTCGTTTTTTCTCGTTGCGGGCCCGTACTGTTGAGCTAACTCCAAGTCTCGTAATTCGGCAACAGTCTTTTCCGTTCTCACAATATGCACTTTGGCTTCATTTCTAATTTGCCCCGATGTAAAGTCCCTTTGACTCAGAGTGCCCGTTTGCCATTCCTCTTCCAGTCGAAAGCACCTCCTACTGAAGGAATTGCGAAACATTTGCTCTCCAGTGTATGCTTGCCAGAGATAGGCAGCCATTCGATACTTCTTGATGGCCACATCAAGACTATTACCTTCGCTTTGAATGCGTTCGGGCACGCAATCAAAGGTTCCTGGAGAATCCTTGGCCAAGAGAATCACTAGGTCAAGCGGCGGCGTGTTAATCAAGGGAAGATAGTTGATGCTGTGCCAGGACGAATGCGCATAGGCCGAGCTGGAGGACAATTTTGGGGATGTAAATTCGAAGCGTAATCGGTTGGGTCCCGGATTTAGATGAACAAGCGCCTTGAAATGGGAGTCTGAAACGGGCCAGGTCGTCGCAGGGAAGCTGTCCTTGTCGTGGTATACCGTCAGGGTTCCGTCTATCGCCAGGTGCCGCGGATCGCCTATGTGGCCAGACACCAACAAAATTTTCTGATGCACCTAGAAACGAGAGAATTCAAACGATGAGTAACGTTGTATGTAAAAAGTGTCCGGTAACGAAGTCGTACCCATGAATTGTCGGATATAGAGATGATGCGCGGGGCATATGGAGAAGTTGGGACCGGTGCCCGAACGGAGCCATTTACAGGTGAACCATTGCTCGACTGTACTCGTTAGAAGTCTCGTTCCAGATTTTTCAGGGGCAAAGAGGTATATACGTAGTAACTGTTTCTTTGTGATTGAGAGGTTATTGGCACGGGGCGTTGGGGGAGCGGCGACGGCATGGGCGGCACCCCTGAGTTTTTCGTGGTCTCGCTGAGGGTATGAAGGTTGGGAGACGACGCGGATGGTTGGAGGGAAGAGGGCGGTGTATTAGAACTGTATGCTGTTCCAATTGTTGAAGAAGATTGGCCGCTTTGTATGTTGTCGTTGGATTGGGAGTCGGACGAGGTGGTTGTCCGGAAGCTGGCCTTGGAGCGTCGCCGAAGCTCCTTAAAGATCGACATCGTGTTTTTCCTTCTCTATTTTATTTTCCTTCCTCGCAATTGATATATGAATATCACGAACAGAAGGCGAAGATGCCAGTAAAGATCGATTGGCGAAAATAATTGTGTTGCACCGCCTGTTGGCGGTTTCGCCCACGAAAGAGATGGTGAGTGGACAATTCGACGAGATAGGTGGTTTGTTTCTCTCCGCGGAAGGTACGAACGAAAGTGGGGGGGGAAGTGACGTTTGGAAGTTACGCTTGCGGTTGAATCCAGAAGGAAGGAGCCACCAGGGACCAGGAACGTGAGGAAGGTGGTGCCTGGCGATGGGGGAGCGAGAGGGAAAGAGCGAAATGGGTGCAGGAAGGAGGTAGAGAAAACACAGAAATGAAATGCCAATGGAAGAATTCGTGCCAACGTCACTAAATTATTACACCCCGTTAATTATGTACATAGACCTGCCCTTCGTATGGAGTACGTGTTTAAAAAAAGAAATTAGCTTGCTGCAGTGGGTCGCAGTCAAGACATTTTCTGTCGCTCGCCAGGAATAACCCCATGCTACATCGCGCTACGTACACTCGCATCTGGAATGTCAGGTTTCCAACTATCGTCCAGGGCCCTCATTGGACATCTGGCCGGTTGTGTGCATACTGCTACATAGCGAGAGCGCACTGGCTGGGAGGCGTAAGCAGATCGCCGGGTTTCAGGGTTGATGACGCGGAGTCTGCCCGGAAAGAGACAGCCTTGTTTCACCTCGACAGCCTAGCTGCTTACCCGTGCCCACGCCCAAGACAATGCCCATAGTACTTGTAGTGCACTGCGTCTCGTCCAATTTCAATATTTGCTCTCAGCTATTGATCTTGCTTTTGGCCTGTTTCAAACCAAACCATTCTGATCTCAGATCGGTCAAAATGTTGGTGAAACAGCCACGTGAGGTCATCTGCAAGCTGTCGATAAGCTGCATGCCTTGACGGATGCGGTTAGCCGCAGAAGTCTTGGCATAACGACTTGGCATCATGGCCTCAGGCCATAAGGCATTATTGTGCAGAATTGGGTTTAGCGCAGATGTGCTCTCGATCACGTGCAATAAGCCGCTTAGTAACCATCATGCGTGGCAAAATGTCCTCCCACGTTTCGATTGGTTGATCTTCTTCTGAGCATCCGCAATGGCCAAATACGTATTGGCCGTTTTCAACGAAACGTCTTCCAAGGCTCTAGCGCCAAGCGCGATGGATCATGAGGCTAAGAATAAGTCGATGTTCAGCTGAGAAGCGCCAAGGAAAGCTTAATTGACGTGTCCTACAAGCATCTCTTCGATGCTACTTCCTCTTGTACCTGGTACAATGCTTGCAAGGATCTCCCGGCGATGCTGTAAATGAGCCGCCATGCCGCCGCATCATCACTCTTCCACTTACCGACGACCGTACAAGAAATCGACCTCGGTGCGCATCTACAGCCCATGTTCTTCCACAGCTCAATGAGTTTCCAACTGACGCACCCCAGGGCTGTTTTTCCTGCAAATCTCGGAAAATCAAGGTACTGCTGCTCACTGGTCAACTCATTTCTCGTCATGTGACTAATCGGACTGCCAGTGCGACGAGGTTCGTCCCATATGCGGGAATTGTAAAAAGCACTATACAGATGCCTCTGTCTGCAAATATGGCCGGCAAACTCGTCCACCAAAAGCCACAGCGCCGGTGGCGTCGACACCAGAGCTGACAAGGATGACAGTGAGACCAGTGACATTAGATGCGTCAAATACTTTGGCCCTGCGACTCATGCACCATTACACCGTGTCGATAGGCTTCAACCGGCCGACAAGTTCCTCGGAAAATTCCAGGTTGATCAATTCGCTATGGGCGGTTGATATTCCATCCATGGCCTTCACGTCGGAAATCGTAATGAATGCTCTTCTGGGCATTTCTGCATGGCATTTGTGGGCCATGAATCCACAGGATCAGACCTCGATAATGGTTTCCAGAGCCTATTTTGGCAAGGCTATCAAACAGCAGAGAGCTGCGCTTGAGCAAAATGACGAGCAAGAATTGATACCAGTATTCATAACGGGTATGGTTCTCGCCCATCATAACTGGCTTCTATCCCACACCAATGACGGCTTTCATAAGCGTCACTTGAACCTCGAGACTCTCCACTTGTGCAATGGCTTTTTAGCATTGAGTAAAAGGCTATCCTCTAGCTGGTCCAAGTATGGGGATCTCTGCGTGACTCCAACGAATGCATATCTTCATCTTCCACAGTACAACAGGTTCACGGATCGAGTTATTCAAGACGGCCGTCGTCTTCTTGAACATGTTCAAAAGGAAGATATCAGCCAGGAGCACAAAGAGGTGTACAGGAATGCGATTGCAGAGGTCTTAAATATTTACACATTAATAGCAAACACAAGTGAAGACGTATCAACAAAGGAAACTAGTGTTGTCAATGTTTTGCATCGATTGCCTTTGTCTTTCACGTCCCTGCTGCAACAGGAAGAACCAATGGCAGTAGGTATCTTGGCCCGCGTATGGGCCTCGCTTGCTCTGCTGAAAAATTCGTCAACGGCTTGGTACATCCATGGAGCTGGGGACTTCCAGGTCTATCGCCTTGCTGTCGGGGGAATCATGATTTTGATTCCGCCTGATTGGAAATGGATCATGGATTGGCCTTTAGAAGTCATCTCAACGAATTCTGACCCTTATTCGTATATTGTGTAAACTTTTCGCCTGGAAACGAGCATCTCAAATCTCAGTCACGATTGTCTGTTCCTACACTGGGATCAGTTCTTGCTCAGGTAAGTAGCTTTTTTGCTAAAACGACAGGAAGCATCCTAGTTGACAAATTCTGGTTTGATTAGCTAAACTTGATCCTCGCTGAGCTTTTCTTCGGATCCTTTATATAACATGACAAGCATCCTCACTCTATATAAAATGTTTTAACCGAGGAACAGTCAACTCAAACACGTTTTGAGGGTCATATTTCTTCTTCAGCTCAATGACCTCATCAGCATGGGAGCCGAAAAACCTGCTGAGTATCTCAGGCTGAGACGGTTCCTCCTCCCAAACATCCAAAGAAATATATGTGCTCCCAAGGAAATTTTTATTATCGGTTTTCTGGATATCCTCCCAGAGATCAATAGCCCACTTCTCTGATTCCTCGCTGTTTGCCTGCGATGAATACCCCAAAATCTCGAGCATGAAATGGGGTTCCCTTGATGCGAATACAGAGTTGCTCTGAGGGGTTGCAGAAGAAACTCTTGACTGATGGATTGAGAACATGGCTCCAGGATCAGACGGCATCTTTTCCAAATGCCTGCCCAAGGTTTCCGCCACTTCTGGAGTCAATTGATACACATTTTGAGTGCGACTCGTGCCATACATGGTCCGTGGGATGAGGGCCCCATTCGCAGAAAACCATTCCGGAATTGTGTTCTCTGAAACGGTACTCATAAGGACTTTTCCCAGAGACGCAACCTTTTCACTCCAGCGCTTGCCCTCTTCTATATCGTCGGAACTCCAGAGGAAGCTGACAGCAAAAATTCTTCCTGGCGGTCCGTTGAAGCAGAGTTGTTGAAGCGTAAGTTGTGCCGGTATACCATCCTTCGCGAGTTCTTGGTAGGATGCATTATAATCTGAAATCGCTTTAACTATATCCTGCGAATCGAATATGATCGCCCCGGCAAGAATCTAAATTGAAATAAGCTTCCAATCCATCTTTGCATAATTTCATGCACCTGTGGGGAATGATGCCTGAGGGTAGGTGTCCAACTTACACTTTTCAAAGGATATACTTTGATCGATACATCCACAATGATTCCGAACACTCCTCCTGCGCCACGTATTCCTTTCAGCATATCATCATCGGCTTTGACAATCTCACCACTAGCATTGACAATAGTGGCAGCAACAATTTGGTCTACTCCCAGACCCCAGTTAGATGAAAATGGGCCATAACCTCCATACGTAGCCCATCCCAAATAACCAACTGATGGGATAGCACCTGTGGGCGTTGCGAGCCCCTCGTCCCATAGCCTTTTGGCTAGCTCGTCTTGCAAAAGGCCTGCACCTATAGTGGCTGTCTTGCGGTCACCAGCGACCTTGACGGATGTAAATGCCCGCATATCAATCGTCAAGGCGCCCTCCACTATCGCGCGACCCTGAAGATTGTGACCACCCGCCCGGGTGGTGAATTTGATTCCATTTGCTCGCGCAAACTTCACAAGCACGCTGACTTGCTCTGCCGTCTCCGGGTGGACAATTGCGAGCGGATTGTCCTGACGAGAAAGATTCCAAACTTTTCGGTCTGATGCATATTCAGAAGAAGAAGGGGGTGTGTACTTGATCCCTGGGTGGTCTTTGAGGAAGATATCAAGAGCTTCTAGATGTGTTTGTGCCATGACTGAAAATATACAATGTCTATTGAAGAAAAACGCCGTTTATTTGGTAGAGAAATATTCGATAGATACATAGCCAGCTTCAGGAGGCCTACAACATCACTTCTTATATACCTACAGCATTGCTTATCAACTATGAATACGTCTAAATATTACTTGTTAACTAATACTCAAGTAAGCTGGCTTATGTTCTCCAAGGCGAACCCGAACCCGAACGCGAAGCCACCTGATTGGCCAATCTAGAAATACCAAGACGTATGTGGGGAAGATCGGCTCCTTTTACGCCATTTCGTTGGATGTTTTAGGATTAGGGCTGACCATTTACATCAGCCCATTTAAATTTCTATAGACCGCAGTTTAGCCAACTGCTTAGTGATTACTCGGAGAACTACTAGTACATTGGATATGAGGCAAGTAAGATAACTATTAATAAAAACAAACCCCCAGCGAATAAGATATTCAGGCGAATGACACCAACCCCGATGATCCCTGGAATGGCAATACGTCTGGCTCGCACGTAGTGTTGGCTGGGGGCAGTTGGCCTCCCAAGTAGACCTGAAAGGCTTCTAGTAAGCAGCTCGATGCACTGGCAGAGGCGGTGTGCTGATCAAAATATTCAAATTAGTTATGTCATCAAACACAAGTCAATGGCAAGAGAAATACATACACCGACAGAGTTTTGTTTCAGAACGACGGATCCTGGGAAGACGGATGACATTTTATAAGCGCTAGCGTAGCGCAGTATTATTAGTATGGAGACAGTCAAATGAGCAGAATACTTAGGTTTTATACGCACTTCCTCTTTGGCGTGACGGGGTCAACGTCCGCAGTGACAAATAGAATGGGGAACGATGTGTTCCTAGTGTCCATGATGGAGCCTGCAAGTTTCCCCGTTTTAGGAACTTCGACATCGAACGATCTGCAAGCCACCGTGTTGGCGTTGTTTGGCCAGACCTCGCCAAAGTCCTCGCTCTCATAGGTCAAGGTCTCCACGTAGTCTCTGTACTCTTCGAGCGTAGCGTACTTGGTGCCATCGTATCCATCCACACATTTGATCAACGTGTTTGCGTCGATCGTACTCCCCGCACTTCCATTATTGCAGGGATCTGCAGGGATGGTTCCACTCGTCACTGCGACTAGATAATCTGTTGTATTTCCTACCTCGAGGGAGGAGAGGACGTCGGCTAGAGTAGGGAAGTCTGTCAAGGGCGAGTAGAGGGATTCCAGCGCGTATTGTTTCAGGTCAGAGTAAGTAGCGAGAAGAGGTATATCGCAGGCTTCCGAGCTTGGTATTGGAATAGGATTGTACTTGAGATCAGCCAGCAAGCTGTCAAATCGATCGCTGATGTTTGCGGCTGATGGGCCCCAGAAAGAACAGTTTTGAGGTCCGCCTTGGTAGCAATACTTGCTAAAGGATTCAATAGCCTCGTCTGTCTCGAACAGGTTGTGTTTCCATGCAAGATCATAGTAATCAGACGCATCGAGTACTCCATCGATAATCAATCTCTCAACATTGTTTGGAAACATAGACGCAAATGTGACTCCGAGGATAGTGCCATAGCTAAGGCCCCAATATGTAAGCTTCGCTTCGTCGGCAGGCTCCCCGGCCGCGACTTGCTCTGCTTGGATGTAAGAGAGCATGTCGCGGGCGACAGCCGGGGTGCTGATGAAGCTAGCGTTCCCATCCGAGCCGCCTACTGTTGGTGTACATGCCTGCCCAAAAATGTCCGCTGCGTAGAACTGAGTCTCGAGGGCGATGGATGACGCATATGAAACGTAGGGGTAGTAGAGCTTCTCGAATTGGGCTCTTTGTTCCGGATGACCAGGCCAGCAGTCTACTGTAGGTCCGCTGTGGCCAACAGCACGGCCGTCGATGCCGACTATGTTATGCTGGCCTCCAAGGAGCTCTGATAAAGCCTGTCCGTCACTTGTGACGAAGTCCGTGTTCACGCCGCCGGGGCCACCTACTTCTATATCAGTCTCCTGCACAGGGGCTGCAACAAAAGTCTGTCTTGGATGTTGTGAGCTTACCGGTGTTGAATACCACATTCAGGGTTTCGGCTGTCTGGTTCTGCACTGTGTATTTGGCAATGGCAATAGATGTATTGCCCCGGCTTGGGTCTCCGTAGTCAAGGGGGACTTCTAGCTTTGCGCATGTGTAGTTTTCGAAGCAAGGTGTCCATTGAAGAGTTGCTGAAGATGTGATCTAGGAATCTGTAAATATTCACTTCTTCCAGACTG
Source organism: Penicillium sp. OUCMDZ-019 (assembly GCA_011750695.1). Classification (NCBI taxonomy): domain Eukaryota; kingdom Fungi; phylum Ascomycota; class Eurotiomycetes; order Eurotiales; family Aspergillaceae; genus Penicillium; species Penicillium sp. OUCMDZ-019. Next base: position 124,038 of record WTTZ01000045.1, on the reverse strand, counting down.
AGAGATGTATGGGAGATATAGAGACATACGGAATCCCAATCGTCAACTGTACTGCGGACTGCATGTGAGGGTATTGCAGTGGCCGAGACGGTACTTATTTGGCCGATAATTGCAAAACCAGCAAGATATGACAGCCCCGTGAAGCGATGAAATCTCATGTTGGCTAAATTCAAAGGACAAAAAAATTGATAGGAATGAAGTACAATAAAAGGTTTCAGATCGTTGTAATTCGCATATTGACTATCAGCATTGCCAGGGTGAATGGCCGCTTTTATATTCAGTCAAGGCGAGCCATACTGTCAAAATCAGAGCTTTAGGCAGCATATTTAAGCAACATCACAGCTTGTGTTCTTCGTGAAGATCAAGACTTGAAGTTATTTTTAGAGGATTCCCCCAATTAGGACCGTAAATGTGGATCGCTTTTAGGGCTGGGGCTGCGATTTTAGACGGGGGAGCCAATCACGTTTCATCTAGCATTTTAAAGTTACATCTTGAGCATCAACGGCATCACTTCAGTATGGAGCCAGGAGTAGGTTCTTCTCTCCTTAGTAATATTGTGTCTGCCTTATTTTGGGAGCGATAGAGCCAATGACTATCGTCGAGCGACATAGCTCAGGGCCGCAATCGAGACTATTTTTTCAAAGGCTGTGAGTTGATTGTTTATTTTCAAACATACGTACTGATCCAAAAGGAAAACTTCGCGAACTTGGTGACGATTTATCAATTTTCATGCATACTGATAGCCTACAGGGGGAAGTACTAGTTAAGCTCCACTCTTAGGCAGCCGACGCGCTGGCGATCGGACGTCACTGAGTTTCTGTCAGGGAAAGGGTATCGAGGAATGATTCTTGGCCATGTACTCCCGCTTCATTTCCAGAATTAATCTTTCTTCATGTACTCGTTTTACCAGTATTGACAAGCTTGGAGGGCTCAGAATGTCCTCAACCCTTGTTGGTGCCTCTGGTCGCGTCTATGTGCGCGACAAACTACTCAAGTCTCATCCAAAGAACCCGATCTACCTCGCACAGTAAGTCTGAACTTCTTGGTGTTTAATAATCATTAACTTAACCAAGTGGAAATGAATCTAGTTCCGAGGGCCGACCGTTTGTTCTGAAGCCTGTGTCTGAATCGATATTCGAGCACTCCGTGACTCTCAAACAGGCGTTTCCAGATAACAGGCAACTTCGAACACATGTTGACGTTAACGAAAATGACCGCATTCTTATTTACGAGCACTTCACTCATGACCTGCTTACCCTAGTGCAGAAGAACCCAACCCTCTCTCTCAAAGCAAGAAAGTCGATATTACAAGAAGTCGGTCAGGCACTGGAGAAACTTCATGCTAAACACTGGATACATCTAGGTTGGAGACATCAAAATACTACAGCATAAAGCTCCACTAACATAATTGGTATACAGATATCAAGCCCGACAATGTCATGGTTGAAGGCAAAGAAAACAATGAGGGCCAATTTGAAGTCGAGAGAGTGGTATTATCAGACCTCGACTGCGCTTTGGAACTAGAAGGCGAGAAGCTCCTCAATGCCAGAATAGGTAATGTTATGTGGCGCAGTCCAGAGGCGCAAATAGGGAAGGGTATTGGCAAGCCTGGAGATGTATTCTCTTATGGACTTTTGGTAAGTTGAGTAATCATTACTTTTTTAAATTTGTTGCTTAGTTACTCTAGTGTCTCTATGTGATAACGGGTATGGAAACTCTTCACCCGGACTTCCAAGAGCTGAAAGAAGCCGGCATTGAGCCTGAGTTGGAGATCATGAGCCGGTTGATCACGTTCTTTGGTCCGGTGCCCTCTGGCCTGATAACGCATGTTAACGATCAAAGATGGGGCGACATCTTGAAGGATCTCTCAGAGGCTACAAGCGGAGATCCAAGCATGCGATTCAATCAGTGGACAAAGGAGGTTTTCCCGAACCTTGATTCTGAGGCAAAGAGAGTGATATTTAAGATGACGAATCTTACTCCGACAGAGAGAGCTACTATGTCCGAAGTTTTACAGGATCCTTGGTGGAGGGCCGATACGACGAGACCCTAGACTGGGCTGGGAACGTTGAAGTGCTGGAGGAATCATCCTTTGTAATAGTCTTAGAACATCTTTTGAAAATAATATAAGACATCTCCCTTCATTAGTCCATAGCCCATGGACCGTAAAACGTTACCAGGATCAGCACTTCCGTACGCATCTAGTCCACCCAAAAGGTGTACGAGCACGGTCCGAACGTGCAAACAGCATCCCAAAGCTCGGCGCTATGTTGGGATTAGTCTGATGTGGTAGCCTCTTTAAATGGATATGTTTGGATGGCGACTACCCATTCATTATTCCCAGTCTTCCCACTCCGGGCATGCATTTACGTTGATTTCTCCGCTGGCCAGAGCCTCCTGTATCGCTTGCATGTCTCTAGATACGGACGCATTGAAAAATTTTCTGTAGTTGAGAGTGTCGGGTGCCCAGATCGGCGGTGCCCATGGTCGACCGACCTCTTCCATTGTTGCAGTGAAATGATTTGCTGGTGTTTCTTGAGATGGTGGCGTTCATACCACCATAGCAAACATAGGAAAGAAAGAAACAGTTGATGTTAATTGCAAGCGAGCGAGGCAATTCCACTGCTTTGTCTCTGATCAAAGGATGCAATCAACCTTGAGTGGCAGGCTAGCTGATTGTTTGTGTTGTAACTATATCCGGCTTTTTAGAGCTGGCCAATGCAACACTAGGCATACAGAATGCTTCGGATAGAGTGCAACGCAACGTATCTGGAATGGCGAGACAGATGGTATTGCCAATTGCCAGCTATGCGAGCTGATAAGTATGTAATGTGAAATAATATCACCGGCAGTCGGCGGTAGATTCGACGACCAACGTCGGGGAGGCTTTTCTCAGCGCCCCGTAAAACAAAGCCCAAGCCTGCATGGTGCTAAATAGTAATTAGAGATTAAAGAAGCATGCAAGATCCGAGATAAATTTGTCGCTCATCATTGGGAGGTGCAGGAGGTGCCCCGTGCATTCCACGGTGATGGCCGGGTGACGGTTCAGGCACCCAGGCACTCAGCTCGGGAGGGCCTTCCTCAAATTCTACCGTCGACCCCAGCCTCGTCCTGTCTTCCCTCTGCACAACACTGCATTCGATCTGTAACGTTATTTGTTTTATACGCTGCATAAACACCCACCTGCATTACTCTACCAGTGGTTGTCAATTGTCCAGTTCCTGCCAATTGTCGCTTTTCCAAGGGGAATCCCTCTCGACTGTCTGCAGCTGACCCTTGCTCCCACTTCGTGTCCAGGACCCGGCGCTTGCACTCCTACCCCGGACCAGTTCCATTTAGCTGCGATTCAGTCTTCTCTGCATAGCACATATGCTTACTGTGGTATATTATTTCCGTGGAAATTGGAAGCATTAGGAGGAAGACTCCACAAGCATGAAGGAGCGAACAGTCAACCCGGCGGTACGCAAAAACATTGCTCAGGTACGTTGCCCACACATCACAGCCCACCACGGCCATGGTGCGGATCTCACTCACACAAATCCGTCTACAATAGGTATGCTTGAGTCTCCAGGACCGACTCGGCCTTGCCAAGGTCAAGTACCAGCAAGGTCGACTGGGCGCTTCGGATCTCAGAGATTTGCACGACCACCGTCTCGATAGACCGTCCGACTCCTCCTCCGAGATGGCATACAGCCGCTATGAGACTCCTCTAACATCCTCGCCAACAAGGAATGCGACCTTTTCTCACGAATTGCCTCGCTCTGCGAGAAACAAGCACGCTGCCACTTTCAATTCAGAGATGATGCAGCCGATGCTCAATGCCAGCAGGAAGCGGGTTCGTTCCAATTCGATTACAGACAGACCGGCAAAGGCCCCTAGGCTATCTTGGAAGACGTCACATAATCTTCCAGAGTCTTCTCCTGTCGTTGCTCGCCAGTTGCCAATTTATTCAAACCACCCGCCCTCTTTCGATGCTCCCGCATTCAGTTTCGCTGGAAATTCGGACGAGGAGAATGATCTTCCCCGTGTTCATAACGTTAGTTCCTCGATGGTCAGCTCTTCGCCTCCACGTACACCCACATTACGGCAAGCTCGCCTGCCAAAGAATGACAAAGACCTGGGCAATGAAGACGGCGCAGATCTGTTGCTGTTTCTGGCCAACTCACCAACACCGGCACGAGTGAACACCAGACCTCAGATCAGGGACTTTCCCCCGTCGACTCCTCCCAGCCAATATGCTGCCTTGCCTTCGTTGACTCCCACGCCTGGCGGTAATGCATTCCCCAACTTTGGTACTCCAGGCCAACAATTCAACTTTGCAGACTTCGTCAATGTGACGCCTAGTCCAGCCCAGCGTCCCTGGGGTGGACGGACTCCAGGAAGTCTATCTAAGACGCCGCTGCTACGAACTGCGAGGAAGCCTTTGAACTTTGACAACCTTGCCCCTCCCGACACGAACAGTCCCATTGGGCGCAGTAAGGATACTGGGCTGGCTTTGCAACTCGGCGAAGAGCTTCGACCATAGAAATCATGCTGAGACTATCCTGTCCTACTTGTTACGCCTGAGATGACTTTGTCACGATTCTTCTTATGCTGTTGAAAGCAGTGTTTTTTTGCATAAACTTTGGCGCTATTCCTTTCTTCTTTTCTCTAACCCTTTTTGACCCGGCTTGTCATTTCATTGATATATTATCTCCTTCCTGATGTCGATACGCATACATCATACTACCCTTTCCCTATTGTCTAATTCATGACAGTCGTCTTCTATATCCTTATTTTCCTTTGTCTACGGAGGTTCTAATGTGTTAGTGCCGCCACGGCCTTTTTCTCATCTTGTTGTTACGATCACCTCATCAGCGCCGAAAATACTCATGACCCGCAAAGTTTGTCTAGCTAGCCAGTTAGCTGAATTAATCAATTGGACTAGCGCAAAGATTAGAGGCAGTGTATATATTAAAGGACTACATGTACGGAGTACTCCGTAGTAATTTGTAAAAATTGCCGACCCGCCTAGATCTAGAGATAGATACACGAATCCTGTTTGTTTATTTGTATGCAACCCCTCATTTACTACCCACAGAACACGTCATAGACTAGGATTAATTAAATTGTATGTGGCAATGATTATGCGCAGGGCTCCATCCAACAAGAGGCCCGATAGATATTCCTCCGTTCATTTAATTACATGGACACGTTGGCAGCCTTAACGCGTCGCCGGACGCGTCGCGCGGTTTTCGCGATTTTCCCGCCGATCTTGCCTTTTTGTAGTTTAGTGTGTGCAGATTCGCCGATCGTAGCGGGTCTTGGCGCGCCTGGGCTCGGCCGAATCTACGATCGAGATGTTGATCGACGTCGCTGATTGGTTGAGAGGAAATCTGTTGGCTTTTTTTTGTGCCGTGTCTCGATTTCCAATCGTTTGGAGTTGCTTTTCTTTTCTTTTTTGTCGGGGATTTTTTCATCCTTCATCCATATCGTGATAGGCTTGCTCCTCTTGCTCGTCGATGTTATCGTCGTTTATCATGGGCTTCTCCTGCTGCGCGCGCTCCATTTGTTTCCGCCACAGAGTAGCTAGGTAATCGGATGTACTCGCTTCGTCGATGGATTTATCTTCTCGCACACGCAGAAAACGTGGGAATCGAAGACTCAGGCCCCTCTCCTCACTAACAAGTCCGATTGCAGCGGTGTAAGTGGGACTGAGCGTAATATCCGCAAAGGCCATCTCCCACACTTCTTGCGGCTCAAACCATACATCAGGTTCCCCCGCGTTGTAGTCCACGTAGCTCGGTTTACTACCGACGACGTTTTCGCTGGCTTGCGAGTATTTTTCCTTGTTGGATTGGTAGAATTTATCGGTGAAGCCGGACATGCACTTGGTCACGGCTTCGAGAACACCCGTTTCAGGGTTGCGTACTGCGAGGAGGATGGGTGACCACCATTTGGCTTTGCGTCCGTTGCCGTGCCATGCTGCGATCGGGATTAGGTCGAGGGTGTCTGAGGATGTACTGTAGTCTTTCTTCACTTTAAGCCAGGACTCAAGTCGTTTGTCGGGTTCGTAGGTTGAAAGGAGCGCTTTGCGCCGCGTGCTTTTGTTGTCCTTCTTCTTTGCTGGTGGTAGTGATGGCTCGTTTGGTAATTCTTCGTTTAATTCTAACTCTTCGTCATCGAGACTGCCCGGAACTAGGTTGTTCTGTGTTTCGTTATCCAATACCTTGACCATAATGCCCTCGCATTTGACGTCCGTGGCGGTCTTGAAAAACTCAAGCACGGCCTCAGAGTCAGCCGACGTAGCATCCAAGTTCTTCACCCATGTGAATCGATTGGGTATCTCTGTGAATAGACTCCGAAGCATATCTCGTCGCTCCCGAAACGATCGATCAAGGAGTGGTTCTCCGTTTAGATACATCAGATCGAATGAAAATAGACAGACATTCACTTTAATGCTTCCAATATCGACATTCTTCTTGGCTCGATTGGTGAGCGTCTGAAATGGCTGAAGATCGCCGGTCTCTTGGTCGACGGCAACGACTTCCCCCTCAAGAATAAAGCTTGACACGGACTCTCCCCTGATCTGTGGAACAAGGGAGACCAAGTCCGGGTATTTGTCTGTCATGAGTTCAAGGTGGCGAGAGAATATGCTCACTTTACCGTCAGAGTCGCAGTGAACTTGAGCTCGCTGTCCATCGTATTTGTATTCACATGCAAAGTCACGGCCTTGCAGTTTGGTCAGCATATCTGAAAGATCCCGCGTAATGCTGCCCAACATAGGTCGTAGAGGTATATGTAGTGTAAGCCCACACCGCACAAGTAACTCTTCCGTAACACCGATCTCGAGCAGGCAGGGAACTAGATCATCATAATTCGGATGCCTTGCATAAGATGCTTTGACGATTTCTTCAGACTTCAAGTACAGCTCAGCAAGTTCGTCCTTCTTAAGTTTTCCCAAATATTCCATTCCTTTGATAGCAAATTCAGCTTTCGGGGGCCTCGAGAATAGAAATGCCCGTGCAAGGGCAATGAGCATGGTAGTCTTGACTGCCCCGATACGCAAATGCTGAACCAGAGTCCGTACAATATAGCGACTCTCTTCGGCATTCCGAGTGCCACGGAGCAGTGTTTCAACGATACGCTGCTTGGTCTCCTGGCTACCAGTTCCTTTGCTTCTTGCAATTTTGACCAATGACTGGTAGACCCCTTTAATCGTCAGCGGCTTCGGCTTTTTGAGGGTAAAGCTCTGTCGCTTCTTAGCTTCGAAGGCCACATCTCCTGCGTCTCCGTGTTTATTGTAGAGCGTTCTGAGTCCTTGGGCATTCAATCCGTATATGTTTTTGAAAGCTTTGGATATCGCAGAACCACCCAGTCCTAGCTCTGCAGGCTCATATGGAGGAGCAAATGAATTTGTTGCCAGCCACACGGCAGGCAAGAGGCTATCAGGAGCGCCTTCGATTAGAACGCGTAAGAGATTGACGAGAGTATCCACTATTTTAATACGCTTCGTTGTGCTATTCACTAGAATGAAAGCCTGCGTTAGAAATGCATAAGAAGCATCTCCCCCATCGTTTGCCCAGTGCTTCTGAAGCTCAGGTATGTATTTCGCAGGGTCAAATGTCAATGGACTATCATCAAGAGGAATTGCCGACACTATGGTATCTTCCGAGCCCAGAGAGGACTGAAGGGACAATATATCTTTAGAAGTCGAACTTTGCGCAATATTTAATGGTTTGGAAATCGAAGGCTCTGCTTTGTCTAGCACCTTGCTCGGAGAAGCGCTTTCTGTACGTGGAATCGGTTCAGAAAGTGCCGGGGAATCCGCCTGGTTCCATTCGTCTTGCAACTTACGAGCGAGCTCCTCATCGGTGAGGAGCTCCTCCTTGTTGGCTTCTGTTCTTGCTGTACTTGATTCTGACTTCTTGGGTGGCAATTGTGCATGCTGGTTGGAAAAGAACGATTCGATGCTTCGCATAGAAGCAGATCCATTGACCTTCCGCTTTTTTGCCGGACTAGGCATGGTCACCTGCTATATAGTCTCCCCTTTCATAAATTTTGAAAATATCGCTGGCAATCTTGCACGTTCATCGTTGCTGAATGCTGAAGTTGAAAGATGTATGTAGTTCGCTAGGTCGGATATTTGGGGAGCTCCGAGTTTAAGCTCCCGCGGACTCCACTCCGGGCGGCGCCTTCTCAACCATCGGGAATGGACACATTAGCCATTCCCCCGCACAACACAGCTACAATGGCTGCATCACTTCCTTCTTTGTCCTCGCAAGAGTATGCGCGGGTGGAGGACTATTTGAACGACAAACTACAGTCCCAAGCTGATTTGGAGAGCTTGGATTCGTTGCTCCAGAACCTACGGACTCAGCATGAGTTGCAGCGCAAGCAGGTATGTGGCAGAACAGAAATGGGCATTGCACAGAAAATAACTTTGCATAGCTGGTCGAAGCCCAGGAGGCACTCGAAGAGGCTACGAAGGCCTCCGATGATCATCGAAATGCCGTGCGAACCCAAGTGCAGGCCTTTAATGAAGAGCAAGCCGATATCGACCAACGTCTGAAAACAATTACCGAATCGGAGACAAGCGATGAAGCAGTGCGTCGGTTTGAAACAAGCATGGAAAAGCTCCAAAGGCTGGATGTTGCAAAGGGATATCTATCGTTGCTACAAGAAGTTGAGACTTTGAGGTAAATCTAGCTCGTATGCTTTGGTCGCGCGATCCGCAAATTGACGATAGTACAGTAAGGATGCGCTGGAAAAGGTGGATAGTGCCCCCAACTCAGCAATTCCTCCATACAAGGTCCTTCGAAACATCTCATCTTCGTTGAGAACGGCTCAAATTGCCGCGGAGGGTGCGGCTCCTCACCTCATCGACTACGTCGAAAACCTCGCCGCTTCTGTGAAGAAGCAATTACAAGATCGTTTCAGTGGCCAATTGCAACGTGCACTGGACAAGTTGAAGTGGCCAAATAGGGATCTAGTGCTGAACGATGGTTTTATACAAGAATGGCTGGAGAGTGTGGACTTGTTGCTTGATCTGCAAGAACCGTATGTGTCACCGAGCTTACCACATAGCAGCATACTGATTCTCACATGTGATCCAACAGTGACCTAAAAGTTTACTCGGAGTCAATCGCATCCTCTCGCGCCGGAGAGTCGCAAGTGTTACTGCCATTGCAGGTTATGGTACATCCATTAGAGCTTCGCTTCAAGTATCACTTCAGCGGAGCTAAGCCAACTAATAGGCTCGACAAGGTAAGCTATTTTTTGATATTCTGGAACATTAGGGACTGATTATATACAGCCTGAATACTTCCTCTCACATGTCTCCGACCTGATCACTTCTTATGTTGGGTTTTTTACAGCCTATCTACAACCAGCCCTGGATAGGCGAGCTGAACTGGTAGACGATGGATTGAAATGGCATTTTTTGAGTGCAACAAACGCATTCATCACATCTTTACTGCCTATGGTCAGGCAGAAAATTGACACCTTCCTCCCGCAAGTGGAGGCGAGCCCCCAACTTCTCAGTCATTTCATTCATGAACTCATGAAATTCGACGACGATCTTCGGCAGACCTGGAATTATTTGCCCAATCCCTATTCTACGGAAAATTGGAGAGGACTAACCTCAGAAGTCCTCACTCAACAAAATTGGTTTGATCGGTGGCTTCACGTTGAGAAGGAATTTGCCTTGACGCGGTACAAAGACATCATCGATACACCGGAAAGCGGACAGATCGATTATGACGGAGTTGAGCCAAATGTTACAAAACCAACGAATGCTGCCATTCGAGTCAATGATCTCCTCGAGACAATAACAGACCTGTATAGGCCGCTATCTTCGTTCAGTCAAAAGCTACGCTTCCTCATCGATATACAGATTACTATTTTTGACCAGTTCCACGAGCGTTTGCACTCTGGTCTAGAGGCCTATCTTGCTATGACATCAACCATTGGTCGCACTGTTCAAGGTGGTGATCAAGGGAGCCTCGAAGGAGTGGCCGGTCTTGATCGACTTTGTCGGATATTTGGTAGCGCAGAGTATCTGGAGAAGAAAATGCAAGACTGGAGTGACGACGTCTTCTTCCTTGACCTCTGGTATGAACTTCAAGACCGTGTGCGACGGAGCAGGGGCGACGGCCAGAATGTTGTAGGACCCATGTCCGTCGCTGAAGTGGCCCAGAGGACCTCTCAAGCGGTAGCTGAAACTCATACAAATGGCCAAAACCGGAGCTCCGAGGGCGCCTTGTTTGACGAAACAGCATCAGCATATCGTCGCCTCAAATTGCGTTCGGAGAATGTTATTATCTCTACATTCTCCGCCGAAGTGCAATCATCTCTAAGACCCTATTCTCGCGTGTCAATGTGGTCATCGCTCTCCGCCCCCTCCGCAAGTTATCCTCACCCACTTACCTCCGAACTGACCGCCACGGTCCGCATCATATCTTCAAATCTTTCGTTCCTTGCCCGAGCCCTAGGCACTGCACCTCTGAGGAGGATAAACAGACAGGTCCTTCTGTCCGTACAAAGCTTTATTGTGGATCAAGTAATTCAACGGCATTCATTCTCAGCTGCCGGTGCATCCCAGATTACGAGCGATATTGATCACTTATGCAACGTCATTGAAACCGCACTTGGACAAAATTTCTCCTCTTCAACGATTTACCAGGGAGAAGCGAGGCGGGTCATGAGAAAACTAAGCGAGAGTTTGGTCCTGCTTGGCCTGAGGATAAAACCTCAGAATACTGCTGCTGCTTCATCAACTGAAGGAACCGAATCGCGTGAAGCAACAGATTTGGGTCTGTGGGAAGTCGAAAGAAGGCTCTTTGCAAACAACGAAAGCGCGCGTGAAGTATTGAGTGAATTGGAGATTGAAACCCTTACGGAGGCAGAAGCGAGGGCAGTTTTGGAGAAAAGAGTTGAGGTTCGAAGTTGAGTTGAAATAACGAGGCCAGTATAATTCTCATGTATATATTCTTTCTGTTCTCTTCTAGTATATGCATACAACGGATGGAAAGATTTTGGCAATTTACGTCTATCAGACACCATAGAGGTGCAACTAACTAGGAAATATCAGATGCAACTTTTATGTCACCAATATGGCTAACAATGAGTCTTAGACTCGCAATCTCTATTCAATCTGTCTAGGTTCCCAAGGAGTCTATCTATGTGACGCCTCGCGCCATTGTATGTATGACCTCACACGTCTAAGTGTCTAAACCGGCGAAACTTTCTTCAAATTTTCAATCACCGCAGGACCAACATCCTCAATAGCATGGATGAGATCCTCAACCGTCCGCTTTTCCGTCGAGATATTGACAACGCAGCGGAAGAATTTACCCTTGGCTTTGGACTCTGGATCACCACCGCTTGGAGGTGCGTAGTCGACCATGAAACCTTTGCCCACGATTGCTCGCGTCACTTCTTCTGTCACCCTGCTGTTCTTTGCGGCGCGTGTATCTGTATCCTCTGAAGCAGAATCGTATACTAGACGCTTTCCAGGTGCGTAGTAAAAGCAGACCTGAAGACAAGGCGGCGCCTTTTCACTAACGAGAATAAAGTCTGGGTGGTTGTCAAGCAGGGTGGCTAGGTGTGTTGCGAGGCCAACGGCTTCGTCAATTCTGCGCTCGTAACCTTCCGATCCATAGTATGTCCAGCTCAAAAACAACTTGAGCGAGTCAGCGCGGCGGCCACATTGGAGCGTCAGATCTGCGAGATCCCAGACTTCTGGCGAGTCGACTGGCTGCAAGTCCTCGTCGGGATTGCTGCTGCTGTGAAACAGGTATCCTGCTGGTAGGGTGTTGGCACGATGGAATTCGCGAAGATCAGCCCCCAAAAGGAACGAGCAGGTCACAGGAACACCAAGCATTTTGTGCGGGTTGATGGCAATGCTATTCGCCTTCTCTGCACCGGACAACTTGTGCTTCTGGCGTGCAGAAAAGATGAATGATCCGCCCCATGAAGCGTCAATATGGAGCCAGAGGTGGTGTTTCTTGCACACTGCTGCCACTTCATGGAACGGGTCAAACGATCCCAAAACAGTAGTTCCGGCAGTGGCATTGACATAGAATGGAGTCCTGCCTTCGCTTTTGGCCTTTTCTACAAGCTTCTCTAGCTCGGAGACAATCATGCGGCCTTGGCTGTCGATAGGTACTGGCCAGACGGAACTGCTTCCCAACCCGATCATTTGGGCAGCCTTCTCGATGCTGTAGTGACCGTGGTCACTGGTGAAAATGACAAACCGGTAATTCCCATTACCTTCGACTTTTGTTTTTGGGTACAGCACATTCCTCGCTATCACAATGGATGTGGTGTTCGACGCCGATCCGCCCTGCACGGATATGCCTCCTGAGTGAGGACCATTGAGACCAAACAGCAATGCCAATTGCTTCGCGGTATGCTTCTCAATCAACGTCAACGCAGGCGATACCTGGTATACGTGGACATTCGTGTTTAGTGCAGCAAGGATAAGCTCTGCTGCGACTCCCGGCGCATTGGTCGATGCGTACAGTTTATCCAAGAACCCCTGGTGCCATGTGTTCACGGAGTAGCGTAATATTTGTCGGAGGATATCTACTAGGCCTTCTTGGCCCTGTCCGGCGGATGGTAGATCGAGTTTTAACAGTTTCTGGAGCTCCTCGGGGCTCTGGTAGTTGATCAGAGACGTGGTTGGCTTGCCGAGATCGGCATTGGCGTTCTCGGAGCTGAAGCCATTTTCCAGAGCCTCTGGAATAGCATCTGCTGAGCTTATGAAGGGAATGAGCAGCCCTTGAACGGCGTTGAGCAGCTAAATCAGATCTTAATATCAGCTATACTTGCGCGATATGGTTGGGGGTAATTAATTAAATGAAACTGAACAAAACCAGCCTGGCTGCACGTACATTGCGCACTTCCTCTGCGCGATCTGAAAACTGCGCCATGCTTGTCAGCAAAAATTCCCAACGACGTTGGAAAAAATATTTGTCGACGAGAGGTGCTCGTTCGCAAGGTTAAAACCAAAAATAAAAAATATCCCCGCGGTTGCGCCATACTTTGACGCTCAGCAGCGACAGCCAATCGCACCCTCTGGAGATGATGACATCATCTAGCCTGTGCCCTAACTCCCAGTCTCAAACAGGCAACCAGCTCAACATGCAACTTCAGGCTCGAGTACAGCCTAGAATACCAGTAAACAAAGAGATATGGCTTGATATGCTTAATTAGGTTGCACAGTCATTTTGTAGCTGCGCCCTGCAGGGCTTACTGCACTCCCGGTGTAGAGGTGTAGAGTTAGGGCTGGAAATCATCTGTTTGTCATATATGAGCACGTGCATGCAGGGATCAAAGAGCTTGTTGCATGTGAATGCATGCAGAGAAGTTTTATGCAGGCTATGGTTAAATACACCTCACTGTATATGTACATATCTTTCTCATAGACAGAATTCCTCCTTACAACTGCTTCTTCCTTTTTGACTGAACAGCTAGCTGAAATCAGATAGTAGAGAATAGCTCTTGATATGTGTATATCGCATATTGCCTATTTAGGCATATGGCTGTCAATTCATAAGATGGCAGATATTCTAGACTGTAGCCATTAATATCAAATTAGACAAGCCTGCAACTGTTGCTCGGTGAGCATGTAGCCTGTCCAGTGAGTACAAAGAAAGATCCAGGCTTTGAAGTGTTGGGGAGAGCCTTGGGGCCTGAGGAAGCAATATCAAACAATCAAACAGCGCTCTGCCACTTTGCAGGCGGTTCCTCTTTGGGAAAGACACACAAATAAACACACTGGGCCTCTTCTTCTCTTTCTTTCTCTCGTCCTCTTCTCCCATCTCCCCTCTTCACGCTTCACGCACACATCTTTGCACTGCACGCCTGCTTTCTCAGCCTTTGCCTGCTTGCACTTGCTTTCCTCAAGTATCAGTCTTTGACTTCTTTCTTGCCTCTTTGATCAGCTTCAGATATCAATTTGATCCTGTCAAAATGCGTATCGCAGCTGCAATCCTTGCCTTCTGGGCTCTTCTCCTCATCAGCTTCTGCATGGGTAAGCAGCTTTATATTCACCCCCTGGCCATAACAGTCAACCTGATTCTTGAAACATCATCTGACTTTGATATATGTTTAGCAGCCGAGCCTGGTCATCCAGATGCTCTTATCTGCTGTCCCGAGTCCCCAAAGGATTTGCCTGATGGCATTAGACCCTGCTGTCCTCAGGCCCCAACTGGTCCATCAGGTGCAATTGAGATCGCCACTGCAGCAGGAAAACCAATCCCAACTCGGCGTTTGTTCAAAGCTATTGGTCGTCGTGATGGTAAGAGAAAGACCACCCTGAGACAAAACCAGCCTCATCATATACTGACTCCCACTTCTAAACTAGAAACTGGTGTTGCTGTCGACACTGTTACCCAGGGTGCAGACCGCCTCACCATCTATTCCACCACTACCATCTATCTGCCTACCACTGGAACCTACCTCAAGAGCTCGTCATCAGGTAAGCCATCCTTTCAGTCAGCCCTGACAATGCACAGCTTGATCACTGACAAACATGCCTGCAGCCCTTCCTTCTTCTATTGCTCCAGTGCCAAAGGTTAGCTCTGGCTTGACTCCATCCCAGTCTAGCTCTCGTGTGATTGCAACTGGATCAAGCTCGAGTGCTATCGCTTCCAGCTCCCCGTCAGCCTCACCTACCACCATACCTGTGGACAATGCTGCAGCCTTGAAGGGAGCCGCCGGCATTAGATATGTGGCAACTGCAATAACTATCGCCATCCTTGCAGCTCAGATTTATTTCGCGCTGTAAGTGACGTGACAGTCTTTGCGTCCAAGTTTTCTGCCAGGACTTGTTGAGCATGACACAAGAAGGGGATTGAAGAAGAAGATCGAAGGAGAGAGATTTGAAATGGTGCAAAGGGGGAAGATCTGGGTTTTATCAAAAGGTGCCGGGGACGAAAAAAATGGGTTCTAATTTCCTAAATGTACAATAGTTATTTCAAAGTAGCTTGGCAGGCTACAGCCGCACCTAATAAGAATGGAGGTACAATAATAAAATAAGTCACAAATATCCTTGTAACTGGTGTGTAGATTCGCGGGGGGTATCAATGCGTAGAGGTGAACCGAGTAACAAACACATGCTGCACAATCAAATCAATAATATATACCCAAACAGAACAGATTTGCCCAAAAGATTTATCTTCTTGCGCGCTACATATTTTCAGGCGCAGCGGCATTTGCTACCTGTCTGTTAAGAGCGCAGATTCGACATCCATCTCCAATCCGATCTCGAATCAGGCGAGCAGTAATGACTTTGGGTCCTACGGTGCGAGATGGTGTGTAGAACTCGGAGTCTTCTTCTCTTTCTTCTTCTCCGGTACTGTTGTTTGCCTCTGGCGGTGGAGACTCTTGATTGGTCTCACTTGGATGTGCGAACTCGTTTTCGTGAGAATGGGCTGGTTCCTGGACGTGAGATAGGTGGAATACGTGGCCACAGGCAAATCCGACTAGCATTTCTCTTTCTGTACATGCATACATACCTTGTTAGTTATCATACTTCTGTTTTTTCACACGGATAAATCATTTTGGGGGGATTGTTGTTGTCAACATACCATTCGCACGAAAGAATTCGAAACAACCACCGCATTGACCAGGGGCAACGCGACGAGATTTGTTGGTCGCCAGGCCATTTGCACGTTGCACGGGTAGAAAACTATCCTCGGTGTCTATATCGTTGCCATCATCGGTATCCTTCGTAGGACTGACGCCGTTCTTCTCTGAACCATCTTCAATATCACTAGACGGTTTGCAGACGTCGAATTTGATTCCACGCCGCTGCCCTCGCCGCAGTGCATCCATTCCAACAGCGACTTCACCCTGCAGAACTTTGGCTGCCCCCTGGCTTATGCTTGCTTGAATATCATGATCGCGAAGTAATCGAGTCAGTCCATCCCGAAGCCCCTCTATCTCTAATCCGCTAGGAATCCGTCTGACAAGTTTGATTGGGTCGATAGATGTCCCGGCTTCGGTGAGCAACGCATGAATAAAATCAGGCTTGTCCATTGAATAATTAAGCAAATCTTCCCACAAGTCGGAATCTTCTTGCGACTTTGCGAAGTTGATCGCTTGCGAGACGTCGTTGAGGTCGGAAAGGATAAGGTTGAGAGCCCGTTTTGTTTGTCCCGTCTTGGATAAGAGATAGATGAGTTCTGTAGTGTAGTGTTTCTCTTCGCAGATCCCGCACGCCTCCTCGAAGGAATATGCTGTGCTTGCTTGCAAAAAGTCCATAAGCAGTTGTCGGTCATACTCGGCAAAAAGGTCTAATGTGATGTCTGCAAATGGCTCAACTAGGCTCTTGCCTTCGTCGGCCGCGAGCTTTTCTGCTGCGTCTCGGGCGTGGCGACCTCGTCCGCGGAGCTGGGGCTTTTCCTCCGCTTTGGATGGATGTGATTCACCTCTCCACAGAGAACGAAGATAGAAAAACAGGTACAAACGGCCAGAAGCATTGTTCAGCTGTGATACGACTGTTTCAGGACGAACAATGCCGTTATATGCCTCCCTGACCAGAATACTAATAGACTCAGCAGTCATTTGCTCCAGTTCTGAGACAGTTGCTTTCGCCAATTGCTGTTTCGAGACTCGCAGGTGTATGAATTTCAGAACGTCGTCGGAAATGGCGTCTGCTATGCGATATTCGCTAATTAAACGGAGTGCCTCGTCGGCATCTTGCAGGCGTATATAGCAGTGTAAGGCCTCTCGGTGATGCCCATCGGCCAATAGCAACTTCGCTAGCCTTCCCATCAAGATACGCCAGTCATCTGAGTCAGGCTGGACATCCCCTGTCCTCAACTGGTCCTCAATGATTGAAATAGTCTTGCCAATATCAAAAAGCTCCGGTGGCCATTGACATAGCAGCTGTTCAAACGTCTGGCGGTTGCTGGAGACGTAATGATCAAGGAAAGCATCGTACACTGCTGACGACAGTGATGGCCGAATACCAACTGGAATATGCGATGCAATTTCATCATATTTACCAGCCTCGACAAATTTCCATATCCAGTGTTCCCATCTATCGGTGGCATCAAGAACCTTGACACAGACGTCCCCAGCACTTTCCCATTCATTTTTCTGGATGTGTTGCTCGATCCATAGTTCACCAATACGGCGCTTCTCGTGTCTGGCGTTTGCGTTTAATGGCTGGCCGGCTGTCGTGATTGAAGAGCCGTCATCAGCAAAGAATTCCACCAAACTTGTTTCGGACTTCACGAAAGCATCTTGTTGTCCCTCGGACGATGGATTCAAAATACTTGGGTTTTGATCAACAAGAGCCCATGCTTCCTCGTATTTCTGATGTGATTCTAGCCACGCAAGATGGTCTGAAAGGTCTCTGGACATGGCCGTTATAAAGTCATAAGGACTATGGATAAAGACTTTGATCCCCTTTGCAGCAGATATAGTTTGGAGCTCCTTCGAAATTGTGGAACCTCCTGAAATGGGATTGGAGATAAACGAACTAGCAACTCTTTCAGAGCCCCTATCGCCATTGCTTCCAAAACTTCGCACACTAGCGTTTGACGTAAAGAGCCTTGCGGGATATAAAGTTGCGTCTAGGAGTCCTGTGCCCAAGGCCCCAAAGGCTCCCCGCTGTATCGCGGCTGCTGTTATCCGTGGAGGAGTCAAGACGCTCATATGATAGTCAGAGGAAGCAAGATTATGGTACCGACTGGCTGAGAGCGTGTCAGCACTAACCTCCTCCTGCGTTTCGAGATCGATGAGACGAAGTTCGGGTTCGGCTGCTTTATGCCTACGACTACTCCTTGACTGCTGCTCTTCGAGGTCGTTCTTTTCACTTTCCAAGTATGCTAGAACAAGCAGGAGTTTCGGGCTATACATGGCAACGCCGGAGATGGTAGAGTCTGTTCGTAGGCTTGTTAAATGTCAGCTCTGAGCACGGGATTATTCGGGTGTGATATGCCTGTTTACTTACATTGTTGCCACTTCAGCGTCCCCCAGCTTTCTGTTTCCTGCTCGGGTTCCAGAAGGTGGTACACGGTCCGGAAATACATTGATGACCCAAATCGTGCCACCCCAACCGACTATAAGTTTCTCGACCTCCGCTGAATCTCCAGCAGTGGCAGTAGAAGTTTGCTGGCCAGATACTGACGCGGCTTCGTTGTTCTCGGTGGCTTCAAGTGATTTCATATCAACCCATTCTGCATGTGCTTTCCAGACACTAGCCATTTCCTCCCATTGCGGACGGTTCGGTCGGTCTATGTGCCTTATTCGTGTCCAGGCAAACTCTGCGTCTGCCACCTCCAAATGTAGATTCGACCGCATGATCTTGATACCTTCTTCATTAACCCAGACGACGTACTTCCCAGAGAGGGACCATTTTATGGTGTTAATAGCGCCTTCTCCACTGTGTAGAACGGTATCCTTGCCCGAGTTCGCACCTAGACCAAAAGAGCCCAGCCACCCAGTTGCTGCGGCTGCAGTACCCAAGGTTGTGGAATTTTCTGTTGTGCCTGGTCGTCCTCCAACAGTAAGAATAAGCTGCCCCGCGCGGCCTCCCGAGAGATATGTTTTATCGTTTTTATATTCCGGTGACAATGCCACAGCTTGCACGGGTCTACCAAAGTTTCGGATAAGAACTTCCTTGGGGTCCAGAAGCGAATAGACACAAACATTTCCATCGATCGACGAGGTGGCTATATATATAGAATTGGAAGGTGTTGGTGGTAGCCCGGGTGGATGGGCGTCCCTGGGCTTGCTCTTTGATCGTAGAGATGCATTCGGAGACTGGATGGGAGTGTCGTCTTCTTCGGATGATTTGCTAGCTACGTTGTACCGCGAGCTCAACGCGGACGGAGAAAACGGGGATATCGAAACAGACGTTACGCTCGCGGAATGAGCTCTATAGACACGAAGGGCTTTGAGCATCGGTATTGATAACACATGCTAACGAACGAGGTCAATACTCGGAGCTTTCCACAATAAAATCATAGGTCAGTCAACTTACTATATTGCCATTGTGTGTACCAACGATCTAAATAGCCATGCCGAGTTAGTGGGTAATTCTCGATCCCCAGTTATTGTGTGTACCATACCATCTTATCTCCTCCTACTAGGAACGTGCTTGTTGCGTCTCCCCCGCGATATAGTGAAGGCAGACACTTGGTCATGTACACATATTTCAATCGAGGCTCTTCCTCTTCCTCATCCTCGTCTTCATCCTCGTCTTCGTCTTCTTCTTCGTCAGCGTCGGAAAGCTCGTCGTCCTTCCGCGCATCGTGATCGTCCTCATCTCGTTGGCCGTTCTGGTCGTTCTCATCGTATGAAGAATCGGTCGCACTAGGATCTGAGGTCGACTCTGCCGGTCGCGACGAGTTGTTCATGCCATCAGCACCACTGCTGACGCCAGAAGCAGCAGGTAATTCCATTCTTGGCGCCAGTTCAGCGCGTAGGAAGTTGAAGCTTCCTGTCGAATGCGGAGCTACGTCCGGGCATTATTGGGGGGTGACTAAGCAGCTCAGCTCCTGTGCAATGACGCCGCGGAAGCTTACCTAGCGCCGATGAAGAAAGACCCGCCCCAATCTTCAGTTTTCAATCGTTGTGGTAAACAAGCCACCATTCGTGGATGTGTTAGTCTTCACGATGAATTGTCTGAAGCAAGTATCGGGGAAAGCCCGTCTTTCACACCGTCTCGACCTCTCTTATGTCTGCCTGGCATGTCGAACGCAGCCCTTCTCTCGACCATCACGACCGGCGTCTTCACTTGAATTACCTCTCCGAAAAGATTTCTCCTCGTTGCATTCTCGGCTTCTACAAAAACAGGGCACAAATGAAGAATCGATTGATACAGATGGCGCTGCAGCATCCGGGAATCAGCCCCATCGCCGAAAATTCACTCGATCCCCCGCAGCAAGTTCCTCTCTTCGTCGAGTCGCAGTAGAGGCACAACGGACAAGGAGTGGTATTCTTTCGAAGGCGCGGCTACAGGAGAAAGGATTGGGCGAGTGCAAGGTATACATCAATTGATCTACCGGGATTGTGACCTTAGATGCTAACGCTCGCATGAATAGACGGTTACCGCCTACGCAGTCGCTGAACAATTCAATATGACAAAAGTCAGGGAAATTCTACAAGAGAAGGGCTATGAGCCGGACCCTTTTGATACGCAACTCTACCCTCAGGTTGTCCATATACAGGTTCCAGTTGATTCAGTTCGACGCATGACAAACCCGGATGCTACCAATTTGGGATCTGATGAGGTTGGCGATGTATTCGTCTTCCCCTCAGGAACAGTGGTAGCATGGTCTCTTCCGGAAAGTTTTACGTCCTACCTTGCTTCCAGAACGCTTCTACCAGCAGCTGAGGGCCCGCATGTTGATAACGTTGAAACCGAGGATTTTGACTTCATCGAGGATCCGCAACGGGATAGTAGCTCCATCAAGGGCGACACAATCATACTCGGCACGAAGTCAGGTCAAGATTATCCACAGTCAAATACACCCAATCGTCAGACTGTCGATACTGTGTTGACAAAAATTGCATTTTCATCCGGGCTGGCGCGCAGCACGAAACTTGCTATACTAGAGAGTCTTCTTTCCGACTATTTCGAATCGACACGCAACATACCAACTCTGCTCTCACAAGGCTCACGTCTTCCATATACAAGGGATTTCATTCTTCGCAAGACAGGACAGCTGCTCAGCGTACGGGCGCAGCTAAATCTCTACTCGGAATTAACAGATTCTCTACCCGATATCTTCTGGGACAGCCGACACGAGCTCGGCCTTGAAGGCTATTATGAGGAAGTGGGCAGAGCATTGGATGTCGGGATCCGCATAAAAGTCTTGAACGAAAGAATGGACTATGCGCAAGACATTGCCAACGTCCTTCGCGAGAGACTTAGTGAAACCCATGGATTGCGCCTTGAGTGGATTATTATTCTCCTCATTGCAGTCGAGGTGGGATTCGAGGTTCTTAGGCTATGGAAAGAACGAGAGGAAGAGAGAAAAGAAAAAGAAGCACTAACCAATATACAATGATGATGTACATTACACATATTTGAAGATACCCCACTTAACAGAGAAATGATTGCTATTTATGACAATTAAGAAAAATGAGGAATTCTGTAACTGCCAGATCATTTTAGTTGAGTTTGTACTTTGCTGTTCACCCACGGCGCTGCCTGAGGCTTAGCTTTAGGGATGCGGGCCACTCCACATGACATCTCCGGGTCATGCGCCTCACTAAGGCGAGGCGACTACAGCTCACCCAACACATCAACTCTCCAAGGAACTTATAACGGCCAAGTTTTGTCTCAAGTACACCTAATACGAATTCCTTACTTCTTTTATCATTACCACATTTACAGATATAGTCTACTCCGGGTCAAACCGACTGGGAACGCGAGGATGGAGCTCATTCCTGGTTCCCAGTATCTCCCCAGCCCCCAGCGCATTCTCAAAACAATAGCAGGCTCTCTTCCTTTCTGGAGCGGCTTAGAAAACCCAGAGATAATTTCCGAAAGGTTTCCTGCGTGTCCGAACCCTGAGCTAAGCTGTCAGACCAAGTTCGATAGCCAGGATACATGCTGCTTCAACTACCCCGGAGGCCATTTCCTCCAAACCCAATTCTGGGATGCCGATCCGGCTATTGGTCCAGATGACTCGTGGACAATACATGGATTATGGTATGTCCAGAACTCCCAATATTTTTGTCTCTGCCGGTAGCATATGCCAACCATTTTCACAGGCCAGATCACTGCGATGGGGGGTTTGATCAGTACTGTGATTCCCACCGGCGGTATAGCAATATATCGCTGATCTTAGTGGACTCGGGTCGTGGTGATCTACTCGAATATATGAGTGATTACTGGAAAGACTTCCGTGGCGATGATGCCAACCTCTGGGAGCACGAGTGGAATAAGCATGGGACGTGCATCAGCACGTTGGAAACACAATGCTATACTGATTATGTTCCGCAGGAAGAGGTGGTTGATTATTTTGATAAAGCTGTAGAGTTATTCAAGGGTTTGCCTTCTTACCAGGTTTGTGGATCTTGACCTATAAGTTAAGTACATCACAAAGATTGAGAACTAATTCATCCCAACCTTTTCCCAGACTCTAGCAGATGCGGGTATTGTGCCGTCTCATGATGAAAGGTACACGCTGGCAGAGATTCAAGAAGCTCTTAACACGGCTCACGGTGCGCAAGTCACTGTACGGTGTCATGGAGGAGCCTTGAACGAAATCTGGTATCACTATCACGTTTCCGGGCGTTTGCAGACTGGAACATTCAAACCAGCCGATGCAGGTGCGTTGATAGTCAACCCTCCTTGAAAAGATGAGCAAATTTTAGAAGACTGACATTCAAACAGTGGGCGGAGGAACAAATTGCCCGCGCTCTGGTATTCGCTATATCCCAAAACGCTCGGCTCCTCGCAAACCGCACCCTACGACAACTCACCTGCCCGGTGATCCCAGGCCAACAGCTCCTCCAACACAGCCACGCAAGGGAAATTTGCGAGTATATACTAGCGGCAATCAACAACAGCGTGGCTGCATAATTAGCCATGGTTCTTGGTTTACTTCGGGTACATGCGCGACATTCCGAGCAGAAGAGGTTACTGGTATGTCATCTCATGTCCCGTCTAAATTTTCTTGACTCTAGAAACGACGTACTAAAATAAGCTCAGGTGGTGTCAATATCAAATCCCGCAGGGGTCCCTGCACTTTCCAGGACGACATTTTTACATGCGGTCCTCAAATCCGCGATCCAGCTTTATTCGAGGTAAAGAATAAACCCATCCCGTTGAGAAAAGAAAAATAGCTAATATTCTAATAAAAACAGCTCTCCGAAGACAATTTTTTGATTTACAATGGAAACACCACTTTCTTCGCCGACAAGGCCCCAAAGGGCCAGGTACAGAGTAAAGTATTTGCTCACGGAGGGGAAAATCAGGAGCATCCTATTGAGTTGGGTATCGCTTGGTTTGAGACGTGATTCAAGAAAGAGATCCATAGCATTAAATTTAGATTGGTTTTCATTCTTTGAGGATAGGGTGTCTTGTATACTTATATATAGAACCTCAGATCAGTCTAGGTACAATTACTAACGCGCACCAACGCGGGCCACCTACTTTATAGTAGCTAGGTAAGTACTCTGTACAGTTTCCGAGGTTATTTGCTTAATTGTGCGCTCGAGTAAGATTAAAAGCCTTGTAAACGTGCGTTAGTAAAGATTTTGTAGTACCTAGGTAGGGTTTGGGGTGACGAGGATCGGGAGCCGGCGTAGATATATGTAACGGAAATGTCGTGTCTTTTTAACCACCCTCGTATGTTACAAACCTTGGAATCTTTTGAAAAGTTACTATATCGTTTTGTCATGTAATATAGCCAAGATCGGTTTATATAATGCCCACATTTTGCAAAACAAATGTAATAGTTTATTACGTCGTACGCAGGCCTTCAGCTGCTGAACATCCATCACCGCCCATAATTCATCCTACCTAGGTAGGTACCACTATGGTCGAGCCCTAGATCTTGTGGCCCTGTGCTGTCCACGCATCTTCAGCTATTTTTATAAGCTCAGGACCCGTGATGATAAAGTTGCCTTCTTCTTGTTTAGGGGGACGACCAAGGACTCGTTCGAGTGATATTTCGAGTTGGGGAGGGGTTTGCAGTACAAAAATACCACCCGGAACACGTGTCTGGCTTATGATTAGTGTCGTGTTATTTGAGCGAGTGAGAGTGATGGCTTGAATGCAGACTGCTTTACGGCGGGAATCTCGAGACGGTACAGCCGTGTATTGAAGGATTGTCATTTTTGGGGCCGTCTCATTTCTGGCCGAGAGAGTAGCAACAATGTTGACAGCAGTAGTCCTCTCGAGCCACTTGCGTGCACTAAGAACTAGCTTCCTAGTTGATTCCGGTAGGCCTGTTTCAATAACAAGCGTTGGATCACTTTCAAGTGCAAAGGGGAACCAGATGGAATCAGCCTCTTTAATCCAAGTGTGTAATGGAATTGTAGTACAGCCAAAAGCGAGTAATTCTTTTTGGTTGCCCGTGTCATAAAGCCGTATGTCAATAAACCTCGCAAGGCGATGTGATATGAGTCCATGCTCTCCGCCAGCCCTGACTTTGATAATCAATATCTGCCGAGGAACATGGTACGATAGTCGACAGATTTTTTCTGTTGGTGTCCCGTCCTCTGAAAGCTCCGAGAAAACAGGGAGAGGGACACGTTTAAAGGTAATGTATTGATCGATTGTCTTGCCGGCAAGAAGTTCTTCGTGTCGTTTTAGGGCAAGTTGTGTCAGATCCTTGGTTGTTCTGAAGGTATGGCAAGGTCCGGACAACAGAGCAGTGTCAATATCGTCTATGTCAATTTCGTAAGTGTCGAGTTCCATTGTTGATGTAGAGTTCAGAGTAAGACGAATCTATGGTGAGAACAAGGAGTGGCAGTGCGTGAGAAGAAGGTTGGTGGAAGGAGGAAAGAAGGTAGGCAGCGATAGTGACATCATTGATGCGACCACGGTACAAGTACCCGGTAGAATAAATTGCATTTAGATTGTAGAAAACAGACGAGAAGATGTTGATTGCTTATAGATTACTTCCAGGTACTGAAGAATCTTTTGCAACGTGGGCCAATCTGATAGCATACCTAGATAGGCGTCTACGTATACGATTTACACATCCCAGGAGACCAGGACAAGGAAAGAGCACGATAATTGAGGTTGCCGAGAACAGTTTATTATGGCTGGCCTATTATCGAGGCATGGCAAGCAATGCTTAGCACAAGTTTTTGCCAGGTCTCAGAACTAACAAGGAAACGCACAGCACAGCATCATTCTATATAACATGACAAGGAGAACAGGTCACACGGGCAAATCCCAGGAATATAGAGAAGTAAAATCGGAAGAAAGAAGAAAAAGGCATAAAACAAGACATAAATCATAGCCAAAGTGGGACGATTAGCCCGCAACATGGCGTCACAACAGTGCAAATCTCATCTGATCATTAAAACATGACCGATGGAGATACAAGTCGATCGTGGTATAAATCAGAAAAGAAAAAACATGGGAAAAGAGACAAATGAGAATCGTACCCGAAATTGAAAAAAAGAAAAAGAAAAAGAAAAAGAAAAATCCAATACAATGTTCGCTTTTGCCCATCCACATAAAAAAAAACAATGTCATCATGATGTTACAAACCCAAGAGAGTGAATTGAAGTGTTGTACAGTTTCATTAAAAATTACCTTTCCTTTCCAAGAAGCAAGTCTATCAAGCGGCGAAGTAAAGGGTCCCCAAAAGGAGTCGAAATGGTCATTGAAGCAGGTTCATATCAAAGTCGTGAAAAAGTCGTAATAGCCGAAAAGAAAAGGCGAAAAGAAGAAACGCCGTCGAGCAGAGCCAAAAACTTTTGAATGGTGAAATTAGGAGGTATCATTGGAAGAAAGAGTCGTTTGTGTTGTCGTCATTAAAGTCCAAGAAGAAGTCATTGTCGTTTACGACAGATTTGCCGGAAAATAACTCCATATCGTTGTGAAGACTAGAATCGTGCTCAAAGTCTGAGAAGCTGGAATTATTGTTTATCAGAATGTCGATGTCCGAACCGGCAGATGAGTGGGTTAGAGCAGGCACTGTTGAGGTTGTGTGCATGGAACTCTCTGGTTCTGGGTCGAAGCATCCAGCAGCTTCTGCAATTGGTGGTAGATCAGGAATCTCCTCAGGAATGTCCTCAAGACCCTGTGTAGATGACTTCCGAGACATGCGACCACCATCACTGAACGGGCTATGAGAGCGCGAACTTTGAGCTGGCGACGAGTAAGCGCCTGTGCTGTGACCTGGAGATGCGGGCGGTGTGAAAGAGAAGACCTCGGATGGCATGCAGTAGCTGCCTGTCTCGAACATGGCCATATCGTCCAAGGGACTGGATGCTTGAATGCTCATGCTTTCGAAACCATCTGAAGGCGGCGAGGGAGAGTCGTAGGAGCTGTCGGAGCTAGAAACAGACATGGCAGCTGACTTGGCCGAAACTCTCTCACGAGTTCGAGCAGCTTTATCTTGCCGTTCTTCCATATCGGGACGGCTCTTCTTAGGGGGGCGACCACGCTTGGTTGTCTTCCGAACAACACCTTTTAAGCCACCAACGCACATACCCCGTTGTCGGTGACGAGTCAAGGCATCGTGTCGTGCGAATACGTTTCCACAGAGGCATTCGTAGGGCTTGTCACCAGTATGTATCTTGGCATGTCGTTTGAGGTCGTGACCGCGAACGAAACACTTCTCACAGTGGTCACACTTGTATTGACGGTCACCAAGGTGAGTTTGGATGTGCGACTTGATATTTTCTTTTCTTCCGAAACGTCTGTCGCAACCGGGATGAATGCAGACCCATTTCCCATCAACGGGATCGGGTCCAGAGATGTAAGCTGCAATTTCATCAAGTGTGATGCCGGTCTCGGTGATGGAAGCTTGGATACGAGTATCGAGATTCAGGTTATCAATAGAAGCAACTCTGGGGGATAGTTTGGTCTTGGTTGGTGACAGATCTGGTGTTGGGCTGCCTAATTTGTTCAGACTTGACCTTGTTGGCGTGGCAGGGCTGATTGGTACTTTTGGCGCCTTTGCTGGGCTTGATACGGGTAATGGCATATACGCTATCTCTGGCGACGACTGGAACGAGCTGGTAGCCGACAGAAGCTGGGTGTTGTGGTATTCCCGGTCCTCCGACTTGATAGACATGCTCTTGGAAACTGGCTGAAATTCAGTACATTCAAAATCACTCTCCTGGGTGGTAAGTAACTCATAAGGATCATAATCAACAGGAGCAGTATTGGGTGGGGAGGGAACATCAATCTTAGGCTCAGCGTAAGTGCTCCCTGGGATACCTTGAAGTGACTTGGCTCTCTGCATATATACAGGTTGCGAAGACTGGTAAGTCAAATTCTTTGTAGGCGATGTGTGTAGGTTTTGTAAGAAAGGAGGAAAATCCGTGCCTCTACGAAAAGGCGTAGTATCCGGGGTGAGCGGAACGTAATCTGGAGTCTCAATTAGCATGCCATCAATTTGTTTCAAGGCTTGGTCGACGTACTTGACTGGACTTGTTTCGGTGGTGTTGAAGGTATGTATCCTTCGTGAGAGATGTCCGATTGAATAGACGCACGTCGTAGATCATACACCTGACCTAACATGGATTGGTTGACGAGGTATGGATTCCATGCTCCTTCACTCATGAGTTGATTGGGAAGGCCATGAGCAAGGGCCATGTTCTCCTCGATGCGTGGTTGATGCGTCTGTTGTCCTTGCTGCTGGATGAGCTCGACGGCGGGCTTGATTGGTCGACCGTTGGGGTTGACGTTCTTGATGTTCAACCCGCCGGAGTTCACGCAAGCATTGACGGGAGAATTTTCATTGCTATATTGGTTAGTATAAACGTTTAAGCCTCTTGTATCAAGCCGTTGGCCATTTGAATTGGGCATTATTTGAACTTGAGAGTCATTGAAATAGTGCTGTTGGTTGAGTTGACTCGTGCGTTGTTGCTGAGCTTCACGTAGGACGTTGGTATATTGATTTTGGCTCATACTTGGTTCAGTCTTTGGCATGAGGGCTGGCTGCAGATTGACTCTCGACTGGTCTAAACTCATTCCCCGTTTATGCATCGAGTACCGATGCATTGCAGCTGCTGGAAGATTGGGTGCTTTGACTGCTTCCAGGGCTACCGGGATGGAGTTTTGTCGCCGATGCTGGCGCTGATGCCTCTGCATACCGCTTGGTGAACTGACAAGCATGGTTGATATATTGATTGATGTACGTTGGAACGCCTTGGTGAGTGATGAGCTCGGGATCTGCTATTCGGCCATGGATTAGCATATTGCTCCTTGTTCCAGATGTTTAAAGAACAAACCTCAGAGACGGAAAACAGGCGGAGTGCCGCCCAAGCCGCTTCTCGACCAACAGTTGCTCAAATGCCGCAATTGATTCTTGACTGCGATTGTCTCTGACTTGAGCCTTGAGGCTTTCGGACTCGTAACCGTGCTCACGTTTCCTATTGTATTATCTTCTTGGTCAGCTTCCGATCTTACACAATCAAAAGCAACAATCGCTAGAAACTTAGCCTGGCCCCGAGTTGTTCTCTAGGGCAGTCAAAGGTTTATGTTTCTAGCAAGATAAAGAGAAAGAAATAAACGGATTGTTTATAGTTTTTGAGTGATGAAAGGAAAAGGAGCTGAAACAGCAGCAATTATTGGGAGGTATATCGAACGACGAGTTCCCGAGAGCAAGGTGTGGATATGTATGAAGTCCCTCGAGCGCCGTGGGGAAGCTACGTGCATCAACAATTGGGCGGTTGCCGCGGCGACGGGTGTGCCTTGGCCTCCTAGCAGCGGAATCTGCCAGCGTCACCCACTCTGCTCGCCCTGTCTACGGCCAGGCCCTGCGACGCTTTCTCTGACGAACTGGCGATTTGCCAGTGGGTCGTCGGATTTTCCTGCCCCATCCTTGCGTCTTCAATCTCCGATTTGCAGGGCTGATGGGTGACTTCAGTCACTTCACTACGCAGTTGCAGTCCTTCTGGCCGGGAATGAAACAATAATTGAGGCCGAGAAGGGCTTTTAACTATTACGCTCTCCACTTCCTTCAATAATCCTCCTAGATTTGTATCACCATGCTGCTCCTAGAGACCCGCGAGGGATGGCTGTGCAGAAGCCAACGGGTCGTCGGTATGGATCATAATACATAGATCACAGATTTATGCTACGATCATCAGATGCAAAAAGGACGGACGGGCCGGCGGATGTAAACAATGCAAATATCACGTGACGGTCGCCTCGGCACTTCGGCGGTGGAGATGATCCGAGCCAATCTTCACGTGACCGCACAATCATTTTATCTCGACGGCTCCGCTTGCGACAAAATTTGATCTCTAACGATTTGTTCTGAAGGTTGAGGAAGACAACTTGTCGAGGTACGTTGAACCTGGGTGCCTTTGATATATACCTTCATATTATCATCGCATCATGCACAGCGAATCCTCGTTGCGCATACCCTGCCATGCGCTTTTCAAAGGCTAACGGTTTTTTGCAATACAGGCCTTCGTCAAGATGCAGATCTTCGTCAAGACCCTTACGGGCAAAACCATCACCCTTGAGGTGGAGTCCTCGGACACCATCGACAATGTCAAGTCCAAGATTCAGGGTACGTTGTCCATTTGATGTTTTTCTTTTCTATTGCGCTGTCTAACTTTCAACTAGACAAGGAGGGTATCCCCCCCGACCAGCAACGTCTGATCTTCGCCGGCAAGCAGCTCGAGGACGGCCGCACTCTTTCTGACTACAACATCCAGAAGGAGTCCACCCTCCACTTGGTGCTCCGTCTGCGTGGTGGTGGTAAGAAGCGCAAGAAGAAGGTCTACACCACCCCCAAGAAGATCAAGCACAAGCGCAAGAAGACCAAGCTCGCTGTGCTCAAGTACTACAAGGTCGACGGTGACGGCAAGATTGAGCGTCTCCGCCGTGAATGCCCCTCTGCCGAGGTAAGTTTGATCCGTTATTACTTGTTCTTGTTGGAATTTGTCTAATTCATTCGAATAGTGCGGTGCCGGTGTCTTCATGGCTGCTATGCACAACCGTCAGTACTGCGGCAAGTGCCACCTTACCTACGTTTTCGATGAGTCCAAGTAAACGTTCCGTTACGATTTCGATATGATTGAGTGAAGGAAACCCGGACAATTTGTCATATGTCATAGGCTATAGTGGCTCTAGATAAAAACAAATAGAAAAAACAAACCAGTTCATTCTGGCAACAATCTCTGTGCTTTGCTTCATTCAACTATATATTGTAAACTGATTACAAAACATGAGTTTATATACGTTCAAGGCCCTGGCATGCCAGCCCTGATGTTATCGAACTTGCTTTCCGGAAAGTCGAGATTATTCGGCGACTGATCCAACGCGGCTACCCCTCCAACAGTGTCCACGAAGGTACCGATCAGCGACCCGTCCGCTCTTGCGGCGCCTTGTCCTCCTTTATCACCACTACTTTCCCACCACATACCTCCACCGAGGCCATTATGACGAATAAAGCCGGCCTTGATTTCACCGACCTGGACATTATCATAGCTAACCATTGTCCCGTTGACATAGCACCACGAAGCGCCAATTTGGGGATCTAGCTGCTCACTTGCCCCGGGTTGAGGGAGTGCCTTGTAGTCCCATACGCCATTCTCCCAGCTACCTTCGCCGACGCCGTTGTATGCTGTGCCGGGTCCCTGGGTGTTTTGAAAGGCGCGGCCGTAGAGAGGCATGCCAACAACCATTTTCGAGGGCGGAACGCCAGCGGCTTTGATGTAGTAATCCAGTGCGCCGACGGTGGAGAATGGTGTTGATGCGGCGTTTTGGTTTGATGGAAATAAGTTGGCTTGATGACCGGCGAGTTGGTCCCATGATCCTATGTATTTGAATTAGTTTCAATATGCGGGAGAGCGCGACAACAAAGGAAAATGTGTAGAGAGTCGGAGAACTAACCTGCGTAATCATAGCCCATCAAATTGTAGAAGTCTAGGTAAGGCGTCATTTCCGGAAGACGAAGTTTTTGGAAATTCGATGCCCCTGGATAAAGTAGTTAGAAATCGACGGATACTTTCCCGGCCAGATGTTAGGCCTACCTGCTGGACAAGCAATCGTCAGAAGGAACCTCCTATTTGGACCCGCTGCTTGATCAAGAGTCTTGTTTAGTTAGCACATAGCACGTCGATGCAGAGAAGTAGAATACTGCATACCTCGCGACATTTCCGGAGCAGAGCGACGAAGTTCTGAGCTTGCGTATCATCTACGCAGAATTACTCGTCAGCCAATTATTACCATAATGTAAGGTCCTGAACAACCTACCTTGCGGGTACTCCCAATCAATATCAATTCCATCCAGACCCAGATCAAGAACCAATTTTGTAGCGGATCTAGCAAAGAAATCCCGGCCCGCTTCTGTGCTCGCTGGCTGCGCAAAGTTGGAGGAATATGTCCAGCCGCCAATAGAAATCAGCACCTTTAACTTCCTGTTCTGCTTCTTGAGTAGATACAGTTGCTTGATACAGCCGTAGACGTTGGTGCCCTGGTCATTCCATGAGTCGGTGGGATAGTGTTTGTCCGTGTCAGACCAGGTGTCTGTCAGATAACTGCGGCGAGCTCGGTTAGATACAGGAGAGGACCAATTCTTAGATTTGAGACTTACACTTCTCCGCTTTCTGGACGGACGTTGGCAAATGAATACAGCACATGCGTGAGTTTGTCTGCCGGGAGATCCTGGGGGTTGTGGTTGCGTCCGTAGATCGCCTATGTATGTCAATTAGGCACCAATTTTATACCATGATAAGACGATGTGATAGAGAACCATACCCAGTTAACAAAGTATACGACTGATCTCAATCCAGACATTTCAACGTCTTGTCCTTGGTTTTGGAGGACAATATTCGGTTCCAGAGGTAGTGGTTGCCGGTTCGCAGAGAGTATAAAATAGGCAGACACAGCTGCAACAACTATAAAAATGACGGAAGAATAGGACGTAGGAACGTAGAATCGACCGTTTGGCGCCACAATTGCAATGAGCTATATTATTCAAAACTGAGAATGTACAAATATATTCTTCTTTTTCGCTTTTCGTCTTGCTGAACACGTTGAAGTGTGTGTTGTTCATTTCTTGTCGTTTCAATGACAGTCCCCTAATTGGCTTAGTTTCTCGGGTCCGGCTAAACCCCGCCGCCCGCAGTTCCCAAGCGGCTTGGCGGTGGGATTTCCGCCCGGCGTTCCTATTGGCTGGCTGCGCTATTCTTTTTTTGACGTCTTTCAACTTTCTACAGGCGACATTCGACGCTTTTTGCAGAAGGATTGGCACTAAGACATCATATTTCATCATAACCACGTTGATTATTCTAGAAGATTATTTTGCCTACTTTCTAGGATCCAATGGCACCAACAGCATACGTATTTAGAGGATGTCTCGAACGAATTGCCAATTCCACTTGCCATCGGAGTTTGAAGTATGGGGGGGTGCCCTATTGTCAACCAGGTGCTCGCCTTGTCTTGTGGGTAGCCAATGGATCAATATAGCTATGAGTTCCTTTGCAGAGGCACAATGAAGAGACGACCTTTCTCCAAAGCTTGCCTTGCGCTGCTCGATTGAGTGCGAACTTATTGAAGAGACACGGTGTGGCCTTGGAAGTGCCTCGTTCGTCGTCCCAGGGCAAGCGTGGAGTGCCTTGAACGCCGTCGATATTATTCCCTCCGGTGAAAGCCTCAATATAATAAGATTCTCGCCACTCAGTATCAGTTTCTTGACTTGGTTGACAATAAGATTGGCACAAGAGTCTCACGTTTGCCCAAAAAACCACACCTTCATCCTCCAACAATGCCATCCGTTGCCATCCCAATCACGACGTTCATACGCAATTGTTGTCTGTGGTAGCGGTCCTTTTTGAATGCGAGATAGGCGGATCTCCTGGCAGCGTGCTATGTCTTGTGGAGCTCGCGCCGGTCTTTCCCTGTAGGGCTGCCGATTCCTCTCGTTCGGTTCGATTTTCTTCCAGCCCGTCGTGTCAGAATCCACGGCATATCGAGACAACTCCTAGCTTGTAGCCACCAACTTCTTTAGCTGATGTGCTTGTTGGTTGGAATTTGTCGTAGGGGAACGTCTGCTACCACAACAGATCGCATTGCTGGCCCTGGTTGAACATATGAGATCCATCCTTTCTAGCACGTAAGTCGGCTAATCGAAAAATTACCTGTCTTTAAACGAGCGGGGGCCCAGTTTCATGATAACCGACAAGACAATGCAAACAATTTAAACCGTGCAAACGGAGAAGATTTGCAGCCTTGACAAACGGACGCGATTGCACCTGCCCCTACCTCCCCGATATATGACTTCAATACTACATATGCTATACCTTGGAGGATCTTCTTTGTCTCTACTCTCGCTTGACAGCTCTTGGCCTTGCCTAGACTTGTGCTACGCTACATTGACCGTCTGGTGGCCTCATCCTCAACCAATTGAGCGAGCTTCAGTCAATCTCTGCCGGTCACGAGTCTCTCACCGTTACCTCCACCTCCACACTTTCTTTGTTCTCTCGGTGAGGCTCAAGGCGATTCCTCAGGCACCCCCAGCCACTGGCTCCACTCCCACCTTCGCTCCTGCCTCTCCCCTCCTCATCCTCCCCTTCTTCCCCCCAACAACTCTCATCGTCTCATATTTCTCATCCCGTCCTTTGACTCCTTTCTTTTCTTCTCCCTACCAACTCATCTCATCTCATATCATCTCGTTTCATCTCGCCTCATCTCGCCTCATCCTTTGCTACTGGCTCAAGCCTCATCTCCATCCTCAACTGCTACGAGCATCCTGAAACAACATCTCAACGCGTCAGAATCGCCAACTCAAGTAAGCAACAGTCCTCCTGCCTGCCCCCGAGTCTCTTCCCCCAAATTCCTCCTCGCTCCTCCCTCCCTCTGTCTTTCCTCTTCAACTTCCCCTCTTCTCCTCTCTTGTCCTTTCAACTCTCCCACTCCCACATCTTCTCTTCTTACACTCTACAACATCAACAACGCCTCACTCTCATCTCCACTCGTCCAGTCTTACCGTTTCATTATCATCTCAATCAATATCTAATCTCTCGCAGCAATATCATCTCATCCCCTGGAGATAAAAGCTTCCACCAACTCCCAGTTCTTTATTCTACCTATCGGTAAGCAGTCTTTGGCTTCCTCTCTTTTGTTTTCTGTTACGCCCTGCAATCAACCCCGTTTTCGTCACCGCGGGTGGCCTTTGCTGCTTATTCCTTCGCTTTGGCACCCTTTTCATTGTCTCTCTCGCCTCTAACAGTACCACATTAGATCCACAATGGCTTCTCTAGGCGGGGATCCTGCTAGACAGCCGAAGCCGTTTGTAAACCCGTACAAGAACCTGGATTTGCCTCCAGTGGCCTTTACTTTTGATAAATCGGTGAGTGATATCATTTCTTTGTCTCGTTGCCTACGCGTCTTGAGCGCAAAGTCCTCTTGCATTATGACCCAATCTTTTGTATGAATGCAAGCGTTTGTTGCTCCTATGATACAAACGATGTCTTTGTCTTTGGTTCTTTGTTGTGGCACGTTGCGGTGCCTTTTTCGTCATTTTTCTTCAAGTGCCCGGCGGCTCGTTTGAAGCCCACCCTTTCAAGTATGGCTTTGTATCGCCGCCCTGGCTATGTTTATTCAAGGCCATGAATTTGCCCCATTTATGTTTCATTGATGACCTGTCGGCGGTTTCAGTTACTGTTCTGGCACCGACTTTCGAATATATAAGCATGGCCTTTTCCCTCTTGTGTGTTTTCTTCTTCTTCTTTTCTTGTCAACGAAAGCTACTGTCAAAACAACTGTGGCTATTCTCCTTCTTTTCTCAACCTTTTGCTGTGTTTTGGCTACACCTGTCTCTCAATCTCTTTTACTCCACATCATCTTCTACAGTTCATTATGCCTCCCAAAAACGGCGCTGCGATGTCACTGCCGCTGCGGGTTGCTGGTGGCGAGAAACCTCTTACCTTCAACGAAACTGACCGCCTCTTTAAACAGTACGCCGATGGCGTGACCCATGTTGCTCGCCCAGGATTCAACACCACCGGCCGTGAGGTAGAGCTACAGGTCAACGCCTATCCAATCACGAAATTTCCCACTCAGAATGTGTTCCAGTACGATGTAAGTTATCTCTCTCTTTGCTTCTCACGTGTCTTTAGGACATCTGAAGGAACTAATCGATGATCTACTACAGGTTACAATCATCAAGGTCGGCAAGGAACACGAAACTCCTGGTCCGCGTGCCCGCAAGGCTGTTTGGGAATCAATGACCCGTAAAAACAAATACAAACAAATCCTCTTCGACGGATCAAAGCTTGCTTGGTACGTGCTACACTCAGAAATTTTCCGTCTTTCTTCTAACACATTGAGATAGGTCTTCCATCAGCTACGATGATCCTCATGGAGTGTTGGTCGACCTCTCCTCACAGCCCGCGTCAAACGGGAACAGCACTTCGCCCGGGTATCGTTTGATTGTTCGCAAGTCGAAGACCGTCAACCTTCAGGTTCTCGAGCAATGGCTGCTCAAGAAAGGGCCTTTCGACGATAGGGTTCTTGAAGCCTTGAACTTTCTCGATCACCTCTTGAGGGAATGGCCGGGATCAAGGTTCACGCCCGTTAAACGTGCCTTCTACGATCCAAACGACACGTCACACAACTTTGACAGTTCCACTGATGTCCGCAAAGGCTTTTACCAGGCGATTAGGGCTACTTTGGTAAGTTCCAATCTTCTCGCAATTGCATGAAAGGTTTCTGACTCATGGGATAGGGTGGCCGACTTGTCGTCAATGTCGACAGCGTTCTCTGCGCCTTTTGGCGACAGCTTTCACTCGTCAGCCTCGCCGATAGCTTCCTTGAGAAGTTCGATTGGGACCGGACCGCCCAGGCCATGCGACCAAAGGCTTCCGATCCACAGAGCGCGTGGAAAGGGTACAGAATTAGTGCCGCCCATAAACACATCTGGAACAAACTGAAGCATCTGGAGGTGCGGCCTGAGTATCCTGGTTGCCGAGTCACCAAGACTTTCCACATTTACTCGATTTTGCCGCTGAATGCACACGAGCATAAGTTCAAGTGGAAGGATCCATCCACCGATCAAGAACGCCTGGTCTCCATCTTTGATTACTTCAAGGAGAAACACAATGTGACTCTGTATTGTCCCAACTTGCCTGTGGTTGAGATGACAACTCGTGGTGTTTACTATCCGATGGAGTGCCTGCAGGTGGCAGGTCTTCAGCGCTACGGCCACAAACTGAACGAGCGTCAGACCACCGAGATGCTTAGGCTCGCTGTTAGACGGCCACAGATGCGATTTGGTGATATTGCAGCAGCAAAGACAAAATTGAACCACGACCAGGATCCTATCCTACGCCATTTTGGAATGCAAGTTTCGCCGAACATGCTCGTCACCAAGGCACGGCTTCTGCCTGCTCCTGAAATTCAGTTTGGTAACACCAAACACAATCCTCAAACCCAAGGTCGCTGGGATCTTCGTGGCAAGAAGTTCCTCGAAGGTAACAAGACTCCCATTAAGTCTTGGGGTATCGGCATTATCAAGCAAGGCCGAGGGGCGCTCTCTATTTCTCAAGCAGAGGATTGGTCTCAGGGCTTCGTGAAGCAATATGCCGGACATGGTGGAAAGATTATCTCTCGACCAACCATAATGGAACTCACTGGTGACACGGCCGAGGCAGTCTATCGTCTCTTTATGGCGACAGGAAACAATGCCAAGCAGCGTCCACAGCTGTTGCTGTTCGTCGCTCCGAACAAAGATACGATGGTCTACAACCGTATCAAGAAATCATGCGACTGCCGATTTGGTGTTCCTTCTCAGGTCATGCAGAAAGCTCATGTGGAGAAGAAGATGCCACAGTACATGTCAAATGTGGCTATGAAGATTAACGCCAAGCTGGGAGGAGTGACATGCAAGGCTATTCCGCGTCAGTCCGACGCAATTCATCGCCCTGGGTCCATTATCATTGGTGCCGATGTGTCTCACGCTGCACCTGGCAGCTCTGCCCCTTCTCTGACCGCGATTTCGGTGTCCGCTGACCAGCATGCCGCCAAGTACATGGGCAGTTGCCAGACTGGTGACAGCCGCGTGGAGATTATCAACGAGCAAAACATGAAAGAGATGCTCACTCCTCTGGTGGAAGAGTGGACCAAGACCGTGGGCAAAGGACGTCGCCCTCAGAACATCTATTACTTCCGCGATGGAGTCTCCGTCGGCCAATTCGCTCAAGTGCTCGAGAAGGAGGTTCCAGTCATCAAAGATGTGATCTTTAGCGGTAGTGGTGAGAAGACACCTCCCAAGATCACTGTGGTGATTGGTAACAAGCGCCATCATCTACGCGCTGCGCCACGAGCCAACGACAAAAATGCAGCTGACAAGAATGGAAACGCGCTGCCTGGAACGCTCATTGAGCGAGACATTACGAGCCCACACGACTGGGATTTCTTGCTCATCGCTCATGTGGCTTTGCAAGGAACTGCTCAGCCCGTCCACTACCATGTCATCCGCGACGAGATGAATCATCAACCCGGACAGCTCCAGAACATGATTTACAATCATTGTTATCAATATGTGCGCTCTACGACCTCGGTCTCACTTTGTAAGTAATTCAAGTACGATCCATTCTTTTTACATAAACTAACCAACCGCAGTCCCTGCGATCTACTACGCGCACCTGATCTCGAACCGCGCTCGTTGCCAGAGTGCCGACGAATTCGCCGACAGCTCTTCGGATTCTCCCGATTATGGCGTTCTCAAGGAGACTTCTTTTAAGCCTTTGCTCCCGATGGCAAAGAACGACAATCGCAACCACTTGGAGATGTGGTTCGTTTAGGAGGACTTGACGATATCAGTGGGGTTTGATAACTGGAATGGCTGTTTTCTTTTTCTCTTCTCTTTCTTTTTGATCACTCGATATGTCTTGATCGTTATATTCTCTGGCGGTTTAATGTGTTTGGTCGATCGATTGTTTCTGGCTTTTTAAGCTGGCGACTCTAACGATCCTGAATGCAACCGTTCCTGGGATTTAAAAAATTTGCATTCATGTATTGCGGTGGTATCCACGGACAGCAAAAAACAGTATTACCTAGATAGAACAATCAATACAATACAATGACTGGAAAATCTCCAAGGTTCCTCCCAACACTACACGAGCGTCACGAAGCGAATACAATAGACAATTGCTTAAGAGAGTAAATTCCAGATCACCGAACAAGAGCCTCCCCGCCCACCACCGTATGAACGCAGTAAGTGCAATATTTTTATTTATTGTATGAACATGACAATGTTGTTTTGGTATGCATAGAGAGAACACAGTCATCCACCGGTTAATACATGCAATGCAATGCAGTTCTTGAAAAAGAAAAGACATAAAGCGAAATAAACCGTCAATGACAGACGATGGGATCAAAAGTACATACAAAGACGGACGCGAGTAAATGAAAGAAAAGGAAAAAAGAGAGTATGAGAAAAGAAGAAAAAACAGAGAGATGACGAGATCTCAAAGAATTATCGTAGGAATCGAAACGTTAAAATAAAACAACGACCCCTTTCCCGTAGGAGAGCAAAGAAATAAAACGATGGATTTTTGTTTTTTGTTCTCTTTGTTTAAGAATGCCCATTGATGCTCTCTGGACTCATCATGCTGGTAGTTACCTGGCCTGCGTTGTCGGTCGATGTGTTGATTCCTGCTGGCGATTGTTAGAGAAGTCGATGTATATAGAGGGTTTCAAGTAGAACGGTCGCTCATACCATTGACTTTAGTAGGATGATGTTCGCCAGTCAACGCACTGGAGTCTGCCGGTATCCCATTAGGAACATCTTTCGAGTCTTGTTCATTGGTGGATTTTGCATCGCTGATTGTCGACACGAACGAATCACCGCCGGGAGGAGGCATGGTTGTCGTCGAGGAAGAGGAAGCATCGGCGGCAGTGCCGTTGTTCTTCTTGGCCTTTTTCTTGCTGGGTTCTGCGGCGCCTAGTGACAGGTTTGGTTTGGATAGCGACTGCGCGGTAAGGCTGGGCGGCAATGGTCGTTTCTGGGGACTCGTGTGGATGCCGGCGTTGTTCGGGGGGACGATCTTTCCGGACGCTGGAAGCTTTGGGCGAGAGGGGCGTTGTTTGACAGGAAGCTCGATATCTTCGACGAGAGGCTCTTCTCCGTTGGCTTGTAATTTTTGCATGAAGAAGTTGTGTACCAGGCCGATTTGTGAAGGCAACGACTGAACGGTGACGTGCGGATACGGGGGAGGCGGGGTGAAGATGGTATTCGCAATTTGAGACGCGCTGGAAGAAAAGAAGAGTCAGTATGTAGAACCACCAAGTCGAGGTATATGTCAGTAAACTTACTTTGTGTTTTGTGATTGGTGTGCGTTGTACATCCTGTTCTGGAGAAGATGGAACGGCACACTCAAACTAGCAAGGCCAAACTCTCTATCCAAGCCCATTTCCTTGAATCCGAAGAAATCTTCATCAATGTCTTCCGCAAAGTCTCCTCCAACAAACTGCTCGCTGCCGTCGTTGAATGCATTAGAACCGTCTCCACCAGTGTCGTTAAGGGCAGGTCGAAGAAGCTCTGTGAAATGAGCACGTAGACGATCATGAATGACACCGAGCTTGGTGCCAACGCGTTCGATATCGTCTTTAATGTATGACTCCAAAGACTCAATGTCACTTCCCATTGCTGAAAGAGTGTGGAGGATGACCTCTTGTTGCGTGTATGGGGATTTGTAGCTTGTAGCACTTGAGTTGAGGACATCGGAAGTTTCCGCCGTAGGGACCTTTGGACTTTCCATATATTCTTTCAACGTTCGGCTGATCTTGAAAAAGAACTCAGAGGCAATGTCCGTGACGGCATCTAAAGCTGACGGCTGATACTCTTCAAATCCTGTGTGATACATAATCTTTGCAACGGACCGTTGGAGCACCGCCTTCGAGATCCAAGGGCTCACAACAGGGCCATCATCATTCATGACATGCGTCGGTGCGTCCTGTTCCACAAACGGCTCTGGCTGGTATTTCTGAAATTGATTCTGATATACCTGAGACTGGAGCTGCATCTGCTTGACAATGCTGACTTTGGAGCAGATCTTCCTTGTCTCTTGCATTTGTCGCATATTGGCATCCATCCTCCGAGAAAGTTTGCTATCAGGCTGCGTGAACGATCCCTTTGGCAGGACATGCAGAAACTCTTCGAGATTGTCAACCACATTACCCTCAGCATCCTCGCGCCAGGTGAGATGTGCTGGGATATCTGGGATCCCCGACATGACGTCGTAATAGTCTGGAATGACTTTGTCATCATCCTCCTCGATTCCCTCAGCAAGAGTTTCGCTGGTCTCCGGCTGCCGGGCATTGCTCTGAGAATCGGCTGCTTTATCAGATTCAGGGCCCGCCTGCTTCTGATTTTTCAGCCATCGCCGCATGCCGGCCTTGGTACGAAGCAAAGCGGGTTCGTCAACGTTCAATTTGTCGCCCTTGAAAAGGCGATGTCTCTCGGCTGCGATGAGAGCGCGATCCTTCTTGGTAACTTGTTTCCAAATCTGATACTCCGGGTCGTCATAGTCAATCCCTATCGCAGACAAGCCGCCGGCCGTCAGATTAGGCGCAACAAAGCTATCCATTTCCATTGCATCGACCTGGCTGCCAGAGCCTACTGCTCCAACACCATTTGCGCCAAGTGGCGTGAGTATTCCGGCCGGCGGGGTTGACAGTCCATTCTGGCTTCCATCAGCCATTCCATCTGCGTCAGGTCCGACTGAATTCTTTGGTTGAGAGCCTAATGGGCCAGATGGAGCCTCTGAGCCACTGGGTGTCTGCCGACTTGGAGCTGCTCCTTTCAGCGATTTTTTGCCGGGAGCTTTCCTGCCTCTTGATGACATTATCGGCTCATCGTCACTCTCCTCAGCACCATCCGTTTCAGCAAGCTGTAGTCTTCGCTCCTCTGCCTCAACTTCCGCACGGTCTCTGATTACGATATCCGGGATCAACGGCACAAGCTTCTCTGTCTCCTTTCGCATAAAAAGGGCGTGTTTGCGCAGAAAGTGTTCAGGTTGAGCGTTATATTTCAAGCAGTTGGCCCAGATTAGGTTCAGGTCATCGACAAACTCCTGCTTTGATTTGTATTGCAAGGTCTTTAACTTCTTCGTCATCGAACCTAGATCCATAGGGTGTTTGATAACTTCAAGATGTCAGCAATCAATCGACAAGAACAGGAGATTGGAAAATGACTTACTCGTGTGATAATCAGGAGCTTCGCGTTTGTTAACTCTGGAAAGAAAGAACGACGAGTGCTCAGTCATTGCTTTCAACTCGCTCAACACCTTCTCCGCTGCCTCGTAGAGTTCTTCCTGTCCAACCTTCTCCTCGCTTGCCCATTTACTCCGGTTCTTGCGAACCTCGCTCATCAAGCTCCGAAGCTCAGCGTCGGATGCTTGTACCATTGTACGTTTCATATCAATGCGAGCAATAAGGTTCTTCAATGTCAAGCTGGAAGCGCCCAGGTTGGCACTACTCAGTGAACCATATCCATTGGCGCCATTGATCGCGTTGTTTCCTGCGTTGCCGACGCCTTGACCTGACATTTCAGCTTCCACCAGCCGTTCCGATTCTTCAAGTCGTTCCTGCTCCTTCATCGCATCATGGTCATTTTCGAGAGTATAAAATATTGTCTGGAAGCTTTGGCGCGCAGCTTCTTCCGTGGCCTTCTTTCCCTCTTCGAGCTTCTTCCGAATTCCTTCTAGTGTTTCCTTCTTGATCTCCTTGCCACCTTCCACCGGGGTGGCTGTGGCAGACGAGGGTCGTTGAGCTGGCGACGCATCGTGGAACGGCGTTACGGCGGATTTCGCTTTCAAGGGCGACACGTTCGCATCTTCTTGAGCTTCACTTTCATCCTCGTCATCATACTCGTCGTAGTCGTCGTCGTCGATTTTCCGCGCGGGTTTCTTGGCAGGCCGCTCAGCGTCCTGGGGACGCGCCGGAGTACTCTCCGGGGGCTCTACGACCATCGCATCATCGTCAGAAGGCGCCGAGGGGCTCTTCTTAACGCTGAACAAGTCGTTTATCTTGGCTTCGCTGCGATTGTAGAGGTCACGGAAGAGGGTGATGCGAGCATCTTCCTCCGCGGCGGCGTCAGCGTCGGATATCAGATTCCCGGCCTGCGAGCCCTGTTCGCTGGCAGAAAAGCGCATTTGGGGCGTGCGAGTGCCAGACGAGACTCTGGACAGACCATTGACTCCGCGCGCGTCGGAATGGTGATCGTCCGGGGGTCGCAGGTGGCCTGGGGGCATCCAGGCCAAATTTTGACCGAGGGACATAGCCGCGCCCTGAGCAAACCCCGTCGAGGGGGACACTTGATTCGCTCGGACGGTCCAGCGCAGAACAGGGGGGTTTCGGGCGCTGGAAAGGCAGTAGAGTGATAGGACAAGGCGTGCAGGATGTCACGGCGATGTTTTCGACCGCGAAACTGATAAAATAGGGGGGTGGTTGATGGCGGAGGTCGGGCTACTTTTGATAGCACTGACGGGCTGAGGTTGAGAGACGCCGTTCAGGTTTGGCGGCCTCCGCAGACCACATGCGTAAGTCTGGCTGGCTTTCCGCTCCCGTGCGCTAAAACCCCAGCCCAGCCCAGCCGCAACGTCAATTTGGACTTCCAGGTCTGTCTCAGTGTGAATATGTCGCATATATTGGTTTTCCTTTGAGATAGCTCCCTCCTCTACCAGCCCGTGTGCTGTGATGCCTCCTGCCGAACCTCGTTGGGCCCCTCTGTTGTCTGCTTGAGCTTCATCGCTGCCTACGTACTCCATCTCGACCGATCCGGCCGGGATTGCGTGGTCACTCCAACCCTCTTCCACCAGCTGTTCTTTGAACAAACACAACACACGCATTCTCTCTTTCAAGATGAGGATCCGCTACTATTTCCTTGGTATGTATTTATCTCTTTCATTATCCATGGATCTCTTGCCTGAAACACGGCTAATCGACAAACAACAGGCGCATTCGTGCTACTTGTTCTCCTCTCCTCGTACATGGGACTTTTACCGCACAGCACCTCGAGCTCTGTCCCCTCCAGCTTACAGCCCAACGACAAATTCCTGCACTTCATAACCTTCTTCGTGCTGTCCGTCACCTTCTACTGGATCCCCGACACATCGCGCCGACGAGCCATCCAAGCCAGTCTGCTATTCTGCACGCTGGGTCTCGGCATCGGCTCCGAGATCGTGCAAGCGCTCCTCCCCAACGACCGACTCTTCGACCCCTTCGACATCGTCGCCAATGTCGTTGGCAGCGCCGGCGCGATTGCCCTCTGCGGCTGGTATCATCGACGCATGTTGGAGCGCCGACGCGCCGCGCGCTTTGGGTCCATAAGCGAGGATCTCGGCGGCGGAGCAGAGCCGGGGAACGGCGACGATATCGAGTTGGGTCTAAGCACAAACAGCAACATGGGCCCTCAAGAAACAGGTGTCGTTACTACGAATACTACCAATCTGGAGCACGAGGTCGATAATTGGGATGAGAATGCGGTCGATACCTGGGATACTGAGGACGGGCCCGGTCCTGCTGAGGAAACGATAGAGAATGGTAATGTGAAAACGAGGAATGACTGAAAAGTACAAAATATGAATTTGAATGTATAACCGTCATGTGCCGAGGGAACGAGTTTCTTTTCTTTTCTTACTGTCTCTGCTCTATACTACATATTGATGTGCATATTTGTGTTGATTGCTACTTGTCCAAATTTCAATGCAATTTGATGCCTAATCTTGTCACTGTCTAGGTATCGCTGTATTATACGAACTTCATATCAATGATATCATATACTGTCTGTCATTCTTCTCAATCAAAAATATTTTCACCTATCACAATGTCAATGTCTATGAAGTCCTCGCATGTGTACTAGTCAAAATGTAGTATATTTATACAAAATCAGGAGCCTCCAGAAATGCTCAAGAAGAGACACTGCAATACATATGTATGAGGAAAAAGGGTATCTGCTGATCAATCAATATGGGAAAGAAGTAATAAGTAACACAGAATCAGCAACGGTAAAAACATTAGGTAGGGCTGTTGCATGAAGTATGAGG
Organism: Penicillium sp. OUCMDZ-019; assembly: GCA_011750695.1. NCBI lineage: Eukaryota > Fungi > Ascomycota > Eurotiomycetes > Eurotiales > Aspergillaceae > Penicillium > Penicillium sp. OUCMDZ-019. The sequence continues at coordinate 80,382 of WTTZ01000045.1, read as the reverse complement.
CCGTTATCAGATGCAATGGGTTGAAGAAGCAACAAGTCAATGTACTTTTGTATCACTCTGCCATGCAAAGGAGATGAAAATAGGGAAGAAAGAAACAAGTGAGGCACAATCTATGAACAATGATTGACAACATGCCAGTAGTAACAAAAGCAATGACCTTGGTATGATGTACGGTGTCTGTGGTCAGCCCGGTGCAATATGCGTGATTATTCATCGTCGTCGGCGTCCTCGGCCTCGTCCTCTGAGACCGGCGAATCTTCCTTGGCTATCGGTTCCAGCTCGGGCTTCTCTGCAGTCGTATACTCTTCTTCATCTGTTGACAGTCGTGCAACCTTTGGTGACCTCAAATCCAATGCCATATCATCGTTCAGTGAGCCCCCAAGTTTCTGAACGCTTTGCTCGCGGAGAACTTCGTAAATAAATTGCAACTGCATCTCATTGTACACCATCATCATTCGCTGCTCTCGCAGTTGGTTCACGGTGTCATAAATCGGGTCCTCGCTGGAAGATTCGGGATTAAGCAGCTCGCCAGAATCTAATTCTCGTAACAAATGGTCGAGTGCAATGAAGGTACCCGTCCGGCCGACGCCGGCACTGCAATGGACTATGCGAGGGTTTTCCGGTGTCGTCCTTTCAGCTGTACGATGGAAGAGCTGAAGAAGCGCGCTACGTTCGTCTCCTTCTGGCTTGGAATAGTCTGCCCATCCAGCAAATAAGAAATGCCAAACGGTCTTGCTCTCGCCGTCTATTTCGAGTTCCAATTTTCGAATCTCAGATCGGCATGATTCATCAAAGAAGTGTTCGCGAAGGGTGATGCTCCCGGTGATACTGAGAGCACTGTCTTCTTCTCCCTTCTCCTCTTCCTCTGCTTTTTCTTCCTCTGCTTCTTCATCGACGTCGTCTTCTTCTTGAAATTCCTCGTCACTGACTGGTGTTTCGCCAAGGTCCGTCGAAAATGTCATCACCGCGTCGTCCTCGTCTAGAGGAAAATACTGTGCACACTTTTCTCTTCCGGCTTCGACGGTTTGAGTCAACATGATCACTACCCCTACATCCGCGCTTTCATGGAACACCATGTGCCAGAAATGTGCCAAGTGGACACCATTTTTGGGGCCCTATAAAAGTATCGTTAGACACGATAGGTTTACGACCTATAAGTTTGTCTGGATAGCCTACCTGCGTAGCGATGTACCTCGTCTCGTCTCCCGTGCGAGAATCCTTTAATACGATAGGCGATGCATTGATGAAATCACATTGACCCTCGGGAACTTTTAACCGGATGCGCGAATTTGCCCAAGCCTGCACATTCATATAGCGGTTCCGTGCCTTTACCTCCGGATCATTCTCAAGAGCCCACCGGTGTGAGGGGTCATTAGCCCTTGCCCCTTCTGCTATTCGTGTTCGTTGGAGCCATTCGAGGTCTTCGAATTTCTTCCGTATTTCTGCAAGTTCATCAGGAGTTAGCAGAATGCCATTTAATCGCAACCAGCAACTGTCTGACCTATATACGGGAGATTCAAAAACGGCGGAAGCCGTGAATCAGCATCGGTTATCTGCGTCTCTGTCTGGTCCTGATCCGACGGCACTGTCTGCTCATCATAGCCTTCGTTTGCTTCGTATGATGGGCCTCGTTTAGTTCCGTGGAGGTCAGTGTCGATTCTAATGGGCGACTGTGCCATTTTCCCAGACTGGGGAATATGGTGTAAAGCACGAATTCGACTTAGCACGCTCAGTGCTTTTCTCGATGCCTTCTTGCCGGTGGCAGCGATCTTTTGCGACCGGCCGCGAGAACGCGATGCGCCGGGGGAGGAAGCGCGGGATTCCCTTTCGGAGAACGAGCCACCTGCAGTGAGTCTCGGATGATGCGAGGTGATCTGGAGCGATGTCAGATCAGGGCAGCTGGAAGAGCTGCTGGGGGGTTTTGGGCCGTCCAGGATTCCGGTTGTTGATGATGGAGGGGCCGCAGTCGGCCGCACCAGAAGGAGGGGTTGGATCAGGATCCGTTGCGGTTGGACACGAGACCCCAGCAACCCTGGGCCTGTCAGCGCAAGAGGTCTGATAGCGGCGGCTAATCTGAGGGCCAAGGGCTGTCAGACAAGTTCCTGTTGGCCGGAAGTTATGCAGCAGCGTGAACAGGAGGAGCGAGTGCGAGGCGATTGCCGGACAATTTTTACAGACTGATGCGATGCAGCAGGGTTTGGAAACAGCGCTTTTGGATATTGTTTGCGGCGGGTCGTTGATCAGATAAGCTGCTTAGTACAAGACAAGGCAGAATCAACTTGTAGAATTTAATGGCATAAAGATCAAATAAATGTTGTTGATTAACAAACCAGGTGGCGTGCCTTAATTATTCGGCATCATCGCGGAAGGAGCCGGTGGCAAGCGGGCCGGGACCAAAAGTTCACAACCGCGACGTCCATCTTCTGCTCTTCATAATCTCTACAGTCTCTTCTCATTCGACGATATCCTGCTCACCGGTCGCTGGCTGACCAGTGTGCTCTGAAAATGCCCCACTGTCCATTCGATTAATCAAGCAGGTTGAGTTTGTATCAGTGGTTGACATGTGGTGGCTTCGCGTTGTCGAGGTAAGTAGTTCTCAACTTCTCATCGGGCATCTGTCATTCTACCTAAGCTTTTTTCTAATATTTGCTCTTCTTCAGGTTTGGGCAACCAATCGCGTAAGTGCCGGAAAAAGACAACTTGCTCGTATCGTTCCTGATCGTCTCGAATAGCTCCTCCGCAGCCCGACCTTTCACCATATGGTTCGCGGCGTCCATCGCAGAGTCCATCGTTTGAGGCACGGTGTGCCCCCTGAAGAAATGGGAGGAACAAACATTGAGGAAACCTGTTAGTGCTCCTTTCGATGCCGCCTGCCAAGTTGATCTGCGCAGAAGCTAATCTGTGAGCAAAATATAGCTGGAGTGAGACATTTTTTACGGCTCTTCAAGGAACAGATCCAGGATCAGCTGAAAGACAGCCCGTCAAAACGAAAGTGAACGCGATGATAAAGAGACGACGATTGCTATTTGGCAGTCTATCTAGACAATTGGACTATTTCGGAGAATGATGCCCACGATACGGAGTACGAACTTGGATTTCTCTAGTTAACGAAACTCTCCCAGTCAAAGGCCATGTTCCGAGCTCCTCGCTTCGTGAACAAGCCTCTGAACTGGAGTCAGCTGCAGATTGGGTTCCGGCTACGATTTCTCTACGAGTCACTCCGAACGGCCCTCGGTTTTTTATTGCGCTGGGTTGGGCCATCCATTACTCTCGCCTTGGCTTATGAGTCTCTGGTTTGGAAGCAGATATGCTTGGATTATCGTTGAGCGAACATCAAAGGTTGAGCCAGAGCGTGGGAGATGTTGAGTTTGTTGGTTGGTAATATAAGGATCGTTATATTATTCCGCAGTTATAACAATATTTCACTATTTTGATTGATACAGAAGTAATCAAAGAGTATCGAATTCAACAAACTAACCTAGAATTCAACCAAAGTAACCTTGGAAATTGGAACTACGTATGTAGCTACCTACTGTTTGATTCTCTATCCGAGTGGGTCTACAATGTACGTTGGAAACAGGACTGTAATCAAGGTAGGGTGGCAGGTGAACATCAACCTGAGATGCTATTCCAAACCCGCCCGAAGTTTAATTACAAGTTAAACCTGAGTGCCGGCTCCGATTTTTGCTCGAAATTCGTGGCGACGAAAGTAAATTCTTTTTGCCCATTTCCAAGCTTCAGCCCCGAGGAAAAAGAGAAAGGCCCCAACAAACACAACGCCCCATTCCCAAGAAATTCCCGTATGTTTGAAAACATCATGGTTGATGACGGGTATATATAGGATGGGGAAAATTGTCCCAAATCCGGCGATAATTGCCCAAAAGAGGAATTTGTTACGCCAGACATCATACACCCACTGAGTAAAATACCGTGTGGACCCAGGCTGCATACGGAAAAATGATCGGCGCATGTCGACCATTTCCCAGGCCAGGAACAGCGCAAACCAAGTAAGGCAGACAAACGTGGTAGCACGCGCACGAAAGACCAAGTCGCATTCCGCGCTGTACGATCTATTGCAGCCACGGCCAAGATTTCCATCACCAAATCCCCACATCACCAAGGAGAAGGCAGCAAGGCAAAGACAGGCCATCCATAAACCATAGACACCAATATCGATGATGACTTCCCATGTGAAGATACCTTGTTTCTAAGAATGCTAAGTCAAGGTATGCATTGTAACGGAGGAAGTGGAGACTTACACTTTGTGGTGGGCGCTTCATGATATTGGCAGTAGCAACCTCCATTCCAAGACCCATATCAGGCATGCCAGAAGTGATCATGATAATCCACAAGATCTCGACCGGTGCCAGCGGAAATACTGATTGCTTATCTTGATCCTTAAAAGCAAGGCCAATTAAGAGAGTACATGCCTGAGCGATATTCTCTGACAAAAGATGAAGGACAAATTTCTGGATATTGTCAAAGATGCGTCGTCCTTCTTCAATAGCGTTGAGAATAGATGCAAAGTTGTCGTCTGTCAGGATAATATCCGATGCATCCTTGGCAACATCGGAACCGTTCTGGCCCATAGCAATGCCAACGTCTGCGTGTTTCAGCGACGGAGAATCATTCACCCCGTCTCCTGTCATGGCTACAAAGTGGCCACGGCGGTGAAGTGCATTAATCATTCGAACTTTGGTCCGTGGAGCACATCGAGCAATCACTAGAGGTAACGTGGGCAAAGCGTCAATCTCATCCTCAGTCAGTCGGTCGAAATCGATGGCAGTCATCACCATTGCGTCGGCAACATCTTGTGCGACACAACCGAGGTCAGCAGGTAATATTCCAACCTGCTGAGCGATGGCCTTGGCGGTTCCAACATGGTCTCCTGTCACCATGTGCACGGAAATGCCAGCTTTGTGGCAGGTCTCAATAGACATTTTGGTCTCTGGCCGAGGAGGATCGTAGATACCGACTAACCCTAGAAAGCATAGATCTTTCTCGATTTCACTTCGACTGGGCTCTAAGTCATCGAATGATTCAGTCCCGGGGGCAAAACATTTACTACCAAAGGCAAGAACCCTTAATCCAAGTTGAGCAAGTGATTCCATGTTTTGAAGAATGAAGTGACGATGAGCTTCCGTTAGTGGTACCGGCTCCGTGCCATTCTCCCAGATGACCGTAGTACATGCGTCAAGAACACGTTCTACTGCGCCTTTGGTAAAGACGGAGAGATTTTCTTCCCTTTCAGCGAACTCTCCGAAGACAACCGACATCAGTTTGACATCGGAATCGAAGGGAAACTCAGACTTGTGGTGCCATAGTGCATCAGGACCGGTTGTCCATCGGTCGCGATTCCAATCAAAACGAGAGGCGAACACTTGAATGGCGATCTCAGTGGGCTCGCCCCGTGCGTGCCATTCGCTCTGACCGGATTCAGCTAGGTAAACATGGGCCAAATTCGCCATGGAAGCGACATTGAGGAATTCTTCTAAACATTCATTGTTCGATAGGAGATCGGTATATGTGGCTGGATCGCCACTCTCAGCTTCCTCGATGGATAGTTCAATTGGGGCTTTATCAACGAAGAAGATATCGCCCAGTGCTGGGTTGAAAGGTTCGGATGAAGGACTTATCGAATAAGTCCCGTTGCTTGGAATCCATGCCCTCTTCACTGTCATCTTGCCCTGAGTCAAGGTGCCAGTCTTGTCGGAGCATATATTGGTTACGGCTCCTAGGGCTTCAAGTGAATCAAGTTTACGGACGATAACATGACGCTGTGCCATTCGTTTCGTTCCTACAGCCATGGTTATAGTCAATACCACCACCAGACAGGCTGGAATCATGCTTAGACCAGTAGCAACTGCATAGAGGATAACCTCTCTGTTGTTGCTCCAGGTATTTGCACTCATTACAATAATGGCGAACACAACTGCGACGCCGAAGAGAATGATGGCTAATTTCGAGAGCTTTCTTTGCAGTAAAGTACCAACGTTGACTCCCAGGAAGCGACCGATAGCATCTGTCGCAGTTAATGCCCAAGCCTGAAGATACCAACGCTTTTTTGTCGTTCCTTGCTCGGTGCGTTTAACCGGTCGGCGCTTCGACCTGCTGCCCTGTAGCGCAGCAGCGATTTGTCCAACTTCTGTACTCATACCTGTCGCGATAACGGTGCCACGTGCCCGGCCCTTTGTCACTGTGCTGGAACTGTAGGCAATGTTCAAACGATCACCGGGGCCAATGTCTTCCTTGAAAGTAGTTTCGGCTATCTTGTGAACAGGAAGAGACTCTCCAGTTAGGAGCATTTCGTCGGTTTCGAAATTCACTACTTCAACTAGTCTGAGAAACGAAAGCCCTATGTCAGCCCGATATACCAACAGGAGACACAGGTAGCTCACCTCAGATCTGCCGGCACCGTACTACCGGTCTTTAACTCCACCATATCCCCTGGAACGATGTCGGCAGTTGGGACGACCTTTGTCTGCCCATCTCTCGACACAGTACCAGTTGGCGAAGTCAATGAATGCAAAGATTCCATAGTCTTCTCCGCAGCATATTCTTGGACGAAACCGACGACGATATTGAGCCCGACAACAGCCGCGATCACTCCGCCTTCTATCCAAGATTGAATGCCAAAACTGACTGCCATGGCCAGTATCAATACCTGTACGTTCAAGATTTTGGATCAGATCAAGACTTCTCATTCAAAAACATGCTTTTGGTATCACGAAAATGGGTAGCTTAACTAGCATCATTGCGTTAGCTATCTGACGCAAGAGAATCTTGGCAATCGATACGCCTTCGCCTTCGTCCAATTTGTTGGGCCCGTAGGTTTGAAGGCGCTTGTCTGCTTCGCCCGCGGTCAATCCATCCTCCTTCCTGGTACAGAGCTGGCGAAGCACTTCTTCGATTGAAAGGCTGTGAGCAGGCGCAGACAACTGAACGCCGCTTGGGTCAAGGTCGGATTCCAGAACTTCTTTGTTGGCCATAATTTTACTGAAAATGTGTTGAAAGACAAATGTTCACTACACACCAGCATAAAATTAGAAAATAAGGATTTTCAGACGGATATCTCGATTTAAGTAGGTCGAACCTGACGCCAAGAATCTGTTAGGTATGTATGTATCCTTCCGAATGCCTGAAAAAAAAAGGGTCCAGCCGAATTTTGAGGGAGAAATACGTAACGCCAAGTAGGATAAAAAAGAAAGGCCAATAGGTCTATATCTTCTGCCGCTGGAAGCAGAAATCCGAATACGTCATCGACTATGTGTAGGCACATATGTAATGGAGGCGGACAAATGCTCCGGCGCGCGTACCATGAAATCTGGCGGAACCCATTATTCGTACTTGATGATTTCAAATGATGTGTCTTTCATGTGTGAGCAAATGCCAAGGGAACCAAGAACTGGTAATCCATTGTTTAAGACTGTGGAAGAGTGCTATGTCAATTCTAGGCAAACAACTGCGGATTGATAAAAAGATAGATTCTGTCCACGGAACCTCGGACTAGGAAGTTGTTTCTCACCATCTCGTGGAATGCCGGCTACTCTTCAGTACAACACGGGATGGCTTTGACTGGATCGCATGCTGCTGCAATTTCAGCGGCAGTACTTATCTTGTCCGCTATAGTGTTCCTTCCCATGTATGTGATGCTATTCCGATCACTTTCCTTTAATGTCTGATTTCGACTTGAGTGCATTTTTGGTGGTATAATGATATATGTGATAGATATATCGCTGTGCGAGACCGGAGGAGACAGCGTCGTCTCTGTTCGTACATCCAAAATGTACTAGATGGCGACCTTCATCCTGCTCTCAGACACACTTTACGATTTCAGCAATTTGACCAGTGGTTTAGAGAGACAAGACGAGAAGGTCGAACAGTCTCATGCCGTGAAATATGGTGAATCTCCTTTCGTATTTAATGTTATATCCTTTTCTTATCTCCATTTTTAATCAAGATAAGAACATTGATTTAACTGGCGGAACATTAACCTTCTCACTTAACAGCATAATATGTTATTCGCCGCTACAGTCTCCTGTCAACCTGCGTCAACCACAGCGTGCACAGTTACACGGACCCGTAATTGGAGATTTGGAAAATCTTGATATAAGTGATACTTCTGTATTGGTTCACCGCAAATGCAAAAATGCGTTTCATCTTTCATGCCTAGAATCATGGATATCTCGCGGAAATTGGTCTTGTCCTATTTGTCGCTACTCCTTGTTAGGAAGAGAAGGAATGTGCTCATAACCCTTATCAAATCCTATCTCCATGTCACCGCTAATGGTTCAAAAAATGATTTTTGAACTACCATGAGCTTTTTGGACTGCTACAACTCAATTTTGGACTACCGCGATCTAAGTTGCTGTCTCGCGGGGTCCAGGACTCTATGATTATTATTGTTGGATGTGACTCTCCCAGCTGTAAGTTCAACGACGTTGTAACGGGCGGCACTATTAGAGTACCCGTAATCATACGTGCACCTGTGGACAGAATCGCTCGTTGAAGACAGAATTGACATCATGAACTCGATGGCCATTCATTATTTTACTACTAGTCTACTAGTAATCATAAAATACTAATAGTCGGCCGAACAGTAAGGTCTCACCTGATACGCGGAGCAGCCGGCTCTTAGCTGATTTGCCTCCCACTTGTCTCAGCTTTGTGCCAGCTGTAAGAGTTCGTTACGATGAAAACTTTTCAGGCCATAATCATCCGTAGATCCTTCTCCTTCCGGCCAACCAGTCTCTTATTATGCATGCGAGGGAACAGACTCGTATCAGATGAACAAAGAGCCTCGACTGGTGGTATGGATTCGCGCGGGAGAAAGCAAAGAACTGTGCTATTTTCGACGGAGTGTATCAGGATAGGCGCGAACTGGAAACAAACTGGTGGTTTCACCAGTCATCTGTCGTAGCAGTAGTGGTAGCAAGTTAGCAACTGTTCGTGATGTCGCATTCTTCACAGTCAACACTGAACAGTCTTACGCCGTGGCAGTGACAAGCGTCCATGTGGACTCAGCGCTGTGCCGCGCGCTGATTGGCCCGCACCACCGCTAGCGTCGGCTTTCGTATCCCCCCCGCCCAATGGATACTAGTGCGTCGTCTGATTGGCTGGCACCGTTGTTTTCTGATTTCTCCTTCCTCAGGCTGCCGCTGACCTGCCCTGACCCTTTCCTTCCCTCCTTCCCTCGCAGTCCGTGATTCACCAAGCAACAAACAGTCCAGCCGCAGAGGGCCGTCACTCGTTTTCCCTCGCTATATTATTCGATCTTCACCTTTATCCCTTCGTTGTTTTTGTCATCCATTGACTGATTGATTCGCCTCGCTCCCCCTTGCCCGTTGTTGTCAGGCCATTCGCTTCCGAGTCATTCACTCAATCAGCCATCAATCTTCACCCATCAACCATTATTCGACATCCATCAAAAAAATAATTTCTCTCATCCCAAACGACCCTACCAACTCGACTTCGTACGACCTCTTGCTGCATCGAAAGCATTCGCGAGTGAACGGGGGAAGGACAACATGCGTTCATCATTTTTGCTGGCCGGTGTCTACCTGCTCGCTGCCACCGTCTCCGGTGCCGTCGAGCCTGAGAGGAGGGACGATGTTGGTGGACTGAGCGATATTCTTGCTGCTTCGCCAACCGCCGCTGCTACAACAGCTGCTGCTTCTGCAACCGATAGCGCCCCAACTTCAGAAGCGACAGAAGCGACTTCCCAGGAGACGACTGCTGCTGCTGCCACAACTTCCGCCGAACCGACTTCCTCGACCAGCGAAGCTCCTTCGACCACCTCCGAGGCCCACACCACTTCCTCCTCCTCCTCCTCTTCGTCTTCTACCTCTGAGAGAACCACATCTTCAACTTCGAGCAAGTCTACATCTACCTCCTCGTCTTCTACTTCGACATCCGAGGCTCCCTCAACTACGTCAGATGCTGCAACGACCGAACCCTCCACGACATCCGAGGCTCCCTCAACCACCAGCGCTGCAGCCTCTACCACTAGTCAATCTGATGTAATTATTACTACCACGGCAACCATTAGCGGCACTGCAGTGGCACAAACTTTTACATCTAGCGCATCCTCATCCTCTACTTCTAGCACTGCATCCCCTGCTCTCAGCTCCGGCTCTTCAAGCTCTAGCACTGGCCTGAGCAAGAACGCAAAGAACACCATCATCGGTGTTGTTGTCGGTGTGGGTGGTGCTATTCTCCTTGCTGGTGTTGGTTTCGTGGCCTGGAGGGTCTGGGGACGCAACCGACACCATGACAACGATGAGGACGACCTGATGAATGCCGGCACTGCTGTTGGCTCCAACATGCGTGAAAAGGCCCCTAGCCCGGCCTCTAGTGGCACACCATTCCGGTCTACTCTCGACCAATACCACAACCCTGGACCTGTCAACGCCGCGTCTAATTTTTAGTTGACGACATCTCGTCCGTTGTTACTCGAATGTGGACTCCGCTATCCGTCATTTTTCGGCTCTCTTTTTCGTGTTAAATTGTTTTGTCTACTTTTTGGGCGGCGTTTTCGGCCAAGACTCGACGGAAGTCATCGTTCCGTTGGTCTTTTCCCTCTCCTTTTAACGCATTCATTCCTTTGAAACTATAGAACGTTTACACAGCGTTGGCGAGCACTGCCATAAATCTCGATATTGTTTTTCTCGTTACTACGACACTCCTTACGATTGCGAACTCTCCAGGCAGTACACCGATAGCCATTTCCGATCGAGTGCTATTCCTGCAGATTATTGAATACCCGACTCCACCCGATCTTCTCTTTCTTGTTTCTTTAAAAGCTTGGATTTCTTGCCTTCATCATCAAGGTCTCAAGGCCTTTGTTTGTTATCTTGCGTGTATATGCATGTGCTTGTACGTAGTGATTTCAGACGGTCGATATCTCTGTGTTTAGTGAGGCGGCCACTATTGTTGTACCATATACTTTAATATGCAATTATCGTTTACCAGTGTAACTTTATAGCAGTAGCATGACTAAGTAGAACTGTAGTGCTCCAAATATTCGTCCAGTAGTATCAGGCGGTTCTACATGTGCCATAACCATTACTGCAATAGATAACTACAAGCCCCGGGACGCAATACCTCATCTACGATCTAACACTTCATTCATCCCAATAGGGAATGCAGGCCATTCAAATGCAGGCCTCAGGCCGAACTGTGACGCGCCCTTCCAAACCACCAATCAGCGCGCCATCCCGCCCACCAACCAACATCAAACACTTGTGAAACCCAGCGCGCTTAGAAAACAACCAACCAGTGCGTCAGAACACACATTTATCATTTATGTGACAGACAATGCGCGAACTCCCATATCTACTCGACAAGATGCATGCAATCATACACTCAGATTTATAATTAACCTAGCTTCAGCGCTAATCCTCTGCCTCCCCCTCGGGATTGATCATTGAGTAACGATGGGTTTGGCCAGCGCTTATGTATTCTATTCTTATTTCTCATATAGCTGATGAAATCCCCTTTTAAATTTCTTTTTCGTGCATGATACCTATTACGTAGGAGATGTACACTTACGAAAGGCCCTGCGGAGTATGAATTGGTTGAGTGATGCGTCTAGTCGATCGACCACGCATGGCACGGCAGCAGAGCATAGCGAGGAGAAGGCGGAGAAGAAAAGGATCTTTACTGCCGTCGTCGTCGCTCACTCTGGTCTGGTTATTTGTGACTTTGCTATTGTCAAGAGGGACGCTGGCAGATGGGTTCGAGAAACGAGTAGATGATGATGGAAAAGATAATGGCGGACAGGTTCGTGCAAGCTTCAACATCTATCATTTCAATGCTAATAGCAACCAATTCAGGGACATACAACCATAACGACGACGACAACAACGGCCACGGCAAGGGGAAGGACAGTGACAGTCACAAGTGTCTTGGGAAGTCCGGCACCAGCTATTACTTTGACGGGTGATTCTGCGAGGCCGTATGGTGTGGAAAATGATACTTTCGTGCGTATGCCAATGCAACCCGGTCATCTGTTTCTCCACTGACATTTGCATATCTAGACTAATCTCGCCTCGGCGAAGCAACGGAGGTGCGTGTGCTTCTTGTCTTGAACTATAACCTTTTGGGCTGGTTATAACTCTTGTTTGCTGCAGCTGCAATGATCAGTTCAATACATGTCAGCTGGTGAGTCGACACATCCCCTTTTCGAGGTATTTGCAGTTAATTGATGTGCAACAGATGGCAAATGACGATGCCGGCTTTACTGTTTCCGATTGTCAAAATCAGCAGAGTGCGTTTTATTGCCGTTGATGAGCTTGCTTGATGGCTAATCTGGAGATAATCATTCTAGATACGTGCATGAATGATGACACAGTGCAGGTCTCCAGTGCAACTACCATCCTTACTACGACGACTACCACATCGATCCCGCCTACTTCGACATCCTCATCATCATCCTCATCCTCAAGCTCAACCTCGAGCTCGAGCACAACTACAACCACAACGTTGGTATTGACCTCGACAACTTCAGACTCTTCGACCACTACTATCATCGACAGTGCATTCTCCTCTACAATGACAACGGTGACGGCAACAGTCGCTGCGGCAGAGACGACGACAGCGGCTCCTTTGATAACGACAAGCGCAGCCCTAAGTACCACCACACAACCGTCTGCGGTCCAGCAAACGACAATTACGCAGGGTCAATATATTCTAATTTGTGACCTGTGATGCACTTGAATTTCTTTGGAACATTATTGATTGTATACTTAATATTGTATTGCTCTTGTGGACGTGTATGTATGTGTGGATTTACCAAGGATGTTAGACGGATGGGTATCGGCTTATTAGACGATGTAATACTACAGGATATGTATGCACTGTATACTCCAGTTCATATATTCATAGCATTTAAAATAAAATAAAATAAAATAAATGGTAGCATGCTTGAAGTCGAGTTCTGCCTGAGGCCAACGCCAAGCCCGCTTTGTGGTGGCGGGTGCCAAGGCGCATATCTTATCAATATCAACGCGCTCTCGACGCGATCTCTGCGCATGCAATCCCGGTGGCTGTCATACTTCTTCGTCCATACTTCGCCAGCAGAGGTTGCTTATTTAAACCTGCTGTTCCTGAGCTGATGGGCAACTACCCTTTCTGATTCTGCATCAGTTCATAATTTCTTGCTATCAAGCCATACTATATCTACAAGCACACGCATCAGCCTCGACACTGCCAACCCAACTCATCCGATCACTCGATACCATCAGAGAAAATGATCGAGACGCTTCCTCAACAGCCTATCCAACTGCCGTATCTTGCTCACCAACAGCAACAAAGCTTCTCCTGTCGCCAGTCAGCCGGTCTATTCCAGTACGCGCCGACCTCCCCTTCGCCGCTGGGACTACGCAATGCCAACGCGATCTTTCCCACAATGAATGCGCGCGAAACAGAAGATAACAATCTCAAATTCAGAGGCTTCACCGGCCAAGAAAACACTTCTGCCAACAGCAGCAAATTATTCTCTTTTTCCCCGACAAATAACACCACAACCACCCCAGCGCCAAAACAGTCAACGTTCGAAGCCCGCTTCAGGAAATCGGGCGGCTCCAACAACCCATTCACAAAGATCTTCGGCTCTTCGCCGTCGCCGTCGCCGTCTAGTGGAAGCAGCAGCAGCAGCAGCAACGCTACAAAACACCGACAGCTCTTCCTCAACAAAGTAAAGCAGAACCGCGACAATGCGCGCTTCAATTCGCGCGGCGAAACGCTTATGATGATGGAGTATCACTCCGAGCAGCAGAACTGGGATGAGCGCATGCGCCGGCGGGCGGATAATATATATCAGCAGGAGTATCTTCTTGAAGACGAGGACGAAGTCGAGGAAGAAGAGCAGGAGATTCCTGACAATGGGAATGAGAATTATAATGATGAGTCTGCGCTCGAGCAGTTCCTGATGCAGGAGGAAGAGCAGGATCGGTATATGGTGTCGCCAACGAAGAGCGTGCGGAGCGATAGGTCGTCGTTTTGTGGCGATGATGGTGATTATGATGATATTTTCATGGAGCTTGTGGATGACGATGGGGAGTATCGTCAGGATACGACGATGTCGTTCTGATTGGTATTACTGATCGATCAACTTGTTCTTGTTAATATTTTGTTTTTTTGTCTCTGTCTATATTCGACTTCTCTACCTATGAGACTAACCGGGGTATCGTGTAAAGGGCATTGTCGGTCTATGTACATAAATTAATCCATGCCTCAAGCTGTGGCAATTCTGTATAGCGCAACAATGGAATACAATAAATTAACGTCGTCAATCATCCATCAATCCAATTTCATCTAGATCAGACATTGATCTTCCAGATGTCTTTATTGCTGCGCGCATTCAGGGGGCACTTTGGCCTCGGCGTCGTCCATAAGCCCAGGTAGCGCGGTTCTGGGGACTATGCTCTCCGGAATAGCTCCGGCGGCTTCCATCTGTTGTAGAGTTAGTTGGGCCGTCTATCTTGAAAGGAAAGGGGGAAATACCTGCTGCATATGATCCCAGATATACGCAAGACACTCAGGGTCCTTGTCCGAATACCCCTCCGAATCAAACTTCTCCATAATCTCCCTCACTATACGAGCCTGGTTCTCGTACCGCGCAAACTCCTCCGGCGGCACTTTGCCTTTATTCTCCTCCAGCCACGGCCCATACTTTTCATTATAGTCCTTCATGGGCTCGTAGAGCATCTCCTTGTTGGAGATGTCATGCACAATAGCGCTGAGCATGTTTTCGAGCTCGCCGGGGTCAGAGTCGGAGTTGAGCATGCTCATCAAGTTTTCTATCGCTGCCTCGGGGTTTTCGACGGGGTTGGGCCGGGATGCTGCCGCGGTGGCGGTGGCCTTGTCGCCCGATTCTTTCATCCGGTTGAGAGTCTTTTGGATGGTGTCTTGGAATGTGTCTCCTTCCTCTGCTCCTCCTGTTGCTGCTGCGGCGGCAGCGGCAGCGCCCGCGGTGGATTTGCCGGCGCCTTCTTCCTCCACACCTGCTGCGTCAATGAGAGTTTTGAAGACGTCCTCCATCGAAATTCCCTGACCCTCAAACTCCTTTGAGAGGGCTTCAAAATGCTTTTCCAGATCTGGTGGCAGCTCTGCGCCGACGTCGGGTATTGTTGGTGCTTTCCCTTTGCCGCTATTGTCGCCACCAGTGCCCAGTAAACTAGCCATCATGTCTGCTTCTAATTGCTTCATGAACTCCTCGTCGATCCCATTTGCGTCTGAGGTAGCTGCTTGCGGGGTATCTGAAGGGGTGTGTGTGGTGGGTTTCGAGGAATCGGCAACTGGAGTTTCGGAGCTGGCTTGCTTCGGTTTGTTGAAATCGTCTAGTACGTCTGTTTATCAAAATAATTAGTTTGAAAATCCAATTATAGGTAGTTATAATAGCATACCGTCTAGATCTTCAAAGTCCGAGTCTTCTTCGTCCCTGTCTACCGGCGTTTCCTTTACTGGCTCGTCGGGCGAGCTGACTTTTTCTGTGGACGCCATGGAGATGCCGCTATTTTTTCTGCCCTGTCTGTCCTGTCCTGTTGAAATATGTTTGTCGTGAATGGCAACAGCTCCGGTTGCACTTATAAAGCGTTGTTGCGAACAGGCGAGGTCCAAGGTTAGAATAAAGATCAAAGAAAGCAACCGAGGCTTGCATGTCTTTGTCTATGCGGGGAACGGTCCCACAACCTGGAAGAGTGCAACGTATAAATTTCACCATTTAATCCATGATAATTTAGTATTGCTAGATATTTTACTCTTGGATGCTATCAAATCGTCTATATGTTTATTGTAGAAGTAGGTAGCTTGGCCTACATGTGGTCTATAAAATTGGTGGTGGCCATCGTCACATGATCGAGTCAGGAACTGAGCGGCCTGCCTAGAAGGCACTAGATTCATATATTTTATATTGTGTATAAATATATGCAGTCTAGGCCATCTAACTACGTATGAAGAGCACTGTCCAGCAACGTCATAGCTAGAATTATGCTGGCAGCAATAATCAGTTGCTCTCAGAAGAAGACGAGGATTCCCGAGAGGAAGAGAATCCGGAGAAAGACATTCAGATGTCAAAAACGGCATCTTGATCCTGATGACACGAGACTGCTCTTCAGCACAGGTATATCCCAAGCAAGTAAAGTTGTCCAGACAAACTTCAACTGAGCGTCATGCGATAATAGCGATATACGTACGCAGCGTGATGGTAAGAAAATATGCGCCAAGCAACTACGGCGGTTGGGCCTCAGGCCACCAGCGGCGCGTGACCGGCTAAAGTGGCTAGTCTTCTAGTCAGATCGCGCCGTCGCCCAACAGGGAAATCCGGAGAGACCAGAGTCATCATTCATTGATCACCAAGAACGCTCCCGACGGCCTAGCCTCCATGCAGTTAAGCAGCCCCTGTCAGCCACTGAAAAACGAGATCGGTTGACGTGCGCGGTGCAACTCATACTGAACTCCCCCACCGGCGGAGGTCGCCGAGGAGAAACCGCGCAAAGTGAAAATCCAGCATCTCCGCGCTGCCTCGCACTCGGACGAGAACTGCAAGAAAGGAGAGACGAGAACACGACGAGGACGAGAGGAATCCAGTGGATATTTATGTTTATGTCAATCAGAGATCAGAGTCGAGTACAGCCGCCGAGCGTAGCACTGTACCAGTCTCGGGCCTAACCTGTCTCCGCTACGGTCCATGAAAACGTGTCGAGCGAGCGGAGGTTGCAGTGCATTTTATTGGAGCTTGGCCCAATGTGCTTCCAGGGCTGAGCAGGAAAAAAAAATTTAGGAAGGGGAACAGCAAAAAACAAGTCTTTTTCTCTTAGCCAATATTTTTACCTCACATTTTCCCGTCCTTCTCTCTCTTCTCTCTATCTTTCGCGCCCTCAATCGACGTTCCATCACGCCATTTGTCTTATGCTCAAGTAATTCTGCGTCCTGCGTCCACAGCCGCCCAGCCGCGCGTTTCCAGCGCCTACTGCCTGCCGACCCCTCCTTCCCTGTCTGTCGTGCTTTTCCCGACTTCCGCAGTTATCGTTTTTATTACATTACAATTTGCCATAATCCCAAGCATTCTCCTGCCCTCCCAGTGCTCGCAGCCTCTCACAGTCCCGGGGTAGGGCATTGCCATGGTCTCAACGGCCGAGGCTGGCCCTATGCATGACGATGACGTTTCCATGGACGCCATTATCCCCAAGACCGAGCCGACGCAGGATGGCAATGTCTCCATAAGCTCCTCCGTGTCGACCCCCGAGCCTGAAGAACAGAACCAGGATGTTGCGCAGACCCAGAAGAGGAAAGGAGGAAGGAAGCCCGTACGATGCCCATGCCTAGTTCACCCCGCCCCCAACCCTTGTCCTGACATCCACTGTTCCAGATTTATGCCACTTCCGAAGAGCGCAAGCAGAGGAACCGCCAGGCGCAAGCAGCCTTTCGAGAGCGGAGAACCGAGTACATCAAACAGTTGGAGACAACCATCAAGCGCAATGAAGATTCTCTGCAGTCCTTGCAACAGAGCCACCGGAGCGCTGCGGATGAATGTTTGATGCTGCGCTACAAGAATTCGCTCCTCGAAAGGATTCTTATGGAAAAGGGTTTGTGGACCGATTCCCCGCATTTGTGAAAACTAGCTGACGGACTCCGTGATCACAGGCATTGATGTCCAAGCAGAGCTGCGCCTTAAAACCGGCAGCAACTCTTCGGCCATCCCTCCGATGAAGTCTAATGCGAATGCAGCCAAGCAGCCGTTGCCTCTCGAACGTGCTGCTCTGAGCAGAACTTCGGCGCAGCGACGACAAGTCTCGGGGGCCATCGCTCCCAAACCAGACCTGTCTCAACAACGAGATGGTCCTTACAGTACTTCTTCTCCCCAACCTCAACCCACACCGTCATCCCACGTGTCGTCTCCTTCAACAGGGAGATCACCTGGATTCGCCTTGCAAGGCGCAATGTCTCCGAAGGGTTCCGACTTCCGACAGCGCAACCAGCCCCCTTTGCTCCCACATCCGAGGGACTTTTCCCAACAGAGCCCGCTGGGCGTGGGTCAAATGAGGTCTATGGATTCCTATGCTTCGGCGAGTCAGTCTGTGATGTCTGGAGGTACTATGGCACCTCACTTGCAATCCTACTATTCTGCGCCTTTTCAAAAACATTATGATCAGCTAGGTAAGTGCCCTGCTTGCGGCATTATATAGCCTTTCTAATCTGACTTTACAAAACAATAGAACAAGAGTATGATGCACAGGCTGATATGCTCGACGATGCCGACAATGCAGAAAATGGCTCAGAAAGCAACCCCTATGTCACTGACTTCAGTCGACCACCAGTGCCAACAGGACAGGGGCGTGTGGGCTTACCCGGAGTATCGTCCATGCAGACGGACCCCGACCAAGGAATGTACAATGGCGGCAATTCTCTTTTCAGCCAATTCGAGCCCGTGCTTGACAGCGATACGTTCGGACTGAGTGCCAGCATGCACTTCCAGACACCGTTCAGCTACGAACAAGAAATGCTTCGCCAATAAGCTAAACCTAAAGGTGTTTTGCTTCTTTCTCAATTCATTGTAAATGACTTTTGATTTCCGACCCAGCTATGTCATTGGTTGACGTCGTATTTTTTGCTTCTTTTTCACTCCTCCTCGCATCTTTATTTTACTTACAACTACGAAAAGCGTGCATATTTATGACAGCGGGAGACCAAAAGTGTTTTGTGGCGTTGGTGATTGTGATTCATTCATATCGGGACTTGACTTCATAGGGCAGACAGAACTTGCCCGAGGTGTACACATACGATTTCCCTGTCCGTTTGTTGAAGAGCTCATTCTATTATATACCCTGGCAAGATGATATCATTATCTTTTCTTCATTTTTTCTTGCAGTCGGGGTTCGGAGGCTACTGTGCAGGGAGTACGATGTGTTGTGTATATTTTTTTTTCTTCTTTTTTCATGGGTTACGAGAGGGGAGTTACGATACGTCGCAGAGCTGGAGTTGTACACATACCAAAAACTACTACATACATACAATAAAACAATACTACATACCAAATACTACATCATACATTCTACAATAGAGTACGTGATGATGTAAACCGCTTCCGGCCAAGCCCTAAGCCCTAGTGGCTGACATTTCCGGCCAAGCGCGGAAGAACAACCCGCCGGCTGGTTGGCTGCTGCCATCGCTTAGCGTGGGCCAGCCGGGCGAGTCACCACTTGCAACGCCCCAAACCACAAATCACAAACCACAAATCCAAACCCAACATCCCCCCCCAAAGAGCGAAAGGCCTCTCCACACCCACCCGGTACGTCCTCTCCTCCTCCCTCCCTCTCTCCCTCCTCTCCCTCCTTCGAGGTTTCTCCTACACCAACCCCCCAATCCACTAATCGCCATCCCAGAAAGGCTGCAATCCTTCTGCTCGACAGGATTCTGCCTTCGCCAGAGCCTCCCGTCTCCGTCCCTCGAATTGTTGCGATAAGAAAGAAAGGGAAGCCTTCCCCGGAAGGCCATCCTCCGACAAACACCAGGCGTCATGGCGGACGTCCGGTCAAAGGTGAGCGCTGAGCCCTTGTTTGGTCAATTCGACTGTCGCGCGACTGCCTGCTAACCCTTGTGATCTCGCAGAATCTGTACGAGCTTCTTGGTACTTTTCTTCCTTCCTTGCTCCCAGCCAGCGTAATTCATATCACGATTACATCATCCCCCATTTCTAACATGTTGCGTTTGTGTGCGTCCCACAGGCAATGACCCCGAGTTGGACTCTGACAGAGAACCCGAGCCCCCTACCAAGACGATAGACAAGCCCGCTGCGCGTCATGGCAAGCGTGATGCTCCCAGAGAAGCCCCCTCGGCTCCCCCTACCGCGCCCCGAGGTGGTGCTCGTGGCGGTCGCGGACGCGGCAACGGCAACGACGATGGTGAGTGGACAGCCTAATGGGAATGGCAATGACATAATAAGCTGATCAAAATCCCATATAGCTTTCCGTGACCGCAACGCCGGCAGCTACAACAACCGCAACCGTCCCGTCGACGAGGTGAAGGAAGCTGGACGCCGCGGCTACCGAGGACGCGATGACCGTGGTGCTCGCACTCGCACTGACCGTCACCCCGTTCGCACCAACCACACGTATGTGCCTTGCTCCTCAATTGTTTTGCCATTCCACTAACCTCTATCACAGTGACTCCGACAAGCAAGTTGGTCAGGGCTGGGGTGCTAAGAAGGGCGATGCCGAGTGGAACGACGAAAAGGCTGGCGAGGCCATTGCCAAGGCCGATGAGAACGAGGCCCAGACCCCTGCCGAAGGCGAGGCTGCTGCCGAGGAGCCAGTCGACAAGTCCAAGTCCTACGCCGACTACCTCGCTGAGCAGGCCGCTGCCAAGCGTGGCGATCTCGGTGTGAAGGAAGCCCGTGCCCCCAACCAAGGCAGCAAGGACAAGAAGTGGGATGCCGCCAAGGAAATCAAGCGCGGTGAGGAGGAAGAGGCCTACATCAAGCCTCAGGAAGAGAAGGGCAAGCGCGAGAGACAGCGCAAGGAGAAGAACTTCCTTGAAGTCGACATGCGCTTCGTCGAGCAACCCCGTGGCCGCGGCAACGGTCCCCGAGGCGGCGCTCCCCGTGGAGGACGCGGCGGCCGTGGTGGACGTGGCGATGGCCCTGCTCGCGGTGGTCGCGGCGGTGCCGCTGCTGCTGCTGGTCCTGCCGTCAAGGTTGATGAGAAGAACTTCCCCAGCTTGGGTGGTAAATAAAAGATTTCTTCTTGACTCTTTTTGATCTCCGTCCACTTCCATCTACGAACTTGCTCCATTTAAACTGAGTGGATTGTTCTATTCGACTACGACGAGAAAAGAGACTCAAATCGGGAAAATCTTTTAAGACCAAAAATTCAAAATGGAATATTTCGCAATTACGTGAGGTATAAAAATTTTCTTTCTTGATACAACAAACAACAACAAAATTACCTCTTATTTCTACATGTAAGCTCAGGGAATTGATTAATTGATTAATAGTATTGATTGATTGGTCGATTAAATGAAATGAAATAAAATTGAAAAAATAACGAAAAGAGTTGTGTGAACAAACTATGATAATGTAATTCAGATCGAAACGAAGTGTTTTTATTCTACCTTTTCTTCATCTTGGACGCATTAAGTCAATCTACTTCATACTTAGATTCTTAGTGAGACTAATGGATAGTGCTTTTATTGTTGCAGTCTACAGACTTGGCATAGCAATGACTAGTAACTAGGTACTATTGAAGTAATAAAGATAAGATAGACCCCAGGCCCATATATAAGCAAGTCGTGAGCGAGCCGTATACATATATTCATATGTAACTGTTATCTCACTTTTTCAGCTCACCATTCAACGACGGCCGCATCATACGATTGAACTCCGCAGCCGCTGAAGCTGCCAGCGTATCCGACTCGGGGTTCACATCGTCCAAGAACGACAGCCCATCCATAGCTTTACCGCCGCATGCTCGCTGCAGAGCCAAAAACGCGAAATGGCCGCCAACCACGGGACGCGCAATGAAGTAGATGCCAGGGTAACCGCCGTTGCCCTCGGTTTCGTGCAGGTCGGTGAATGGTCGGTCGGTGTCGGTCTCGTTCACCCATCTAGCTACGGATTCGAGAATCTCGCTGCGCACTTGTTCGCTGGCCACGGCCATGGAGAAGAATTCCCAGTCCGTCTTGGTGTAGAGGTGACGGCTGTCGAGGGGTAGACCGTATTTCTGACGCACGTAGTGGTACCAGTTTGATTGCTTCTGGTAGATGTGTCGCGGGACAAAGCCTTGCTTTTCGACTGAGAGGGGTGTCTGGTGGGAATCACTATGTCTGCTGCTTGTGCCGTCCAAGTGGAAACAGAGCTGTGCGTCTGCATAGATGTTGTACAATGTAGTCCATGAGCCGTACCAGTCGTATGCCAATTTGGCGTGTGAACCATCGCGAGACATGCCGAATTCTTCCCAGTTCGCGACATATTCATCGGCGATGTCCTGTGTTGGACATGTCAATAAGTCTTTTTGGTAATCTTGGTTTAGTGACCTACCTTGAAATAAGCAGCATCTGCCGCTTCACCTGCAATGTCTGCAATTTGACTCATGGCATTAATGCCGATGATGCCCTTCAGCGCCAAGTTCGTCTGGAGAGCAAGCCATCCTGCAAAGTCATCGGTGGACACTAACAAGTAGGTTAGTATGGATGTTTTGCTAAATAAAGGGGAAAGATTGAATACGCACATTGGTTCTCTGGTTCGAGCGAGAACTGTACAAGATAGCCGGTCCATTGCTTCCATAATTGATAGCTTCTCTGAACCCATTGGCGAGCTTCCTTTGCCCCGCGGCCTCCTCCGCCCCATTTAGAATCTTGCTTATCGATACCAAGATTTGTTTGAAGATCTAAAAGGGAAAACGGCGCTTCGTCAAGCGCATATTCTGGCGTTGTGCCACCTTCGGCAGCCCAGAGAGAAATAGACTCTTGGTCATCAGTGTAACGCAGAGAATTCACCAATGCTAGTCCTAGAATAAGAATATTGCCACACTCTTCGACTGGCATATACTCATCTCTGCCATCTGGATGGCCAGTTGCATTCGGGAAGTGTGTTCCTAGGTCGTGCATAGCATATGTGTTTGGATACTGTCCGCTCAACGTGTGCTCAATCAACGGCTCCAAGAGATACGCCAACCAGCGAGGGCTCGTATACAGGAAGAATGGGAACGCTGGGTAGATCACATCAATGGTCTGAGTATTGCCATCCGATGATATCTCTTTCAAAAATAGAAGCGGATTTTCCGCAGTACCGGCAAAGGTGGTGGCACCGAGCACCTGGCGAGCAGAGAGCGTGACAATATCCACATAATCATCAGCACCCGACTTGTATGCATCTATGGCTAATTGATCCGAGTAGTTGGATGCCAGGGTATTGGCATTTGCGAAGTCCGCATGATGGAATGCTAGGAGATCATCATTCGTATGAAACCACGATTTCCACAGAGGTCGCATGTAAGTCAACCCTCGTGCTGCGGCATATTGAACAACGATATCTTGAGTATGAGCAATAGTGAACTGGACAGAATCCGACTTGACCCGTGAGTGGGTATTGTTTAGAGCAAAATACTTTGAAAACGCAAAAACTGGCTCCTCGTCCATGATGGATCGGAAACGGTTATCCACTGTATCTTGCAAGGTGCCTGTCCTAGAGAAACGATCTCGCAACACTGCGGATATTCCAGACTCATGTCGAACATCCTAAAACCAGTGTGGTCAGTCGACAAATTGAATAAGAACCATTCAATGAATACATACCTTTGGTGCAACGAAATGAAGCGTCCCCCACTCAGCTCGATCTGCGATTTCAGAGACCAACAATTCATTTTGGCGCGTAAACTCCCATTTCTTCAGTTTGTCGGAAGTGCTTTCGGCTTTGACATGGTCGAAGCTCCAGACAAGTTGTGATCCCCGGTCACCGCTCACCCATTGTCCATTGATGTCAACATATACATTAACGTCAACGCTGCCAGTAACATACACAGTGAGGTATGAAGCTGGGATCGACTGCCGCAGAGTCGATGTTGGTGTAATCGGAGACAAGAAAGACAGGATAATTTCTAGTTCAGAGCCTGATGTGGGAAGTGTGTATGTCAAATTGGTTGTCGAGGCATCGTATGTAGCTCCCTTATAAGTCGGGTAGTCAACAGCATACCTGCGCAAGACGTGCAGTCAGTAACAAATCCTAGTTAGAAGAGTGAAATATGACTGGTTTGGTATCATACCCAGTCTTGCCATCCTGCGGCAATGAGTCCTGTGGTCGTCCAAGCAAAGGATACACGGCACCTGTACTAGGTACTTGAGCTAGCAGCGAGAAGCCAATCTCCTCGCCAGTCCAGAAAATGGGCCATTTCGACCACGGAACGTCTCGGGCGTTCGGCAGCCAGGCACTGAAGTAGGGGTTCCTCACAGTCAACGGAAGGACGGGCGGCGTGAGGCTAGACGCGGCAGACAGGGCTGCCTGCAGCAGAGGCCCTGCTAGGGCTACGGCGGACCAGCGCATGGAGTAAGATGCGACCGTCTATGGCAGGAAAAGATAGTAAAAGGAAAGGATGAGAGTTGTGATAAGTTATATATACAGATAAAGGCTCGATGCAGGTCCTCGAGCAGGCATTGGCAAGTATGAGGAAGGGTGACATGCCAGCTGCGAGTTGTCGTGCCTGGCAGCCTATGAGGTCATGTGGAACGGCCGATCCCTATTCTTAGCGCTGGAAGTGGAAGCCTAAGGCACTAAGCCACGTCTTCCCCGCAATTCACTAAATCTGCATACATGCTGGTGGTTTGCTTGTAGTTGCATATATCTATGCAAAGTAGAGTAAGATTTGCGATTTTGATGGTTTTCTGTATCCAATTATGTGCTTGTAATCCATTCTTCGTTGTTGAATGTTGATTGCCTGAAGTTTCAGGTTTGAGTCGAGACAACAGCGAGCCCGATACGTACTAGTTCCATTTAGGCTGCTGTGATTGGTCCAGAAGCATCTCCGCATTTTGTTCCGGGCCGTCCACAGATCGGCTTCTCATTGGTCCGCGTCGATCTCGAAATGATGCATATCGAGCATCACTTTCAACTTTTATTGGTGATTTCTACATAAATTGGTATATTTAGGAAGAAATATATCTCCTCGGACTGGAATTGTCTTCTAGTTGTTCAATCTGAGAGTTTCTAGCTTGGCTGTGGTGTGTTGTGTGTGGTCATATGCATCTGGATATATATCTCGATTCAGGGTCTTCCAGGAGAGTATACAAGTTTTATGTCGAGACAGAACGAGTGAAATGCCCAGGTATTTGAAGCAAATGGAAAATCTATTCAAGCAGCATCACGCCTCCAGAGAGATACAAGCAACTGGTCTATCGTACGTAACATGGGGTAATGTAGGGCTTCATATAGACATTTCAAGAGTCTGGCTAAATTATTCCGGGCATCTAGACATCTGTACACCACAAAACCAACATAGTATACGACGCTACCCCTTGTATATTGTTACTAGCATAAATATAAGATATCTACACAGAAGAGCCTTGAAGTCAAAAGTATACGCCTAGTAGTGTTTAAATGTTGAAACCTAGTGCCTAAATCCATTAACGCGCCGTGAACGAGAACCACGCCACCTACAAGGCTCGAGAGGATTTACTCATAAAACTACGTGCTTTCAACAAGAGCAAGTCGATACCGGAAGAGATCAAATACCGGTGCCTTAAACGCACCTCGAGCGCGTCGGTCAAAGCAGCGGTCAAAACACGGTAATTTACCAAGACATAAATGTCCTCTGTATAGATTGTAAAAATGTGTCTCAGGAATGTACATGATGAAGAAAAGCATCATGTGGAACACAGCTAAGGAATGTTCACTGGCAATAGAGTGCAGTTACACGTGGAAAACGCGGTATAAAAGCATTCCAAATCTATAAGAGTATGCGATCACCAGTAACTGTAGTAGAAAAATACATAGAACACCAGAGTGAAAAGTGCACAAAAAGGCCTAGTAATTAAGACGCGCAAGAACTGGCGGCTACACGTTAAGGAAGTTAGGAGACGTGAAGCGCTCTCCACTTCAGGTGACACTGCGGAGACCTCCCGCTGCCCTCACCAACAACCACGAAAACCACGCGACTTGCAGACGCGCCATTGATTTCCTGTATGGGCCCTTGGACTTTAAGAAAACACCAAGGTCCATCCTGTACTTGACTTCTACTTCTCAATTCTCTCATGCACCTTATTCCTTATAAGATCCAACGGTTTCTTCTCATCTTGAAGTAAGCCATTGGGCTCTTCGCCTACCTTATCTCTCGCCGCTATAATCTTCCCTACACCCTGAACCCATCACCTCGCAATACCTCTTGATTTACATACCTTTGGTTGTTTTGCCAGCTGCTATACATCAGCCTGGACAATGCAGTCCATATTCCCAGAAACCAGCCCGCACAAAGCTGGGAGACGCGTGCTTGGGGAGAAGACAGCCAACGCGTCTTTGACACCCGCCACCAAGCGGATTGCAGATGCAAATTCACAGAAATTCTCAACGACTGCGATCCCCTTCAATACATCAAACAATGAAACCCAGAAGAAACCCAGAGACATCTCGCCAGAGCCTCGTCATGCCGGCCAGAAACGAACCATAGACCAAGTGGTGGAGGGCATCAGTGAGGCCGAGTCCGAACCTCGGAAGGCGTTCATGAGCTCTCAGCCAGAGGGCGAACAACAATTCAAGATATTTGACGATGGGACGAGCACAAAGGCTCCGCAGAGAAAGGTATGGAATTCTCGATTTTTTAATTATCTACTGGTTTGTGTGCGAGTATCTAACAATCCCAAAATTCAGGCATCAACCGCCTCCGCAGCCCCCCAGACCCTTGAAGTATCCGCTCCACAACAAACCGATGAGGGAGTATCACGGCAGACCACCGAGCATGAATCGGGGAGTTCAAAGGCAGACCGTGTGAGCAGGGTTCCCACAGAGCCTGCGGCACGCAGAATATTTATCCAACAGGTGAGGCCCCATGGAACATTACTTCTATACATCAACGGAAAGAACGCGTGAACTAACGTGTCTACAGAGAGCTGTCTTAGCCCGAAGCAGACTCCAATCTGCCATGCGTCGCGTCGAGAACAAATCCCTTGACCGCGCTCTTTCTCAATTCGAGGCAGCAAACCGCCGTCCATTCATAAGATACATACCCTCCTCCTCATCCGCGTCAAATACCCAACAGACATCTGCAAAGCCATCACCGACGAAGCAAAAGCGAGTATTACTGCCACCGCTTCCTCTCCAGGCGCGCTCGCGACCTGTTCGTTCTTCTGCACAAATGACTACCCCTTCGTCATCGGGGTCTACCAGCATCGCCAATATTTCTCAAAACGAAGAAGAGGAAGAGGAAGAACCCGTTGACGATGACGAGGAGGACAACGACAAGACGCCTAAAGCAAGTGACGCCAGACAAAAAGATACCCCAGCCTTCGATTCTGACGGCGCCGAAATTCGCATGAGCCAGGAAAGCGACTCCATAATGGACAAACTAGTGAAGTGGACGCAATCGTCAACCGATTCCAACCGTGCCATTGAAGCATAGAAAAGCGAGAACAACCTTGACATACACGCCTACGGGCAAAACTTTTGTTTTTAGAATTGGTCGCAAGAGAAACTGGCTTAGGCTTGCTCTTGTGGCCTCATCGGACTGAGGCTTTCATTATTTTTTGTATGAGTATGATAGCCATAGAAGTAATAAATATCACGAGGATACCCATTGCTATTTTCCTGACTACCTTGAACATGTCCTTGTTTGCATAGAATCATGCAGTAGTGAGACTAACATCAAAACCTGACGGGTATCATTTCTAATATAATATATACTAAATAACAGAATCACCGAACTTTTTTGAGCTTCGTCACACGGCGTCCCAATACATCTCGTCCTTCTTCAATCTCTCTGGCGGCATCCCGCTTGGCCTCGCCAACCTCCCTCAGAACCGTACCCTTAACGACCCTCGTTTCAACGTTGACATCTTCCTCTTCCCACTGCACCATCTGCCTACCAACTCGCTGCTCAATTGCCAGAATGAGCTGCACATCTCTCTGCCCAACCAGCGTAACGGATTCACCGCTTCGGCCTGCACGAGCTGTACGACCGACACGATGGACGTAGTCGTCAGGGTTGCGAGGGACGTCGAAGTTGATGACAAGGCTGACATTGGGGATATCGAGACCACGCGAGGCTACGTCTGTAGCAACCAGGAGGCGTGCTGCGCTGGCTCGGAATCGGGAGAGGTTGGCCGTTCGCTCCGATTGGGGGAGAAGACTGTGCAGGGAGGTGACGCGGTGCGAGAGACGGCGGAGCATGCGCTCGAGAAGATCTGCAGTCTTGGTGCGGTTGCAGAAGATAATGGCTGGTCTTGAGGCGTTGTGCTCGGTTGAAAGCAGGACGTGGAGGAATGCTTCGCGGTGTGTCATGGGGACCTGTAGGTATGTTTGCTTGAGGGTTGGTGGGATTGGGGCATGGTTTTCTGTGCCGATTTCTGTTACGAAAATGGGGAGACGGCCTTCTGGGCGTGGCAGGGACTTGAGAGCGCGGACTTCGGGGGTGACTGTGGCTGTGAATAGAAGAGTTTGACGCTCGCTCGAAGGCGGTAGTGCAGAGAGACAAGTTTCGACGTCGGGAAGCATGCTGCCATGCCCGGCGGTTAATAGTCTATCGGCTTCATCCATGACAACCATGCGAACACGATTCAGTCCCACAATCGTGTCTTCTCCTGAGGTCCGAATATGATCTGCCAGTCGTCCGGGGGTGGCAATTATAACATGGGGTCTTTTGGAAAGTGCAATGGCCTGGGGTCGCATGTCAGTTCCACCGGTAATGAGTACCGGCTTAAGACTCTGTGGCGCCGAGATGGCCTTGAATTGCTCGAAAATTTGCAGTGCAAGCTCGCTGTGATAGACACCCAAATTAAAATTAGACAATTAACGGAGATATAACAATGTTGGCGAGCTAGGCTAAGGCTTACCGAGTAGGTGTCAACACGACAGCAAATATACCGAATGGATCTTCTGCCCATTTTTGGAGGATTGGCGCCGCAAATGCAATCGTCTTTCCGGAACCTGTCCGACTACCACCGATACAGTCTCTTCCCTTGAGAATCTCGGGAATACATGACTTTTGAATAGCGGTAGGCCGACGAATTGCCATGGTAGACAGAGATTTGACGAGCCACGGAGCAACATTGAGGGTTGCAAATGTCGAATCAACTACCTGAAGCCCAATGTCGCGCGCATCTTGACTTGTGACCGGCTCCTCAGTCTGAGGCTTGGACTGGGCAGATGATACTTCAGACTTCTTCTTTATACGTGAAATAGTCGGCAATGGTGCGGCGGGAACAGGAATACCGCCGTCTGAGTCGTCGTCGTCGGATATAGACACTCGTCTTCTCTTCGCCGGCCGGTTTGTTGTATCTGGCTCGGAATGGCCGATTTCTGTGGCATTGGGGACATCCGCGTCAG
This sequence comes from Penicillium sp. OUCMDZ-019, assembly GCA_011750695.1. Taxonomy (NCBI): domain Eukaryota; kingdom Fungi; phylum Ascomycota; class Eurotiomycetes; order Eurotiales; family Aspergillaceae; genus Penicillium; species Penicillium sp. OUCMDZ-019. The sequence continues at coordinate 51,359 of WTTZ01000045.1, read as the reverse complement.
AGAATTGTGAAGAATCATCATCTGAAGATTGACGATCTTCAACGACCTTGGACTTGGCCATATTTTTTGGTTGTGCTGATAGGAACAGCAGGGTCTATAGGAGGGGTGCGTGTGGATGAAGATTGGAAAGAAAAATATCGGCAGAAAATGTTATCGAAAGGGCGGTCAGCCTTTTTGGGAAATTCGTTCATCCGCCGTGCGCTAACCTAAATTAGTTAGAGCAAACGGTCTAGCGCGGTTATCGATAACGTGGGAGGCTAAGCTGACTTGGGTTAGTCTGAATTTCTATAGATCTTCTAGAATTGGAAGCCGCTTCGTTTAAAACAGGCACAGCCTTCAAGATTCTCGTATTTTGATTGCGATTATAGCCATACCGCTTTCTAGATCCAGTAACAGCAGAAACTCAATCCAATCATATTCCGTGGAGGATCAGCGGGGTCTTATTAGCCCGACATGGTTGTTGCGAGCTTGGCTTGCGAGCTTGCGACTCTCAATGATCCTCCGCGGGACAACTAAGTACTCCGCGTGGTGTGTGGCTGAAGGGCAAATCCGTAAGACGTAAACCAACCTTAAACCCATTCTGTACGTGTCAGTCAGCAAAAATGCGTATCTGATGGAAGCGGACATCGGGTTTAACGCGAGCATCGGGATTGGGGAGCCGAAAAAAACTTTAAACCTTCGATTCATCCGAGAAGGCTCCACTGCGCGTAATGCGATTGGGTCGCATCGATTACTGTTTCGTTTTGCCTGTTGCGAGTTCTCCATCGCTGCCTCAGCCTAGGAAGGCTTCCAACGCTCACTGGCAAATAGTAGTGGTTCGCAGTCTGGGATTTCGTAAACGCCCTAGGATTTCCAATCCATGGGGCTACCTAGGGACCATATATGCTGGGCGCCCGCAAAATGTATATAGTAGCCACGGCTCTATTTTCTTCCAACTGTCTTTGGGCTCTTGGATTTTATTTGTAATACGGAGTTCCTCTCATATAGTTATCTATTTTTTAATACTGATTTATTCACTCGCTGCTGCTCCTGGTCTCTCTTTTTCTATCCCCTTGTTAGTTTCCTTTTTATTGACTTCTTGGTTCAGCGCGCAGCCTTCTTCGCCCTATCAAGATGTTGAACACCACGCTCGCACAGCAGTTATCGCAGACATGTGTTGCGCCTACTGCTGAATATGCCTCGTACAGTGACTATGGCTATACCCCCTCCCTCGCTGCAGGCATCGTCTTCAGCGTGATTTTTGGGTTGATCATGATTGCACATACGGTGCAATTCATATGGACAAAATATTGGTGGTGCTCTGTCTTCGCCATTGGGGCCATGGGTAAGTGCCATGACCACGCCGCAACATTCATCTATAAACATGGAAGCACGTAACTATGAGAAGAGAAGGCTGACATCTTATTCTATAGTTGAGGTCCTAGGTTGGGCAGCGCGGACCTGGTCTTCTTCGTGTCCCTATCTACTGACGCCCTTTCTGATGCAAATATCTACCCTCATTATCGGTACGCCTCACTCCTGGAACCTTTTAAACTTTCCATATGCTTTAGGGGAAAGCTTCATGAACCAGACTGACAGCCATTTAGCGCCTACTTTCTTCACAGCTGGTATCTACGTCCTACTTGGGCGTCTCATTTCACTACTCGGCCGTTCATCCTCCATACTGAGCCCGCGTCTCTACCTCTACATCTTTGTTACCTGCGACATTGTCTCTCTCGTCGTGCAGGCCGTGGGCGGTGGCATGGCATCTATTGCGCTACAGAACAACAAGAGCACATCCGCCGGCACCGACATCATGGTTGCCGGTATCGTATTCCAACTGGCCTCGATCACAATCTTCGTCTTTTGCGCCGCAGACTTCTTTCGCCGTGTTCTGCGACACAGGCTGCTGGCCTCGGTGGAAGGCAGTATTACGCCGTTGCTGATCGCTATGATCTTCTCGATCCTCCTCATTTATATCCGGAGTATCTATCGTACCATTGAATTGGTGCAGGGTTGGACGGGATATCTTATTACCCACGAGGCATACTTCATTGCCCTGGATGGTTCCATGATGGCCCCTGCGGTTGGAATATTCATTCTTATCCATCCTGCTTGGTTCATGCCGAAGCCCAAGTCGGCTGGTGAATATGATGAGATTTCGATGACGGCTGCGTGATTTATCTTTCCCTTTTCGCTTTGATAGATTAGATCATTGGATTTTTTTTCTAGTTTATACTTCGCTTGCCGTGGATGTTATTTAGTTCTACCATAGGCTTTGCAAAAAAGAGTTGCTTTTTGGGATACCTCTAGCGTTAGAATCATTGCTATTCTACTATTATTTATAGCGTCAAGTTGTTTCAATATTTCTCTAATAGATTCATATTTGGAACTCCTTTATTGTTATTCTACTACTAATTATTGACAGGAAGCCTAGATATGCATCCAATGGCATCTAAGGTACAAACGACCGGGATAAGTAATCGGAACAAGAGCCGAAATAACTTGACCAAAGAATAGGATGTTTCTGCTTCAAACAAAAACAGGGGAATATGATGATAGGGTTATTATGTAGTTTAAAAGAAACAAAACAGAACAAAACAGAATACCGACACCGGAAATCTTGAGACGCCCCATATGCTAACGGAGAGCTTGATTCAACTTCCATTCGCTATCGTTCCATCTTCCATCAATAAGTACTCAAACGCCTGCTCCATACAAACCAAACACTGCACCAACAGCCAAGGTTGCAGCAGCCCACAGAGAACCCCACCCAACAGAGCCGACCAAGTCAATTCCCTTTATTGACCCTGAGCCTGCGATTATCGTATTCAGAAGAGTCAAGGCTGCCAAAATAATAGTGCGACTAGTAAGGATCTTCAATTTCGGTGACAGCTTCGCCCATGTTCGATTATATAAAGATGCGATGAGGTACTCCCCGTCGGTACTCGACCGCACTGCGCGACTTCCCTCTGCAGACCAACCGGTTGAGCTCACGAAAAGGAAATCGTGGGCTGCGTATCCGCCAAGAAGCAAACTTGCAAGCACGTATCGAAATCCCTCCATTCCAGAATGAACCAGTCTGATGTCACTAAGCCCTCCAAAATGCAAAACCAAGTGCATGGGCAGCCATGTTTTGAAACTGCCAAAAAGGAAGAAGGTGTAAATGACAGCCGCAGTCCAAGATGTACAGAGAGCTATACAGAGAGCTGTCAGCTTGTCCCCAAGATCATCTTCATTGTCAACCTCGCCTCCCCGAGGGCTCGAAAGCGCATGGACCGAATTGGGGCCCCGGAATAGAAAGAACGGGAGAGTTTTGGAGACAATTTCGATTAAAAATGTTACCGCAACGGCTGATGGCTGCACCTCATAGAAGTTAAGCAAAAGGAAGTATATGGGTGTGTGCGTGAGTAGTGTCAACTCGGCCACGTCCCAACCTAAGTAAGAATAATGTTATCTATCGGGTCTTTCTTTCAGGGACAGGCAGGAGAGAAAATCCATTTTTGCTCACCGTCAAATCCGAAGATCCAAGCGAAAGCCAGCTCGGTAGCTCTCCAGAGTATTAGCCCTCCAATTTCCCACCACTCTTCCAAATGCTTGCTGACACCTGCGAGGTGTCCGGCCGTGTGCGAAGAGAAGACAGTGAGCAGGCTTGAACTCAAAAATAGGCTGCTGAATACCACGAGCAAATATCTCGCTGATCGAGGCAGGTTCGCAACGCGCGAAGGGTGGTGTGGTGATCTTTCGACATGATGATAGTGAGACCTTGAGCCTGCAGAATCGACTGCTTTGCTTTTGCCTTTAGATTTGGGCATCGTGTTGGATAAATTACCAGAGGACGAATCTCATGAAAAACAAATATTTTGGAAGGAAGAAAGCATAGAAAGATATAATTGGTGTTAATTGAGCAGATATTTTCAGCTGATATCGAGACGAGACTTGTTCTTTGTCTTTTTGATGCGATGATGTCTCGTCGTGGTTTTAAGAGAGAAAGAAAGCTTTCATTCGTTTGATCGCGACATGACATCACCCGCCACGCCTTAGTCTAACCAAATGCGGACAGCTCCTGCCACTTACCTGATTAGGTATAGTACCAAATTCTCCGGTTTTGTATGGATGGATTATTGGGTATGTTCAATCTAATCATAATGTAGCATTTACATAGATATTTTATACACAGGGATTTTTTCACCTCTGTAAGATGAAGATTTAACCTACTCTAATCATCGCCTTCTTCGCCTTCCTTTTCCTTGACGGAGAATTCGACAGTGCCGGACTCTCGGCCTTTGTTGTCACGCACGACAACCCTATACTTGCCCTGATCCCACAGATCTTTGATCGTCAGTTCTCGAGTCCTTCCAAGACTTTCAATGTCTCCAATGCGAGTCAACGTCTTCTCAAGATGATCGTCAAATCCCTCTATTGCGCAAATTGCCCGAAAAGCGCGCTGCATTGGTACGGAATCAGCTCGCACCATGGCCTTGGAGTCGATTGTGAAGATGTTGTCTTGATCGTAGCTCTGAATGAAATCTGCGCGGGTCATGACCTGTCGAGCCTCATGAAGTGACATTTGTGGCAAAATATGACCAGTTTCTTCATGGTAGGTGGTCTCCATTTCTTTTTCGCGGTCAACCAGGGCCTTGGCAAGCACCATAGCTGCAGACTTTTGTAGAGTTAGTAGGAATTAGAGAACATATGGGGAGCCTAAAACGTACGGAATATTTCTGTTCGTCCATCACATCATCGTCCATTTCTGCGCCTAGAATCCAGCAACGATTGAGAAGCCAGGACTTTTCAGCTTCGCAGATATCTTCGCATGTTTGCTTCATATCATGAGACTTTGCAATTCGGTTGAGAAAAGATAAACGTCCTCCAACTAGGTCGTAGACTTCGGTTAGTGTTTCTGTAGAGAGATCCTCTCCATGATACCGTTTCCGATATTTTTTCAAAGCAGCCATAGCTGTTTGTTTGGGCAGGTCTGGAACTGGTATCGTCTCCATGCGGGTTGCATATCTTTTGAGGCGCTCGTATACCCAATAGTCATCACTGTTAAAGACTGTTTTTCTCGTAAGTGAACTAATACACAAAAGTGGGGGAAGAACAACCACTTACTCATTGTAATGAGGTTGCTAGCAGCCCATTGTTCAGCTCGTTGCTGCATCAACTCTAGCAGGTCTCGGCCATCCTCATCGTCTCGAATTAGGTGCGTGCTATTTATAATGAGGATCAAAGGCGATTCGCCTTTTGTTCGTCTCTGTAAAGCCACCTTTTCAAGCTTATTCATAGCTCGTTCAATGTCAAGCAAGGCTGTAGTATCACGTGGGCCCTTGATACTGAAAAGACTGCCAATATAACTGTAACAGAAAAGTTAAAATCGTGGACAATATACGAAAGGGGTTGGGTATGGTATCAGCACGTACTCTTCGTGATACTCATAGTCCAAGGCTTTACCCAAGCGTACACGGAAAATTTCCAAATCCGCATGTGCTTCGAACATCGCAACTCGCACTCCATTTATTTTGCGCATCGCATTGAGCAACATAGATGTCTTGCCGGTGCCTTTCTCACCGATCAGGAGATAGTAGTGTCCCTTGAGATCCCCTGCCACGATGTCATCGATTTTGTGTTGTTCATCGCGTACAATCCAGTGCTCCGCATCTGGAGCCTCCCTCCCCGGAGATGCCCCTGCAATATCGAGGACAGGGTCCCCGGGCTCAAATGCATTGTCAATCTTGTCCAAAATAAGCCACTTGTAATACCTGTGGTAAGAGTATCCAGCAGCACTATTTTCTGGTCAGTCTCAAGAGTTGCAGGGCATTGTGATGGGGAGGGAACAATACCCTAGGATGAATATGGAGGCCATCGTGGCTCCTGCTGTCTCAAGGATTTTCATTGCAGTGCTCTTCCAGCTGTTTTCGGGCTGCCCTTTCGGCGAATCGTCGGCAGCCGCATCCTGAGGCCCGCTCACTAAGGACCTGCTCGTGCTTGAGCTGCTGAAAGGGACTGTAGGCCATGGCCTCCGGGGTTTTGCTGTGCCAAGCCTGAAAACTGCGGCTGAATTTCGACTTAACAATGGACGAAATTGGTACATGGTTGGTTTGAGAATCCTTCACGAGGCTTTTTCTCTCTCTCTATTTCTTCACGCGCATTAGAAACCTAGTAAGTGTTTTTAATATGGCTTGCACCGACGAACAAAGAGCGAGTCGTGCGGTGTAATGGAAGATGAGCTCCGTGCGCAGCAGCAGTAGCCCCCCTATTGAAGAAAACAATCGCACCAGGAATTGCGATTGACAAACAGAAGCTGGAGCAAAAGAGTGTAACTGCTGAGATCGAAAGCAAACTGAATGAGCGGAGGCTGCCAACGCAGAGATAGACAAGAAGAGTAACTGTGATGCTGAGGCTGGCCAGAGAAGGTGCTAGCCACAGCCGCCAAGATGCTGCGCCACGGCCACCATACGAATTGGGACGGCCATGATTGGTTGGTTGAGTAGACAAGCATCGCAGGGCTGCCAACGAGCAACATTCAATGTTGTTTGTTGGTATGAATTGTTGGTTGGTTCTGTCTGTTAGCGAGTGCGTTGAATAGACAACAGATGAAGCTATAGCTGCCTTGTTGGAGATGCTTGTCAGCATTTCTTCAGCCGGAAAGCCGGGTATGAGGAAGGCGCCCGACCACTCCCGGCCGCCCCTGCCAAACTAGAGCGCTTCGACGAATCTCGGCTCCGGCACCGCGGTTACTTGCTAAATTTTTTTTTCCGCTGGAGCTACATTTCAATTGTTCTGGAATAGCTTCAACAATTCTGATTTCGTCTTTCTGCCTTCTTTATATTTTTCTTTATAAGAGGCAGGCTTTCTCTTTTTGTATTCTTATTAATTCCCTGGGATCGGTGCTGGCTTCATTGCAATTGCATTCGATTTCTTTCGTTTGTTACTAGGAGTGCTTGACTTCGGATTGTCTAGCGCTCGAGTCCAGAAGTCATGGCAGCCGAGAGCGTATCATCGGAGAGCTCTAACGGTTTGTCGCCCATTCCAATTGCTTCATTGGCGTTGCTAATATTGTCCTCGCCGCGCAGAGACTCCTCGTTCACAGCCAACCGAAAAACTCACAAACGGTGACCATGCAGGCGAGGAGGCCGAGGAAAACAATGGAGGAGGTACATTCGCACCCAAATATTGTCTCGATGGACCGCTTTGTTGACTGAGCCACCTAGGTGTCTTCCAAATCACCGTGAAATTACCGCACGAGCCTTACAAGATCCAGGTGATGGTGAGAGATAAATCGCCCTGTTGAAATAAATTGTTTATACATGAAAATTAGCCGGCGTGGTCATCTAACTCAAGGTTACCGACAGGTTTCAAGCCAAGAACAAGTGCAAGACCTTCGCCAGTCCATTGTCGAGCTGCCTGGTACTTTCCAGTACACATGTTTCCATCTTCAGTTCAATGGGCAACGGATCAATGACTACATTGAGCTGTCCGAGGTCAAGGATCTCAAAGCCGATTCCGAAATCACCCTTGTCGAGGACCCATACACGGAAAAGGAGGCTCGCATGCATGTCGTGCGGATCAGAGAGCTGATTGGCGCTGCCGGCGATCGTGTCGATAACCTGCAGGGTCTTTCCACTGGCCTATCGCTCCATGACTCTGTGGCAAGCGAGGCTGGTGAGTCTGAGTCCGAGAAGACATCAGATGCCAAAGATCACCCCCTTGCCGGCTACGACCCGAACGCTCTTGGTAGCCTCAACACCATCCTTCCTCGAGCTGAGAATCCGGCTCCTAAAACCATCAAGGCGATCTCCCTCTCGCCGTGGAACCCCCCACCCTACAATCTGCGACAGAAGGGTCACCTTCTCTATCTGCAGGTCACCACTAACGAGGGCGAACAACATCAAATTACGTCGCACGTTTCTGGTTTCTATGCCAACAAGTGCTCGAATGCCAAATTCGACCCCTTCCCTCGACCGGCACCCAAGAACCAAAGCGCCCATTCTTTGCTCACCTTAATTTCACAAATATCGCCATCTTTTGAGAGCAGCTTCCGCGCATTGCAGGAGTCTAACAGCCAGCGAGATCTTTTGACGACGTTTCCTTTCCAAAACGCAATCCCAAATAGCCCATGGTTGGTGGCTCCTACCGCGGCTTCCTTGAACGCTCATCAGCCCGACGTAGCGCGATCTCAGGAGAACCTATTAATTGCTGGAGTTGATAATTCGGAAACTCTTCGTGACTGGAATGAGGAATTCCAGTCCACTAAGGAGCTTCCCCGTGAGACCGTTCAGGACAGAGTCTTCCGGGAGCGCTTGACTTCCAAGCTCTTTGCTGATTACAACGACGCTGCTGCACGTGGTGCTGTTCTGGTGGCCAGGGGCGAGGTGGCTCCCCTGAACCCAACGGAAGGTCGCGATGCTCAAATTTTCGTTTACAATAACATATTTTATTCATTTGGAGCTGATGGTGTTGGTACTTTCGCTTCCGAAGGAGGTGACGAAGCCGCACGTGTCGCAGTCGGAAAGGATGTCTTGGGAATAAAAGCAGTCAACCAGTTGGATATTGCTGGTCTATTTACACCGGGAACTGTTGTTGTGGACTACCTCGGAAAGCGTGTGGTTGGCCAAAGCATTGTTCCTGGCATTTTCAAGCAGCGGGAACCTGGCGAGCACCAAATTGATTACGGTGGTGTTGAAGGAAAGGAGGTTGTTGCTGAGCACCCTGATTTTGTTTCTGTCTTTGAAAAGCTTTCAAAAGCCTTGCGAGTGAAGAAGCACCCTGTCTGGGATAAGGAAGGAGAACGCCACGATCTTGAAGGAAGTGTTGAAACCAAGGGGCTACTGGGAACCGACGGTCGCAAATATGTTCTTGATTTGTACCGTATCGCCCCTCTCGATATTTCATGGGCCGAGGAAGAAAGTGCCCATGAAGCTTATCCTCATCGGATGTCTATTTTGCGTCTTGAATTGGTGGAGTCATACTGGCGGTCAAAGATGAGCCAGTACGTTAAAGACGAAGTCGAAAAAAGACGAAGCAAGAAGGCAGCAGAAAAACCCGACAGTGAGGCTCAGACTGAAGATTCCGAAAAGGCTGCAGAGGACCAAGAGCGTGTAGATATCTCAGGGTTCAACCTTGCACTCAACCCGGATGTTTTTAGCGGCCAGGTTCCTCAGACGGAGGAAGAGAAGAAAGAATGGGCTGAGGATGAGAAGGAAGTCCGCAATGCTTGCGACTACCTACGATCAAAAGTCCTCCCTGAGCTTATTCAGGATCTTTTCAATGGGGACGTTGGTTTCCCAATGGACGGACAGTCTTTGAGTCAATTGCTTCACAAGCGGGGTATTAACATTCGTTATCTGGGTCACCTGGCTGAACTATCTGAGCAAAAAGGTCACCGCCTACGATCTTTGGCAACCTTGGTTACCCAGGAAATGATTGCACGTTCCTTTAAGCACATTGCCAATCGTTACCTCCGCTCTCTCCCACCACCATTTGCTGCCTCGTGCATTTCTCATCTCTTGAACTGTCTGCTTGGGTCGGATGTCAATGGAAAGCCTAAAGCAGACATTGACGAGTCTTTGCGCCAGATCTACCCAGAGGCTGACTTTGCCTTTGAAACTGTCAGCCCGTCTAGTCTGCAAGCTGAGATCGAGAAGCAGGTCAAGATTAGATATCGTTTCTCGCTTCCATCGGATTGGGTTAGCTCTGTGAAACATCTGCAGTTGTTGCGTGATATTTCGATCAAACTAGGTGTTCAACTTGCCGCCCGAGAGTTCCCCTTCACTAAGGACCAAGCGGCATCCCTGCCAGCGGTAACCAATGGTGTGGATGAGACTAAACATGAAGAGACCAACAAGAAAAAGAAGAAGAAGGCTGCTGGCGACAGTGCCTCCCCAACGCGCTCTGCTATTGTCAAACCCCTTACCACCTTCACACAGGAGGATATTCTGAACGTCGTTCCCCTGATCAAAGACGCAGCTCCGCGAAGTGCCTTGGCCGAAGAAGCCCTGGAGGCAGGTCGTATTTCTCTGATGCAGAACCAGAAGCAGCTAGGTCAAGAACTGATTTTGGAATCGCTCTCCCTGCATGAGCAAATATATGGTATCCTTCACCCCGAGGTTGCCAAGCTGTATCATCAACTGTCGATGTTGTACTACCAAACCGATGAAAAGGATGCTGCAGTTGAGCTTGCTCGCAAGGCGGTTATTGTCACAGAACGTACACTGGGTGTTGATTCTGCCGACACCATCTTGAGCTATCTTAACTTGAGTCTGTTCGAACACGCCACTGGCAACACGAAGATGGCTCTTGTATATGTTAAGCATGCCATGGATCTATGGAAGATCATCTACGGCCCGAACCACCCCGATTCCATCACCACCATGAACAATGCTGCTGTCATGCTGCAACACCTCAAGCAGTATCCAGATTCTCGTAAGTGGTTTGAAGCCTCTCTCACCGTTTGTGAGGAGCTATTTGGCAGACAGTCTGTCAACACTGCCACTATTCTGTTCCAACTTGCTCAGGCCTTGGCCTTGGATCAAGATTCAAAGGCTGCAGTGAACCGCATGCGTGATGCTTATAACATTTTCCTTGCCGAGCTGGGTCCAGAGGATCGCAACACCAAGGAAGCCGAAAGCTGGTTGGAGCAACTCACACAGAATGCCGTCTCCATCGCAAAGCACGCCAAGGATATCCAAGCCCGCAGACTTCGCCGAGTCAACCTGAGCACCCGTGTCTCACTAGGCACTAAACCCCAACCGCAAGTTGGCCAGTCAGCCCCGGAGGCCGCAGGTGTTAGTGATGTCCCAACTGGAGCAGCACACTTGGACAACCGAAGCATTGATGAGCTCTTGAAGTTCATTGAAGGCGGAGACTCCAGCAGCCCACGCGGCAAGCAGACCAAGAGAGGCACCGCCAATCCTAAGCTTCGCGGCACCAAAAAATCCAAATGAACCTAGCTTGGGTTGCAAAAAATCTTGTATGATATAAAAAAGCAATTTTTTGGTTTCGGTCTACATCACCTATTTCAAACAATAAAATGGCAGTTTCTTGTATATTTTGGTTTCTTTTCTTTTGTTCTATGCATGGCATGTACGGGATGAGCTTCTCATGGCTGGGTGGACAAGACAATTGTATGATACTGTATTATTTGAGCATCTCAACTCTATTCTACATAATTATGAACTTCTGGAGCGTTTGTAGCACTTATCACGACCCGGTAAAAATGCATAAGTTGGTTTGGAGAAGTGTGAGCGATGCTGATATTGACACAAGCTAAATTAGGGCGTAGTCTGACAGGCTATACTCAGAGAAAAAATAAGCAGAAACTTAACACATAACAACAATTATTTAGAAGCGAGAAATTGCTTGAACTGAATCATTATTGATATAATTACCGTGACATCTTTAACTATCCAACGATGCCAATCTCCGTTGCAGTTCTTCTCTACAACGAAGCCGATCTCCTCGACTTCGGCGGGCCAGTCTCAATACTTTCTAGCTCCGTGCTCAACGATGCTTTCTCGTTCACCATCATTGCCCAATCTGAAACCACGCAGACATGCTCTCATGTCCGGATTCCGCGCGACATGTCCATCGAGGAAGCGCATGAGAACCTGCCCAAGTTCGACATCTTACTAGTCCCCGGCGCATCCGTCTCGAGTTCCTTGGCGGTTGCGCAGGATAGCGAGTCACCGGAACTTAACTTTGTCAAAGCCTTTTCAGAACAGAAGCAAGTCGAAAATGAGGATCGACGACAACGAACACTGTTCTCGGTCTGCTCCGGCGCTCTGATACTCGGAGCTGCAGGGGTGTTGGCTGGCAAGACTGCCACAACGCACCATCTTTGCCAGGATTTACTGCGAGAGCAATGCGCAAAGCACCCTGGACACACCAATGTGGTGCATACTCGCTATGAGGATGGAGGCCTTACTGACAATGGGATCAGGGTGTTGACAGCTGGGGGTGTGACATCAGGTATGGATGCAGCTTGCTATTTGATTGCCACAGAGCTGTCTATCAGTGATGCACATAGTGCTGCAAAGATGAATGAATTTGAATGGCAGCAGAAGAAGACAGTCTTTCTTTCTTGATCCTAGGTAGTGTTAGGAATCACAATACGTATATTCTGTTTAGTCTTTGATATCAAAACAAAAATAGACAGTACCAGCCACATGTGGCACAAGCAGCCACGCACCGCCAATCAGAGTGGAGATGGTCCGTGCGCAGTGTAAACAATCAAAACAATCGAAACAATCAACTTGCGTTTGTTTTGGTCTTCACAGCTGATACCTTGCCACCACGCCAGTATGATATGTTTGGGATACTGTATATCATATTATGCACAGAGGATATGGAGTTGTTAATCCCTGCATAACGACTTAAAACAACATATTTTATCACCACCCTGCAGCCAGTTTACAGGGAGAGAAGGGAGATCATGGTGGACTTTCTACGCTGACTCGAGCATATTATGCACAATATTTCTCAGCCTCTGTTTGGATAAAAGATATAAATTTTTGGAGGAGTATTTCTTTTTGTTTGAATTAGTTCGACATGGACGACGTTTATACAACAGCAAAATGGGCGAACCGAATGCTGCGGCCCTTGACCTCGCTCCACCATCGACTCGGCAAATATCGCGAAATGCAATCGATTGATGCGCAGAAGCCCGAAATAACCAAGACTATTTCTACCGCCTCCATCCCCGAGTCTTCGAAGAAAAGGAATACCGCTGGCGATAGTGAGCATGACTCGGAGTATGGAGATACCGATCCGTCCTGGATCCCGCGCAAACTCGATGCGAAGCGCGTCAAGCGCAAGTACGTGGTCAAGGGGGAACGAAACCGCCGCGAACCTCGATTTAGATCGGTGTTGCATAGCCCGGAGACCGTCAAGACCTTGCCTGGCGCTATCGAGATTGCCACACCTTTGATTACGGGGAAATCGACGGACGTGACCAACAGCAACGGCCATAAAGAAACGATATTCGGTGACGAGCAAGATGCGGAGACAAAGGGTATTGAGAGGGCAGGGAAGAGGCAGAATCAAGCCCGATTTCCGAAACCAGATCCCCAGTGGAGGGTGTCGTTGGATTCGGCAAAGGATATAAATTACGCTGATATTGTGCAACGCTTGGACGTCGTATTTTTGAAGTTTTTGGAGAAGACGCACTTACCAGACTCGCGGTCTCCTCGTTCGACTAGTAATTCTCGATCACTGTTACTGACGATCATGCGCCGGTTACCCCAGTTTATCGCCCAGGAACAAAAATCGCAGGATGAATGTGACGAAAACAATGACATTGATATGGCAGATGCATATTTTACAGAACTGGAGTCAGCATATAGCTCTAGTGGGAAGGGATGGCAGCCTCTTCGCGAAGCTGTGCGCTCGCAAGGGATATCTTTGGTCTGCAACATGCTGCAAGAAAATTGGATTACGCACTTGACAGGGTCTATTTTGGTCAAGAAATGCATTGCCGCTGGAGAAAATGATGCAGTTGAGAGATTACTCAGTGTTCTACTATCGAAGTTGGATCGTTGTGATTTCCCTGATTCTTTTGACCCCTGGAGAATATACCAGTCTGTTCGCGACCCCGTTCGATTATTACACAAATACTGGTCTGTGTCTCGAAACAACTCTTATGTCTTTAGGGAAATAGAGCGAATACTGCAGCGAAAAGTTCTTCCTGGTGAATGGCTGATTACAACACCGTGGAAACCCTTTGTTGCTTCTGCGACCAAGTCATTATCGAGTGGGGATAGCGAATATGCGGCAGCAACGAAGTTAATTACGGCAATCTTGGAGACTGCAGCTGATATCAATACATATGAGACGTCACCTCTCGGTACTCATCCTATCTCACAAATATCCGGTTCGGAGTCGAATCGAAATCGATGTCCGGTGTACATTCATGACGCTTTAAGCAATCTGGTATCCAGCCTGGTTGTTGCATTGTGCAGTATGTATTGTGTACGTGTAGAGCAACCTACAAATCCAGATCTCGATTCGAGTGCACGGATTGCGAGCATCTTCAGCGGAATTACCCTTGCCCTTCAGCGTGAGTTAGCAGTCGGGCATGGTGACCAATCAAAAGTCCATTTACTCCGAAAAGGTTACCTACTACTCGGACATTTCCTGTTGAGGTGTCAGCAAGAAGAGACCCAAATATTGGATTGTGAAAATGTGGAAATTGTGGATGTTGCTTTGAGCAAGGATTGCGAACCCTTTTTTGAGCTTTTAGGACAAAATCCGGATATCATCAAAGAGCTCTCAGGAATGGTTGGCCAAGTTGTGCGGTGTTGTGAACGTGGCGGCGAACAGGCACAATGCCGACGAGCACGGAGGCTTTGTACACATCTGCTGGCATTTGAGCAACTTGAGATGGATAATCTTACCTTATTCCTAGGCCAGGTGGCCGTCGAAGTCGCTTTGAACTTTGCGCAATACAGCCAGGATGCCGAAGACCATACTTTTGCGGCCGAAATCCAAGAAACAGTCTCGGCCCGCAGAATACGCCTTGAGAGCAACGGTGGCAAAACGCCAGGGCCGAAAAATCATAACACGCTGTTCTTCAGATGGGAGGAAGGCATTGGCGAGTGGATTGCTAAAACTCCTTTGATGAGAACCAAAAGTGTCTTGCCTAAGCCGACGGTACAGATTGCAAGATCAACAGCGACGAGGGCTAGGTCGCCTTCCAGCATCAGTGACCAAGACTCATACTCACCGTCGTCCATCGGGCATGGCTCTAGCATGACTTCGGCGGCAAGTTCTCCGAGTTCAGTCGGCCTGAAAAGAAAGAACATGGAAGATGACCCACCGCATCAAAGAATAAAGCGACCTCGAAAGTCTTACGAGAAAACTAGACAATCGGCACGGATAGCGACCAAACAGAGCGATATGTTCGTAGTGATTCATACTGAGGAAGAGAATCATATGCCCTGCAATACCGGCAGCAATTACGAAAGTGATTACGATTTCGAGAGCTCGAAGGAAAACGAAGACTTCCAGTCCGAAAGAGGAGAGATATCCGATGACGAAGAAAACGCTAAAGTTACTAAGTTACAAAGTAGTGTTACACAACAACCGCAGCAGCAGAAGAGGAGGGTTAACTTCGAGGTAATCGTCCACAATTGTGCAGGGACCACCGTGCAGAAACTAGCACATGGTAGACGTGGACGTGGCCGGCCTCGAAAGCAAGTGGCTCGGCAGATGCAAACGCAAACACAAGCACAAGCACAAGCAAGTTTACGAGCAAAAGTTGCTCCACAGCCACGGCCGTTACAGCGGCGTTCCATAATCCCCTGTTCCGAGGACGAAGATAGTGACGACGAGTTGAGCTTTCTCTAACAAAGGAAGTTTACAACTGGATGTGTGATAGATTTTGAACCATTTTTTGTTTTGTGTTGGTTTGTTGTTGGCCTTCTAGTGGCTTTGGGTCTAGACTTTGTTTTCTGGCATACTCTGGCACGTTTATTAGGGCTGGTGGCGTTGTATCGATACCCAGGAGCCTGGAGCAGCATTGCATATTTCATTATTTCTTTTTATTTCACTATTTAGTATTCTCCGTATTCGTTCTTTTTGCGCGCCTTTCTCCATAACCCTAAGGACGATGATCGCCAGCTAGCCTTCCAACTAGTGCTGCTAGCATATTTCTAATTTGGACAGAATAATGCCGTGATGCAACTTTCCCCAATGCGGAGAGGATGCACTCGAGCTACTTCCTGTTTGGGACAGTGAACAATCATTGGTAATCCCTGACAAATCAAGCATTCTGTAACGTGCCGCGCGCAAAATGCCAGATGGAAGCATGGAATACGTACGTAGTCCTAGGGGGCCCTGCCTATCTGATAAGATATTTACTAATGTAGGCATGGGTCTTTAGCATTCATGATTTTATTGTCTTCTTTAGCTTCCATTCGTCCATGGTGGTTATCATTTGGCCTAAGCCGTCGTCCGTGTTTTGGCTATTTATCTCCGAACAAAACTTATTGTCATGATGAAGAGTTCCAGGCGTCTTTGGAATTTGAAAACCGACACACTACGGAGCACCCGTTGACAGCTTCTGGATTAAAGATGCCGACGGTGCGTGGTTACGTGGTACCTTAGTGGACGTAACCCTATGATCGACGGCGTGGCGCACAAAACGCGGATGATACGCATGCTGCTGCATGGGTGGTAGATGCTAGAAGGCGAGACTAGCCATTTTGTGTATAGTATCAACTTTCCAGAGTTGTCAACTGCTGCATCAAGCTAGCATCAACTTCTAGAGTTGTCGACTACTGTATCCAGCTAGCTGGTGCTTTGGAAGCTGACCGAGACGACAAAAGGCGGCGCTGTGATTGGCTCGCTGGTGCTTAGCTAAGGATCCTGAGACGCAACTTCCTCCTGATTTCTTCTCCATGCTTCATCCATGCTTCTTCCCTCACCGGATTTCTCCAGGCCGGCCCATTTTTTACCCACTCAGCAGCAGAGGATGGCCACTGCTTATCTGCGTCGCCAGCCGTTTCATCCCTCGGCACTGACTCGACTGGCAGAACTGTGAATGCGTATGGCTGTGCAGGTCCACGATGCCCAATCTTTGCTCGCATATTGCCGGCACAGACCGTGCTTTCTGTTTCATCCGTGGCTTGGCTGCAAGGGCTCGCGCTGGCAAATGCTCTACCACCAAGCCTGCTAGGGCTTATCTTGAGGCCTAGCTCGAGGCTTGATGCATTTGACGCGCCTCACGATGGTGCAATTGTTTCTAGATGTTGCTTAATCCAATGAGAAACCACATATTCAAATATCTATCTCTTCATATACCCTTTTCTGCCCCGGAAAACTCCACTCAGATTCCTTGGCCTGGTTCGACTCTGCCCAACTAATTATGCTAGCATCTTATCGCGGCTGGGTCATAAAAAGGATGGATCCTTCTTCTCATAGTTATGCCTGTGGCTCGACTCGTTGTTGATCGTCGATGTCGACAACCGCATTAGTGGGCTTTGGCGCATATTCTGGCCCCATAAACTGCCATCGGGCATTTTCATCTTATCTTTCTTCACGCGGTTCATGGAGAATTGCTTTTTCTTTTGATCTTTCAGGCTCTGTGAGCTGCCTTTTTTTCTGCCTTGTCTTTTGCATGTGATATTTGGCTGTAACTGGGTTACACCCTGCACATCGTCATCAACACACCCAGTCCACTCTTTCTTGACCGTGTTGGAAACCTTGACTGCTGGCATTCTGCTGGTTGGGCTGCCTAAAATTGTATTCTTCTAGGAGATCACTGTCTGTGCGGTGTTCTAACTCTTAGTCCACCTACTACTTTGAAAGTTCTAGGAATCGCCAGTCAATTGATAACCAGCAGTGACAGGCCCTAAACTCCCCACTGTTACAGTGCAGCCCTTAGAGGACATTTCTTCTTATTGCTAGAGCTGGTTCTCTACTTTTATTTCCTTTTCTTCTTTTTGATTTTCCTCAATCAAACCACCAAAACCAACGGATTGTGTCTTCCTCACATCACGATGGCAAGATCAGTCACCATTGTGATAGCCTACATGGCCATGGCTGTCTATGGGCAGCAAGGGTCTGGACAGCAAGAGTCCTCGCAACAAGAGGCTGCCCAAATGACCGCAGAATACTATGAGTCCCTGCAAATGGACTACGCCCATTACATGTTGATTGCCATGGCTTCAACGGTCATTCTATTTTTCATCTTCAAAACGAGTCTTAGGTTCACTTCTCATCTTCGACATTTATATGCACAGGCCAACGAGAACCAGCGCTACTTCGCTCGTAGTGATTACCGCATGGCCTTGCTAAAGAAACACCTCGTGGACGCTCCCCTGTTCCGTACTCGCCACAACCGAGAGTTCCAGTTGTCTCGTGCCGTTCATATGGGAACCTTGCCCAATCGATTTCAGGCGATATGCCTGGCAGGAATCATTGCCATGAATGTTTCTTTATGTGTTTTGAATATTCCCTTCGGCGAAGCACAGTCATATCCTGAGTTGTTGAGAAATCGCACAGGGACTCTCGCTGTCACTAACCTGATTCCTCTGGTAATCTTGGTTGGACGCAATAACCCTCTCATTCCTCTCCTCGGCCTGTCTTTTGATACCTGGAACTTTTTCCATCGCTGGATTGCCCGCATTGTGGCTCTCGAGGGTATCGCCCATATGTTGACTTTTGTTGTTGCTGCAGTTAAACAATCTGGATGGGCTGGCCTGGCTAAGGAGATTCGGGGAGCGGAACAGATAACTACTGGTTTGATAGTATGCAAGACATCCGCATTCCATTTTGATGTTGATAGAGTGTTGATTAACTTTTGTTGTGAAATAGATTATTATAGGCTTTGTCGCCCTGGTGATCTTTGCTTCTTCTCCTCTACGACATGCCTTTTACGAAACCTTTCATCATGTTCACATCCTGCTGGCGCTGATGACTTTCATCACTCTCTGGTACCATCTGAAGGACAAGCCACAGCAGAACTATCTTCTCGCTGCGTTGGTGTTTTGGGCTGCCGAGGTAAGCTTTGACATTTCAATGTGAGGAGGGATTCAAAAAGAGATTTTCTAAATGAAATACCAGCGAGTTTTTCGTTTAGGTACCAACATTTACCGTAACTTCATCGGCGGCAAAACTACGGCGAAGATTGAAGCCCTTCCTGGTGATGCTTCGAGGATTACGTTGAAGCTCGCTCGACCCTGGGCGGTTCGTCCGGGCCAGCACGTTTACATATGTATTCCATCTGTCGGATTATGGACCTCTCATCCGTTCAGTGTAGCATGGAGTGAGAAGGAACAGGCCTTGACCGACGAGAAGGGCTTGGTCATGACGCAACAAGATATGGTCCTTACGCAAAAAGAAACCATATCACTTCTCGTTCGTCGTCGAACCGGGTTCACTGACCGCCTATTCAAGCATGCGTCAAAGGGTGTTGATGGGCATGTATATCTAACTGCATTTGTTGAAGGGCCGTATGGAGCAATCCACAATCTAGACTCCTACGGCTCAGTTGTGTTATTTGCTGGTGGCGTGGGTATAACCCATCACATTCCGTTCATCCGCCACCTGGCCCAGGGTTACGCAGATGGAGTTGTTGCTACTCGTCGAGTGACACTGATATGGACTATTCAATCACCCGAGCACCTGGAATGGGTGCGTCCTTGGATGACCACAATTCTACAGATGGATCGTCGTCGCGAGATTCTGCGCATCATGCTCTTCATTACTCGTCCTCGCAGTACGAATGAGATTCGTAGCCCTAGCTCAACGGTTGAAATGTTCTCTGGCCGGCCCAACATCCAAACCGTTCTCGACAAGGAGATTGAACAGCAGATCGGAGCCATGGGAGTGATGGTGTGCGGTAGTGGCGCTTTGAGCGATGATGTTCGCCGTGCATGTCGCCAGAGACAAGCTGGCAGCAACATCGACTTTATCGAAGAAAGCTTTAGCTGGTGAAATCACCACCTGGAGTTTTGGGCAGGAATTTGACGGTAAAGGGATGGGCACCTGGTATTGGAATTCGGCTCTCTTACTTTCACTTGTTTATTTTTATTTGGTATTTTGTTTTTAGATAGGATCTCTTTGGTATTTGTTTTCTCCATTCAACAGGATTCTTTCGGGGATAAAGATAAAGACCAAATAAACACTGCTGCTAGCATAGTTAACGACAGGAAATGAAGCGATGTGAACAATGTTCTAGCATGACTTGATTTGGATTTGGGGGAAGATTCTTGGTGTCTGAGGGAATAGAGGAGGCCAAAGATCTAGTTAGAGTCCATATTAGAAGTATAGTAAGACTCTTTCAACTTTGCAAACGTGAAGCTGTTTCTGGCAAGATCGGCCATTGACGTTACTTAGCCACCGTTGGAGAATGCAAGAGGTTTCCCCGCAATTCTCCTCTCCAACAACGATGTGTATAACATAGGAGCAAAATGACGCCTAATACTGGCAAACGATCTTACCGAGCATGTCTCAGGTGTCGTCGCAGGAAGACGAAATGTGACCTGTATGTCAAGTCATTCTGAGGAGGATTTCCTTTCTGCATTTTTTGAGCCGTCGGCCCTAGGACTAGATTTTTCTGTGTTTCCGTCGTTAGGAGATGATATTCTCGGTTCATTGGTCCCTGAATCTGAGAATCCCGAACTGGAATTTTTTGCTGCTTTGGGAGGTGAATAATGTTCGTCAATGATACGGAAGCCTCCAGCGTTGACGAAGGCAAATATACCTAGGTATATGTGTTTTCATGGGAAGAGTGAGTTGCATTTATACAGGAAAATTGATAAGAAGGGAGACGAATTTGAATGCTGATTATGATATAAATGATTTTGACATTATATACAACAATTTAAGTCCCCTTTCTACTCAGTAGCCATATTCGCCCGCTCAAGGTAACCCTTGCCGGACATCAGTATGCTCATTCAACCGTCATGCTTCGCTACTTGCATCGTGAACTGTTGCACGCCTCATATCTCGACAATATTTAGAGATGGACCACTGACAACTCGGTGCATTGTGCAAGTATTATCCCAGATTACCAAATCGCCTGGATTATGCCATTCAATCTCAACCACATATTTCTCCTGCGTCGCATGTTGGAACAATTTATCGAATAGCGCTTTGGATTCTCTTTCCTCGAGCCCCTCAATATGATGAACATGCGCTGCAATATACAGGTTCATCCTATCTGACTTCTCATGTCGCTGAATCAAGCGATGGCGTCCCACGGGGTGTTGGATAGGATCAACGGATGCAAAGAAGTCAGGCGCTGCCAGCTTTCTAGAACGATATACTGAGTGTGCTGCAATATAATTATTTGATACAAGCTCATTCTTAGTCTCTTGATCGAGCTCGCTAAATGCAGTTCTTGTATCTGCAAAGGCTGTTTTACCACCTGTTCCCCGTGGTGGTAGTTCACGGGCTAGTAAAAGAGAGTAGCTCGCCCGGCGAGGGTTGAAACTTGAATCGACATGGAAAAGCCCATTTCCCTAGAATCTCAGAGATAAGTAGCAGGAAATATAAATTTACCATACTATACACACTTACCTTATTAGCTTGCCCTCGGGGACCACTCGGGTCGACAATAGAGCCATCTTCTTCAACATTGCTCACGTCGAAAAGCTCGTCATACTTCAATCGATTCTTTCTTCCAGCTGCAATATACGGTTTAACATCGTCTAGCTCGCCAAATTTTCGGGCTAGAGCAACATGAGTATCGTCGGTGAGATTTGTGTCACGGAGGACCACAACTCCATACTAATATAAAAATACCCACAAAATTAAGGAGTGTCTTGAGAGCTTTTATTTTTTGGTTTAAACTGCCTTAGTCACATCATCTTTAATCAAACGAAATAAATCCTCCGATACGCCATTGACGAAATCAAGACCTCGAATCTCAGAGCCAAAGCCAGGTTTGAGCTCCTTGAGCCTAATGTCATTTGTCTGAGCGATGGTTGCTGTTTGCGACACCTTGGACTGCACAGTTTGCAAGGAAAAGTTTCAGAGTTGATTCCCGAGTGTGATTTAAG
The DNA here is from genome assembly GCA_011750695.1 of Penicillium sp. OUCMDZ-019. Lineage (NCBI taxonomy): Eukaryota > Fungi > Ascomycota > Eurotiomycetes > Eurotiales > Aspergillaceae > Penicillium > Penicillium sp. OUCMDZ-019. The sequence goes on along the minus strand of WTTZ01000045.1, from coordinate 29,877 downwards.
CCTATCAATATTTCTTTATATGCCGGAGGTTGCCTCAGTATCAGATGATCCCCAAGCGATAGACCGACTACACCCGACAAGAACAAAGCCCGTCTATAGCCGATGAGGAAAAAAGTTTCTAACCTACGACAAGTAGACATATTGCGGGGTATGCTTGCTTAACAGTGGCGTTTATATAGTAGCTGCAAGGGGGCTTTATGGTCTCATTCACCGGATCTAAACCCTGCATGCAGTAGCCGCTTTCCGTTACCTTCGCAACATATGAAAGCAGATATTAGAAATCCCGGTAACAATTGTATATAGAATTGTTAGAATCACCGAGTTAGAAAACCTGGACTAATTAACTACCCAAAGATATTAGATTCTTCGAGGATATGTTGGTCAAGACTTAGGTATAGATAAAGAAAGGGAATAGGAATCCCATGTCTCTTATCACTCTAGGCACCCTTAGTTCGCTAGGACCCAGGCTGGTAACAGGTTAACAGCTAATTTGACACAACCCTTCAGGATCAGCCCCGGATCGACCCGTTAGTCCGACACCTGCAAAGCACTCCTTTTTATCCCATTTGTTGACCACGGCACATCTAGAGACGCGGGGCCGGGGTACGGGGCTCAGTCTATCAGGTCCCCCATACCCCATACATCTAGTGACCAGCTTGTGAGGCTCACACTCAGTACACAGCTTGGACAAGCGAACGTGTGAAGTGCGTTTTGGTGTTCTTGAACAATATCTTCCATAATCTTGATGTTTTCAAGGACGTAATGTTGTCCGTGTGCAGATTTCTTATTCAGTTCCATGCCTGGCTCTATAGCAAGTCAGAGTCTTCTAGGAAAGGAATTAATGGGTGAGGACCGAATGAGAAGGAGCCAACAAATTGCATAATGCAGCAATGTTAAGTCATATGGTGATACCATGCAAGGTTTGTTTCGCAATATGATTGTATAAGAGGATACGGTAGAAAAGGGCACGGTTATCTAGCATCATTTGACCACCGGCACATGATAATTTAAGGACTTCTTTGGACTTGTTAATAGATTCGAGCATAGAGAGGGGAGTATCAGAATTGTCGTCTGAATAAGGTTATAGTTACACGGGTCCACTTTCTCTCCAATTATTTCCTATTTAGGTATATCTTGGTGTGCCCCAGAATTTTTGATAAGCCTATGTCAAAATTTTATGATGCGATAGGGCGCGGGATCAATCAAAGCTTGATTTAGTTATATACATAGATCTCTCCCTGTTTCTACTTGTAATTGATATCTGCCACCATTTCCCCCGTATGTATCAACAATTTCTTGTCTAGTTCATCTACTTCTTACCCGTAGTGAAGCGCAGTATTATACCCGTGGACATTTTGTGCCAGTCTTGCTCTAGGATAAGGGTGATAATGGAAGCACTAGAAATGGTCAAAATGTTGCTTCCGAGCCGAACAATGACCACAGGAAGGGCTCTAATGGCCATTTTGATTGTTAAGTCAATGATAGGGCAAGAGTACTATTCGGGCAAAGTACTTCTACCTGCCGGATGCGCAAGATACTTTCGTGTGGTGTCGATCGGTTAGGTTGGTGGCTTGATGTAAGGTTGGCCAGCACGTATCAGCGATATCAATATTGCGAACGCAGTAGTGTACGCAAAGCCGGTGGCAATGCAAAGGGCTGTAACAATGTATGACACTTATGATTAGTCTGCTAGTATTGGTACCAAGAGTGATTCTGGCAATTTTGCATGGGTCAGATTATAGAGATGCGACACCGTCTAAATGATACTACTTAGTATAGATAGATGCCTTGCCAACAAGGCAACGACTGGATTTTCGTTTTTGTCCAGGCCTTTCCACCAATCGAGCTGCTCAATCGATATCTGAATCAGCCTATCACAGCTCAGCCTACTAAAATCGTGCACGATGATGCAGTTGCAGGGGTCTACTTTAGGCACTTCTTACACGGACATCATACTCCACATGATTTCACCGTTCTTTGTTCAAAGACGAGGCTTACATTGGCCTTACTTGGCTTCCAGAGCTTTGAATAATTCCACACTGTTCTTCATTTCCACTCTTAGTTATCGATCGAAATTTGCACCCTCTGCTTCCTACACAAATTAATTCTTACACCACAAGTGCCGCATCATGTCTTCCAAAGGCACAATTGTTCTCACAGGCGGCAATGGTGGCATCGGCAGTGCTATCGTATCCCGCATTCTCGCCTCGCCGGAACTCTCCTCGTACCACGGCATCTACACTGTGCGCAATGCATCGTCCATGCTTCATCAGATACCCAACACCGTAACACACACTCATGACACTCTCGAACTCGAACTGTCAAGCCTCGCTAGCGTTCGCGCAGCAGCAGCCACCATTAATGCGCGAGTTGCAGCAGGCGAGATCCCACCTATTCGCGCCCTCATCCTAAATGCTGGATTCCAGGAGATGACGTCCCAGAGTTTCACTGATGACGGCTTTGAGACTATGTTTATGGCTAATTATTTAGGACATTGGCTGCTGGTCCTCTTGCTCCTGCAGAGTATGGACCGTGAGATGGGTAGGATTGTGGTGTTTGGAAGCAAGGCCCATGAGTAAGCTTGTCTTTGTAATGGAAGACAGAGAAAATACGAAGCTATGCTCACAATACCAGTCCCTCTATAGCTCAAAATGCCCGTGCATTCAAGGACGAAAAATGGAAAACAATATTGCATGAGAGCACTGACCCAATTGCAAAAGGCACATGGAGCACATCAAAAGAAGATCCATCATGGTTGGGTGGATTCCGACGATATGCCGCATCGAAACTGTGCGCCGTTATGATGATGTATGATTTCACGCTGCATACTACCTCGTCCGCTTAACTAATACACTCCATGAATAATACAGCGGAGAACTCCAGCGTCGTCTCTCCACCGACCCTAAACTCGCTAATATTTGTGTCCTTGGTGTTGATCCAGGTACTGTTCCTACCAATATTGCTCGCAACAGTCCCTTCTTTATCCGTGTGATCCTATTTCAGCTCACCTTCCCACTTATTGCTGCATTACAAGAGTGGCGCAATCCCGCCGGTAATAGTACTATACGAACGCCATACAAATCTGCTGGGGATGTCTTAGCAGGCGCCTTTGAGAGCAATTCTGTGCTTGGCGAACGGCCTCAAGGTCTATATTTGGATGGATCAGAACTGGTTGATATTAGCCCCGAGGCAGAAGATGCAAAGAAGAGATTGATGGTGTGGAAGGACAGCGTGAGGTATACAGAGTTGAAAGGGGAAGAGACAATACTTTTGAACTGGGAGTAAAAATATTTTAATGAGAAGGTAATTACTTATTTCAATGAGATCAATGCATAGTTTGGTATTATGATTGTGTACCTAGGTACATAATGCCGGCATATACTATGAAGGGATCATATAACCCCCTGGTACCTGATCCGTGAAGACCATGTTCGGTTCTACCCTTGCCCGAACCCGCTGTAATAGACTTACACTCTTGGACACATAACTTGCGATAGGATCTTGGGTCCTTCCGGCATAGTTAAGGTAGATATATGGATCAGGGTCACCAAGTTTTGCCGCTGAATCATTGATCGCGTTCAGGAGCGACTAGAACGTCTCGCTCACGATGTGAACCAGGACACGGTGATTAGCGCAATGATCAGCGAGTCAGTTCGGCTTTCTTAACCCAGTGTTGGTGCTAGCATGTCGGGAGTAAGATATTGACGGAAGCGGTTCGAGAGCAAGGCCGTATGTGATATTGGGCACGCTCTTGGTGGCAGGAAGGCTGGTGTTCCACGCTTCGTAGGCGGCTTTGATAACTGGTGATGATGAAACGAGGGTTGTTGCGAGCGAAAAGGGTCTACTTTGGTGATACTCGTAGCGTCCGTCGTCTCAAGCATGTTCTCTTGTTTGCTAGATCTATCCCACCTTGCTCCATTTGGCTCGTTATATTCGTTTAGGTGAAACATCAAACAATAGGAAGTAATAGCGCTTATTTAGCCGATTCAACTAGGAAGACTAAATATTCCTCAAAACCCTTCATTAGACTAGGCTGACTCAAGATGCATAAGCATGCTCTAGATATATAATTTTGAACCTGTGCTCGAGAACGAGAAAATATCTA
>WTTZ01000045.1:0-25762 GCA_011750695.1 Penicillium sp. OUCMDZ-019 | reverse complement strand
TTAACCCCCCCCCCCCCCCCCCTAACGTATGGAATTCTCTGCCATACCATATTCATATGTAGACGAAATGAACCTGGGTGATTGCTCGTCACTGCCAATATAACAACTCTCATCTTCTCACTCTTTCTCAATGTCCTTTGGCCACAGCATTCGACGTCTTCCAACTGCCCATATCGTCCCCGCCGCCACCACCAGCCATACTGCGACCTGCAATATTGTCAAAACTGATGTTACCCATAGGATTGCTTCAGACTGCAAAACCTGTCCGATTCTAATTGTTGCTATCACGAAACCGGTGTTCGGAAACACCATGCTCCAGTAAGTAAGCGTCATGGGCGCCATCCCCGGCCCCCCCAGGAATCGACATCCTGCGACAAGACTTGTAATGGCTATGCAGAGATGGAAAAAGGCCATAGTCCACAGGAAGATAGCCACCAGCGTGGCAAGTACTAGTGCAATTTCGCTAGCCGTCACAGAGCTGTTTTCGGGAAAAGAGGGGTCTGTGTAGGCAAGAATATATCGCGACGGAAATATTTTTATAGACTCTTCCGCCATTCCAATGAGGGCGAGTGCAGTGAAGCTCCAAGGCCCGACAGCCATGAACATTTCCGGTCTCTCGGATGGAGGTGGAAAGCCCTTCTTGTTCAGAAACCATGTGTATTCTGTATAAACAAAAAAAGACATGATGTAACCAAAACCCTGTAACGTAACACCACAGATAAGGATAGGTAATGCTTCATTTCGGGGCTGGTTAGATGCAATAACTGATGCGATCGTACCAGCAAGCATAGCAGGGAATGAAGGTAATAGTCGAACAATTGCAAAGGGTTGGCGACTACCCATGCGGCGATGATAGAGGTGCCAGTTGTGGAATATAGCCTCGAGCATGGCGATTGCAGCGTATATCCAGAAGACTATGCGCAAGGCAACCTGCAACCAGGGACCACAGGCACCCGTCCCGTAGCTTTCAGCTCCCAAGATGATTGTTGCCACTGCGAGCAGACATGTTCCTGGAAAATGACTCTCATTGGGATCGTCAAAAGATTCACTCAGGGCTGATGGCTTGGTGAGGAAGCGAAGGCCCAAGCAGAAGCAGATGGTAGGAAATAGAACAAGGTTCAAAATGTAGAAAATTTTGCCGATTGTATCAAGGCCAGTAAACTTATGCGGTGTATCATTTAAGAGGACGGCGATGCCCCCAGTAGCCATGGATATGGTGTACCAACCCCAAGAGACCTGGCACAGCCGATCCTTGAGGCTTACCTTTCGCCTGCTGGCTAAGGATTTCATTTTCTGTAGTAATAAAGAAGAAGCTCAGAGATGTGGATTTGATGGGAATTTATAAATCGGGTCAGTGCCTGAAGAGCGAATAGGTGGACTACGTATGACTTCATACCTTCTAATAAAAACCGTGTTTGCATGCGGAATATCCAGGACAAACATTTTAAGACCCTTGGAACTTGTAGTATGCCCAAAGGTTGGCTACAGCGTGTGTACTTTCCCACTTCCAAGGTTTACGGCGGTCAATTGCAGTGTAATTATATTATATCGACGAGCATGTAGGCGAGCATACAAGCTAGCTTTTAGATAAAATATAAAATATGGCTTAGAGTGTACAAATCACTATGAATATTAATTAATATAGTATGTTTATAGAAAAACCTGTAGATAACCTACCATGTCATGATCCTAACCCTAACCAGATCCTCTCCCGTGAGGTGATGCTTTATAGATCTCTACCTAGGTATATGATCTATCACCAAGATCAATAAGTAAATTTTTGAATATAGCTCATAATTTACTAATTTACAAATTTTGAACCAAGCTTTTTCCTAATCCGCAGTGGAGCTTGGTTATAACATCAAAGTGACATCATCAAATCTATCTACATCTCGGGAATCAATCCGGTTGCATCGACCCACAACAGCATCCCTACGCCAATGCATATATGGAAGTCGGAAATTTCTCCTCTCTGCATATTCTGATCTTTTGGACCCCAGCGGAAGTCAACAATGGATCACAGTGCCAATCCCACGCCATTTAATTACGAAACTCAGGTCTACGCATCTGGGCTTCATGATGAGAAGCCCGCAATTACATTCAACCCTCTTGAATGGGAAGCCCTTGCCAAAGAGCGCTTGCCAGCCGACAGTTTTGGGTATGTCTGGGGCTCGGCCGGCACCAGAGAAACGGACAACAACAACAGGGCAGCTTTCAAGAAATGGGGGATCGTACCATCCCGCCTTGTGAGAGCAGGGTTTCCAAGCTTGAAAACGACCTTGTTCGGCGACGACTACGACTATCCTATTGCCCTGGCACCGGTAGGTGTGCAGAGAATCTTTCACCGGGATGGAGAACGTGCTGTCGCCAAGGTTGCTCACGAGGAAAACATCACCTATATCTTGAGCACCGCAACGTCGACAAGCACCGAGGATGTTGCGGCGGTCAATGGCAGTGGGCCGCGCTGGTACCAACTCTACTGGCCAGCCAATGAGCACAACGATATGACTGCTAGCCTCTTGAAAAGAGCCAAAGACAATGAGTATAAAGTGCTGGTAGTGACACTGGACACTTATATACTTGGCTGGCGGCCGAGTGATCTCGATAATGGTTACAACCCCTTCCTTCGTAGCGACAATATTGGTGTCGAGATTGGGTTTTCGGATCCAGCTTTCCAAGAGTATTTCCAGAAAAAGCATGGCATCTCCATCAAAGATGATGTTTCGAAAGCGGCCTCGGAATGGGCACACATCATGTTTCCAGGAACTAGCCATGGATGGAGCGATATCAAGTTTTTGCAAGACCATTGGGACGGTCCGATTGTATTGAAAGGCATTCAAACTGTTGCTGATGCCAGGAAGGCTGTCGAACATGGCGTTCAAGGCATTGTGGTTTCGAATCATGGTGGCCGCCAGCAGGATGGAGGCGTTGGGTCGCTGGACGTGCTCCCGGAGATAGTTGATGCAGTTGGAACTGATATCGAGGTTCTGTTTGATTCCGGGGTGAGATGCGGCGCAGACATTGCGAAGGCTTTGGCCTTGGGAGCAAAGATGGTTCTGGTGGGTAGGCCATATGTCTACGGGTTGGCGATTGGTGGTGAAGCCGGGGTCCGGCATGTTTTGAAGAGCCTCTTGGGGGATCTCCAATTGACATTGCACTTGTCCGGTATCCCAGATGTGACACAGGAAAATCTGAACCGGTCGGTGCTCCGGCAAATATCACATTGAACTTGATTTGATGATCAACTTTCAAGCTTATGGTCGAATATTCGTAGCAGCATATGTAAAGGACACTACGGATAAAGAAAAACAAATTGAGTAATTAATTCATGACTATTGATTTTCTGAAAACAATCCTATAGGCATATGTTCCCTTGTAAATCTTAAAAATTGGAGTGTTAAGCTCTTGTGCTGTGGTCAACTGCAGCAACATCTCCTACAGAGAGAAACAACTACAAGGAAAGAAAGTACGCAGGACTAAAAGAAAACAATCGGTGAGGTCTCCCATTCCCATTTCCATACTGAAACGACAATAAAAAGATGAATGGGAGGAGCTCCCGACAAGACGCGAAAGCCACTGTAGCATCACCATTATAGGATCTCTCCTAATTACAATTCAGTTAGATAAGATATAAATAATAGTTCTTATACGTAGTACACAATGAACACTTTACTAAGCACAGCCTTGTAAATAACATGTTAGGCATTCCCGGCGACTGGGGAGCATGCGGTTGTCGAGCAATAATCGTATCAGAACAGACTACTAGAAGACCAGTAATATAAACTACGTAGTGCGAAGGTTAAATCCAAAAATAATTACTAGCCTGAGGCGAAGCTCTTAGTCTCTTTATTTAGAATAGACCTTTACCATATTTCGCTCCATGTTGCGAGTCTAGTACTCCGCCTGGAGCTGAGGCGGAGCATACATAGCGTGTGTTAGTACTCTGGTATATTGACAATGACAACGTCAAATCGGAAATATCGGCCGGTGATAAAAAAGAAAGACCGCGGTGTTAATAGTTAACGCCGTTTTTACGCGTACAATATCTTTAAATAAATATCGCGATATGTCAAGCAGGAGGACAAGAAGATGGAAACGCATTCACCACCGCTTGGGACTCATCCATAAATACATCTTACTACATTGATCAATTCGATTGAGACGGGACAACAAAGACATAATGGCTACCTCCGATCTACGCAAGACACTTGAAGAATCAGCCACGGCATTTTTCCATAGTTACGAAGATGCATCCCGTGCCGACGATCCAAGCATCATATCTCGCGGCCTAACAGCATCCTGCACCCGCAAATTCCAACCACCTACCTTCTGTCAGGCTATGGGATATCCCGAGGACACTGAAATACCAAACTCTGTATATCAGGGGCGCATTGCACAGGGAATGCAATTCTGCACGGTTACCAATACCGAGATTCTTCATCTGACTGTTGACGTGGATGCTCGACGAGTGGCCGCCCAAACATTGATTTCGGGCAAGTGGAAGGATGGCGAGGATGCGCGATTGGGGTTTGCCTGGTTCTTGTATTTCAGTGATGATGGGAAGGAAATTTCGAGCATCATTGAATATATGGATTCGCCTCCCACCAAGGTGTATTATGCAAAGTTACAAGCCTTGTCAGCTGCTGCCCAGGCTTGATGATCAGGATAGCTCGCGATGCACTTCAAGGGGAGAGTATATAGATATTCAAACGGCAAGGCTTGTACTGTGGGTTGGATTCTAGAATTCTCGGAGGTTAGCTCCATTCCATATACCGGACTGCTAAAATCAGAGCAATGCATTAAACTTTGATGAATTTGAACTCATGGCCCTAACCCTAGGCTGACCGCAAGGCTGAGTGCAACGAGGCGTACATCAAAGCACAAAACTTCACTGCCCGGACCAATAGTCTTACAGCTGGTTTCGAAGGTGGAGTTCTGTGCCTTGAATTTGACTGTAGCAGTTCAACGGACAGTAGATTAATATTGTTGACAAAACCATCAATATAGACACTTCATATGCATTAGTACAAGTCTAACATTATCTACAAAAGGTGACACGGAAGTAGAAAGTAACTAAAGCATTATTTGCTGATTAATAATCTTTGATTTGTAATAACTGATGGAGACTTATTTTGTGCGACCAAATATTATTGCATGCAGATATAGGTATGACGTTCTCCCGGGATGTTAACTGCGGGATGATTTGTGCCCCTCGTTACTAGGAATGGCTACAAGAGAATGCCAGTGAACGGCCAAGAAGTTGACTGTCGTGCTGACTGGTTAATAGAAATGAATCTGTTGCATTATTGCATTCTGCATGCAATAGATTGATAAGCAATTGGCCATTGGTCATTGGCAATTGGTATAGTGCCGTGCATTTGTAAGCTAGAGAGAGCTTAAATACGCCATACTTCCCCTCGATTTTTCCTCTCTTCAACCAATTCAAATACTTGACCAGTAACCCTCTCCTTCAAAATCGCCAAAATTTCTCCAACAACTAATCCTAGTACCTACCTCAAAGTGTCATACCGGCTCGCCCGTCTCTTGTCCACCATGGCCGCTACCAAGACACCTGACATCACTCTGTACACGGCCCAAACTCCCAACGGGATCAAGATTTCCATTGCACTGGAAGAACTAGGGTAGGCCTTTTATGTCCCGCCATAATATTAGTTACCCTTCAAGTTAACATCATCTGGCAGCCTCCCCTACAAAGTCCAGAAAATCGAGTTCAGCAAGAACCAACAGAAAGATCCATGGTTCCTCGAGATCAACCCCAATGGCCGTATTCCTGCCATAACCGATACTTTCACCGATGGCAAGCAGATTAATATCTTCGAGTCCGGTAGCATCTTGCAATACCTGGTCGAGAACTACGACCCAGAGCACAAGCTTTCATATCCGGCGGGCACAAGAGAATATTATGACACGATCAGTTGGCTGTACTACCAAAATGCAGGAATCGGACCAATGCAGGGTGAATTCTATAATTCTCAAACAGTCTGTCGACATACTGACATGTTTTGTTGTTGTTTTCAGGTCAGGCAAACCACTTTCATCGGTACGCTCCAGAACGCATTGAATACGGCGTAAACCGGTATCAAAACGAAACCCGCCGTCTGTATGGTGTGCTCGACAAACACCTAGCCAATTCTAAATCTGGCTTCCTTGTAGGCGACCACATCTCGATCGCTGACGTGAGCCACTGGGGATGGATTGCCGCAGCCGGTTGGGCTGGCGTCGATATCGACGAGTTTCCACATCTCAAGGCCTGGGAGGAAAAGCTTGCAGCACGACCAGGTGTAGAGAAGGGCAGACATGTGCCTGACAGACATACGATCAAGGACGATCTCAAGAACAAGGAAGAGTTGGAGAAGAAGGCGAAGGCGGGAGCTGCGTGGGTGCAGCAGACAATGGCAGACAATGCCAAAAAATGAAATGGATAAATGGGTATATCATGATGTACGTGTATGATGTAGAAATAACTTGGCTATAGTCAAATCAAATTGATTTTTTTTTCTTGATTTGAGTGTTGTTCAAGCTGATGTAGATTGATGGAATTGATGGATCATGATTGGCCGATAGTTGTACTAGTCCTAATTTGGAATGACAGCCTCTCACTAACCATAAGCGGCTAGTCTGCCTAGAGTCGCCACTCTTTATTTTAATTCAACCCTCGACGGTCTTCGCTTCTCTCCTCTGTTCAATACTCCATCAAAGCAGCTGTTTCATCGTCAAGGCTAGCAAACATGTCGTGGCGCAACCAGCAAGGAATCACTGGCTCCAACAACATCCCTCTTGGAAAGAGGCGATTTGGAGGTGACGACGAGGGTGCAAGCGAGGCTTCAACACCGACACTTGCGGCCTCGGATAATGGCGCCCTGCGCGGCAGAAGCCCAACTCGAGGTGAGTTTGGCAATCCCCCGAAAATGCGAATAAAAAATACTAACTTTTGTCTGTTACAGCTGACCCGCCTGCAGACGGCGTGAAAAGGCGCAAGAAGCGCAACCGTTGGGGTGATGCTCAGGAAAACAAGGCTGCTGGCCTCATGGGCTTGCCGACCATGATCATGGCCAATTTCACTAATGAGCAGCTCGAAGCCTATACGCTGCATCTTCGTATTGAAGAAATCAGTCAGAAGCTTCGTATTAACGATGTTGTCCCCGCGGATGGCGACAGGTGAGTACCGCTTCTTTTGCGCTTCTACAGTGGACTTTTGCTAATACTCAAATCTTCTTGCAGATCCCCGTCGCCACCACCACAGTACGATAACTTTGGAAGACGTGTAAACACCAGGGAATATCGCTACCGCAAGCGCCTAGAGGATGAGCGCCACAAACTTGTTGAGAGGGCCATGAAGGTTATACCTAACTATCACCCGCCCTCTGACTACAGGCGCCCTACCAAGACACAAGAGAAGGTCTATGTACCTGTGAATGACTATCCAGAGATTAACTTCAGTATGATTACTAACCCTCTAACTCCTAACCATGTTATGCCCTTTATCTTTTCTTGTTCTATGCTCGAATCGAGCTTGGGAGGCATTGTGATGTTCAAGATGCCTCTTCTCGTTTCTTGCTAACCCATTAACATTTGGCTTTTATTCATCTTTTTTTCAAAAACTTTTTAAACACAGACATACTAACACTTAGCTCCCTGCTCTACTAAAGTTGGTTTACTTATCGGACCTCGTGGCAACACTCTCAAGACTATGGAAAAAGAGTCTGGAGCCAAGATTGCCATTCGAGGCAAAGGTTCCGTCAAGGAAGGAAAAGGCCGATCTGACGCCGCTCACACTAGCAACCAGGAAGAAGATCTTCACTGTCTGATTATGGCCGACACCGAGGAGAAGGTTAACAAGGCCAAGCAACTGGTCCACAACGTTATCGAAACTGTAAGTTTATCTATTTACCTATTTACTTCAACAGATCTGATGCTTTTAAATAGGCTGCTTCCATTCCCGAAGGCCAGAACGAGCTCAAACGCAATCAGCTTCGAGAGCTCGCCGCCCTCAACGGTACCCTGCGTGATGATGAAAACCAGGCTTGCCAGAACTGTGAGTATCTCTTTCACCCCTTCAAAATTGATTCAACTTTGGCTAATTCACATGCAGGCGGACAAATTGGTCACCGAAAATACGATTGCCCCGAGCAGCGCAATTTTACCGCCAATATCATCTGTCGTGTTTGTGGAAATGCTGGTCACATGGCCCGTGATTGTCCTGATCGTCAGCGCGGCACTGATTGGCGCAACAACGGTGGCTACGGTGGTCGTGGACCCCAACGTGCTATCGGCGGTGGCGATGCTGTCGACCGTGAGATGGAGGTAAGTTATTCATCTATCAATACATTCAAGAAATAAAAAAAATTATTAACATATATATAGCAACTCATGCAAGAACTTTCCGGTGGTGGCTCTGGCCCCAACGGCGAAGCTCCACGCCGCATCGAAGGAGGTCCTGGAGGCTACGAGCAGCAAGACTCCAACTACAAGCCTTGGCAGCAGCGTGGACCTCCTGCTTCAGACGTTGCTCCATGGCAGCAACGTGGACGTGAACACCGGGGCCGTGACGATTATGAACCCCGCGACAACAACGACGCTGCTCCATGGGCTCAAAGCCGTGGTGGCGGTAACTATGGATACGGTTCGCACCACGGCAACTATTCTGCGCCAGGAGCTGCCTCTGGTGCCGCTCCTTGGCAACAGCAAGCTCCTCCTCCGCCTCCTGGAGGTCAAGCCGGTTATGGCTACGGCTACTCTGCATTCCCACCGCCACCTCCGTCTGGTGCTCCTCCCGGACTTTCGGGTGCACCTCCAGGCATGGATTCCATGTACTACGGTGGCGCTGCGGCACCTCCACCCCCACCTCCCGGCGAAGGCCCTCCTCCTGTGAGTATCCTGCGTACTAGTCTTTATTTTTCGAATCATCACTAACAACTAAGCAGCCACCAAGTGATCAGCCGCCTCCACCTCCGCCACCAGCATGATTGAACATGCATTTTGGTGGGTTCGTTTCATTGGATGCGAGGTCATGACTGATTGAATAGTGACTACTAACTTTGCTTAACCAGTATTCTGACTACTGTTTGTTATAGTTATTCGTATTACTCTAGTTTCTCTAATTATATTGTGTTCCAGCAAACGATTTATGTATGGTTCTTTTTAATTTTAGGCTTAGGTATCCGCAACGAATGATCGGAGCATCTTCATTTATTGTATAGAACGAATGATATGCCTTGAGAATTTATTTGGCTTGACTGGTCACTGCATAAAATCTTATATCGGCCTAACCAGATCCTCGTTAGGCAATGTTGGGGTTTGCCCCACAATGCGAACCTGACTCCTCAGGCTCCAAAGCACTAACCTTGAAATTCCAATTCGCCTCCTTCCATTGAATCTCCAAAAGCGACACACCACACTCAACTGATCATTCAGAAATAGTACTAAATTGTCAATTTGGTTCTAACTTAGGTGCACGGTCCATCGTGCACCCAGCGGCATAGCGCTGTACCACCAATATCAGAAAAACCCGGTGATTGACAGTGACACAACATGTCTACCGGAGCTAGCAGTTCGCAAGGAATTGCCTTGAATCCTGTCTCCAGCTTTCATTCACATGCATCAGGCGCAGGTTCAGGTAGTGGAGCCAGAAAGAAAAATTGGCAAGAACGGGCGCTGCGTCTATCGTCTTTGCCACGCTCAAATGCTTCTTCTCCCTCTTCCTCGTCATCGTCAAGACATAGCAGGTCGGTCATTGACGATGCTCAACAGCAGGGGTCACTGTCTAGGGAAGGTAGTCATGGCTATGCCTCTTCGTCAACGACGACGACGAAGTGGTGGAAGATCGACTTGTTCAAGGGCATGATTCAGGATATTAAACGGAGAGCGCCTTTTTATTGGAGTGACTGGACTGATGCTTGGGATTACCGAGTTGTGCCGGCTACGATTTATATGTATTTTGCGAAGTATGTTGTCTATTATTATGTTGAGCTTGTTGGTAGACTAACCTGTCAATTCAGTATTCTTCCTGCTCTGGCTTTCTCGCTGGATATGTTTGAAAAGACAAATCAGAGCTACGGAGTCAACGAAGTTCTTTTGGCGTCTGTTCTCGGCTCTGTGGTCTTCTCTATCGCGGCAGCCCAGCCACTTGTTATCGTTGGTGTAACTGGTAGGTTCCTAGTTCGGGGGAATGATTAGGAATGCAGAGTAGAAAAAGCTAATACCTTGAAGGTCCAATCACTGTCTTCAACTATACGGTTTACGATATTATGTCTCCTAAAGGGACGAATTATTTGGCGTTTATGTTTTGGATCGGACTGTAAGCGTTTCCGTCTTACCAAGTTCATATTTGGATACGATACTATACCTAGGTACTGATTGTATTTGCAGCTGGTCTCTGATATTCCACTGGATTCTTGCCATAACGAACGCTTGCAACGGCCTAACATATGTAACGCGCTTCTCGTGCGACATTTTCGGCTTCTACGTTGCTTTCATCTACCTGCAGAAAGGCATCCAAGTCTTGACTCGCCAATGGGGCGAGGCAGGTGAAACATCTGCCTACGTCAGTATCATGGTTGCTCTGCTTGTATTGATGAGCGGCTATGTTTGTGGAATGCTAGGTGAAAGCACCCTTTTTCAACGATACGTACGGAAATTCATTGAGGATTATGGCACTCCCCTGACAATCATATTCTTCACTGGATTCGTACACATTGGGCACATGAGAGACGTGTCCGTCGAGACACTGCCAACATCCAAGGCATTCTTTCCGACGGCTGATCGTGATTGGCTTGTTGGTCTATGGGACATCAGTGTTGGTGAGGTGTTTTTGGCAATTCCGTTTGCCATTTTGCTCACTATTCTATTCTACTTTGATCATAATGGTAAGGAATCACTGACCTTAAAATCGTGTCACGACGTAAGTCTAACAAATTTTAGTATCATCACTCATAGCCCAAGGCACGGAATTCCCTCTTCGCAAGCCCGCTGGTTTTCACTGGGATTTGTTCCTCCTTGGCTTTACCACAGGAATTGCCGGTCTCTTGGGTATTCCTTTCCCCAATGGCCTAATTCCACAAGCACCATTTCATACCCAGGCACTTTGCGTGACGAGACAAGTGTCCGACGATGACGAAACAAACAAAGGCCGACCCATTCGCATCACCGATCATGTGGTAGAGCAACGAGTCAGCAATCTGGCACAGGGGCTGCTCACTCTCGGCACAATGACCGGCCCTCTACTAGTAGTCTTGCACCTGATCCCACAGGGCGTACTAGCCGGTCTCTTCTTCATAATGGGAGTCCAAGCCCTCCAAGCAAACGGCATCACCCAAAAACTCGTCTTCCTCGCCCAAGACCACAATTTCACTCCCGGATCAAATCCATTGAAACGCCTCGAACGCCGAAGCGCTATTTGGGTTTTTGTAGTCGTTCAATTACTCGGGTTCGGCGCCACTTTCGCCATTACCCAGACTATTGCGGCTATCGGGTTCCCGGTTATTATTCTCTTACTTATCCCCTTTCGTTCGTTCTTGTTGCCGCTGTGGTTTAGACCTGAGGAGCTTGCGGCGCTGGATGCTCCGACGGCTAGTCCGTTTACAATGGAGTCCGTTGGTGGAACATATGGGCACAACCCCGAAGAAGCAAATACTGAAAATCCCACATATGAAGATACCGGAATCTCATATCGAGATGGTGGTGGTATACTAGAAGGAAGTACCAGTGCTGGCGAGTGGTCTTCTTCTGGTCACCGTAATGGGGAATCAGCAGTGGAGGATGAGCTTGAAAGGGGAGAGTCATATCAAATATCACTAAGATCAGGTGCAAGGAGAAGGAGCAGGACTAGTAAGAGTTGACCCTTATCTCCCACAATACAATATGGATGTTAGTGCTAATTTTCCCTCTCGGGATCGCAGGTGCAAGTATCCAAGATCAAGCTTAATGATTTCTCTGTTCTCGCAGGGCATTTCTCAAATGTGTCAAAAGTTGCCCGTTTATCTGTATATAAAATTCCAAAGATCTCCCGGAATTCGTAAGATATATCTCGTCAACGATGGAAATTGACATAAAATTACCTATGTATACGATTATTGAGCAAAACATCAATGCTGCCTACATAGGTATACTTGGAGCTTCTTTTTGGTAAATTTGTTGAGGTTGGATTCCGGACAAAGGTGACTAGCCTAAATAAACAACCGGACTTCCTTTCTTTTCGAGACATGACATGAAAAGAAACAAGGCTTCATCCCATACATCGTCTATATGATATTTTTGGAATGAAAAAAAGAGGATTAACTCCGTTTCCCCTGTTTTTTCCTTCTCGTCTGAGCCTATGCTCGCTCCCTTGTTTTCCGTCCATCTCCCTCTCCCTCAGTCTCAGACCAGGTAACAAAACCCTCCATACTTGAGTTTGGTGTAACAGTTCTGAAAATCGAAGGGAGAAGAAAATAAATACCCAGCAGCAGAGATGATTGATTGATTACCATACCAAGACAAATGAAAATGGCTCCCGTACGAAAGAAGAAAAAATAGACACATTAAAAAAAAGAAATGGATGGAAAAAAGTTGAACTGTTCATTTTTCATTCATTCTTTTTTTAGAAAATTTTTTGTAAAAAAATCATTCCATCTAGTACTCAGCAACGCTGCTCTGAGGGAACTCGAAAACAACGTTACGGCCGGTGAGTCGTCGGTAGACCTCGCCGTAGGCATCAAGGCGGTGGTCTACACCACCACGCTCCTTCTCATCGAGGACAACCTTGATGGTCTTGCTGCCATCCTCCTTGGTGCGGACACGCTTGCCAACAATCTCAACGGGGTAGACGATGTCGGACAAAATGGCGTCGTGGACAGCAGTCAGAGTGCGGGAACGAGGACGCTTCTGGGTGAGGGTGTTGCGAGAGCGGGCAGAGCGCTTAGGGCGGGGGAGGATACGGCGAGAGGCGATGATGATGACATGGCGGTCGGAGAATTTCTTCTCGAGCTCACGGGTCAATCTGTGGTATGTCAGTTGATGGGTCTGGATAGTCGATATGCGTGTGTTGAGTTGTCAACATACCGCTGCTGGATCTTGTGGAAGCCCTGGAGGAGAGGGACAGGAACGAAGATGGCAATAGCCTTCTTGCCGTGGCCGACCTCGATCTGTAGAAGCATTGTGTTAGCAAACCAATATCTCAAAATTTTGTCCATGAAGTCGAATTTCATATATGCCAATATCCTTGATTTGAAGTGTTGAGCGATCGTGCTTCAGCCTCAATCCAATCTCGCAAAATCGTAGCGGTATAACCATAATGCGACATCGAAAACTCTTTTTGCAAACCAAATATAGACACATTGAAAAACGCTGTGGACAAAAAATAAAGCGCTGTCAAATATTCATTGAGCATACCTCGCGAGCAGAGACGAATTGCAGAGGGCGCAGAGAGGCCTTCAAGTCCTGGGTGTTGCTCTCAAGGTCGTAAAGAGCGTTGGCGAGGGCGGACTCCAACTCAGAAGGGCTCTGCCTCGAAGTAGAGTTGGCAGCAATCTTGTTGATGGAAGCCATGATTGTGCGAACGGAGAGATGTTGTCTCTTCTTCGAATCTGCTTGGATTGTCGTTGAGGTCGTTCGTTCGGTCGGCGGAGAAGATTGAATCGACTTTCCTGATGGAACATACAAACTTCGGGTCGCTCACACAAATGTGCGTCGGCTTCCATCGACCAATCGCGTGCCGCCGCTCTCGCTTAGGCGGTCCACTAGTCTGTTCATGGGCAAGTGTGTTCGTTCCGGGACTAGTGGATCCCGTGATCTGGCCCGCCCTTGTACGTATATCAAGATCAACGTCAACATCTTGTTTCTTATATGAGCTGTATTGTCTAAAACTCCAAGTAACGCAGCTGGTTTGATGCTGTGGTGTTTCCACACAGTATGCTATAAACAGTACGGGCGAGAAGGCCCGTATAGGGATAATGGTAGGAATAATAACAGAAAATAGTTGGAGAGTATCAATCAGGACAAGTTCAACAGTTGTACGCCCAGCCAAAACCGCACAAGACTCAAAACGAGTGGCAGAAACAAAAAGAGAGAGTACGAGACAAAAGAAAAAGTTAGTAGTACCGAATAATCAACATGCGCAACCTTCCTTCGCCGTGGCAGCATTGCGATCACCCAAGTTCACCCGGGAAGAGTCGTCTCCCAATCGTCCAGTACCAAGAGACGTCTGGCCCCCTCCGGGTCCAGTTTTCGCGCCCTTCAAGCTCGTCTCTGGAATGGCGTTGGCGATGGCCGTGAAAACATCTGCAACATTGAACCCTGTTTTTGCACTAGTCTCAAAGAATAGTAGGCCTTCCTCCTCCGCATAAGTGCTCGCTTCCCGAGTGGAAATCTTTCGCGCATCTGTCGCGGGAGCCTCATTGTTGTCTGCGTCATCATCTGCCTCGGCATCTGGACCCGGTGCACCGTTATTCTCAGGATCCGTCGCTTCCTCGCTTCCTTCGCCGCCTCCGGAGCTGGTCAAATCCAGTTTGTTTCCGACGAGCGCAATAACAATTCCGGGGCTTGCTTGGCGTTGAAGTTCTGCAACCCAATGTTTGGCCTTTACCAGCGAAGCTGGCTTCGTGAGATCATATACAACCAGTGCAGCCTGAGCATTTCGGTAGTACATAGGAGCAAGAGAGGCGAATCGTTCTTGGCCAGCGGTATCCCATATTTCAAACTTGATCATTCGTGTTGGAAGCGAGCATTTTTGTGTCAAGAAAGCGGCTATGAAAGTAGAAATAGTGCGTCAGCAGGCTAGCGCTCAGAACTTTGGCCGTGGAGCCATTGATAAGTTACATACCACCTATTGTCGGCTCTTTGTTCTCTTGGAAATCATTATTCACGAATCTCAGGACCAGCGACGACTATCGAATACCGATCATCAGCATCACCATACCATCATTGCGGAATATACGTAAAAAGTAGAGATTCAAGGATTATCCGCACCTTTCCAACCGCAGCTTCTCCGAGCAATACCAGCTTCACGCTGCTGCTCGGCTTCGATCCGGCTGGGGCAGCTTCCGGCATTGTTTTTGACGGCGTATATTATAGGGTATATTAAATCCCTGCCCAGAGAGACGAAATGAGGTCTTCGATCTTTATTTTTCCCGATTTTAGAGAGGGCGCTGTGCGGTCGGATCCGTTAGAATGTATGCGCATGAAGTCGAGGTAGATGATGTAGATGTAGGCAGCGGGATTATTAAAGGCAGGTGACTTACCTGAGTGGATCGGTGATGGCGGTCCTCGGATAGAAACCTAACAGCTCAAAAAATATAAAGCTTATGTAGGCGTAGAGGAATGAATAGAATGGAGATGAGAGTATGAAAGTTCACCTTCCCAACGATGACGAGTAATCGCTGATGTCCGGGCGAACAAGAGTGAAGTCTCCAGCGCTAGAGCCAAGTTGGATTAGTGCAATCCAGCGAACTTTCAAGTTTCAACTGTCCGACACGTGAAGCTTATGTCAGCATACTGTCGAGTCACATGATTTATTTAGACCTCATTTGTGGCTTCCCAAAGGTCTTCTCTTGCCTTAATTCTTTTTATCTGGATCTGCGATGTTTTTGAGTACCAATGATATGCTCTGTATCACTGTCAAATAACTTTTACACTATT
The DNA here is from genome assembly GCA_011750695.1 of Penicillium sp. OUCMDZ-019. Lineage (NCBI taxonomy): Eukaryota > Fungi > Ascomycota > Eurotiomycetes > Eurotiales > Aspergillaceae > Penicillium > Penicillium sp. OUCMDZ-019. The sequence continues at coordinate 10,129 of WTTZ01000045.1, read as the reverse complement.
CTGTGTTTTCTCCTGTATATCGATTCCCAAAGGCCTTTTGAGGAACTGGTCCCTACTGCGCTCTACCATCTCATCTGCTTGTGAGGAGAACTCTCTGCACTGCATCCATAATACAATCGCCTGTCTTGCAATTTGATTTGAGGCAGTAGGTTGAAGGACTTTAATTGACTATGAACTAAAAATTTCTGTTGTCTGGCAGGCAGCTGGAAGCTAATTCTCCGCATCGAAGACTACGTGAATTGAATTAATATTCTCCTGCATCCTCACTTTAAGTTTACATAGGAACATAGATGTCCATAACATACGTCGCATACGGTATTTTCGTATTTTTCCTTATCGTTAATCAAGGCAACCGACAAGTCTTTGGTAGATCTGGTTCCGTGACTAGGGATTATAGCTATCAATAGTCTTAATATTTTTACTATTACATCTACCAACTTCCACAGGTTTCCAAAGGGCCAATTTATGAATGGGCGAAAGTTTTTTCCGACTAGATCTGCTCGGACTTGACGGGTCGACTCTCATGTCTCGGATCTACCAACGACTTGTGAGTTCGCCTTGATTGATTGACGATAAGGAAAAACAACCAAATCCTAGAGGCAATCCAAGTGAGATAGATGTCCATGTTCCTGTGCAGATTAAAGATAAGGATGCTAGAAAATTTTCGAAGAATCTTCCAACTACTACCTACTGCCTAGGGCCAGACAACTGAAAGTTTAGGAAATATGGCAATGAATGGAGCTGCTACAGCGTTAGAAATACGCACGTACAACCGGGCTAGAAGATGGACACAGGAGAACAGCTAAGGTAAGAGTAGAGTGAACCCCAGAAGCGCGAGCTGGAGGGTGAATTATCTCGGAGCAGGAACCCCTGGAAGAAACCTATACAGAGGCGGATCATATTACCTCGAACTACCTTTATATAAGCATCATACGTGACGAACAGAGGAACAGGAGCGTCACGAGGCACAAAGTCAAGTCGTTGCTTCTTACTATTCTTAAATGGTATCGACGCCGCCTTGTTGTGTTAGTAGGAGACCTGCATCTGTCCCAATCGATCCCATTCCGTTTCATTGCTTTGGCCGTCTTGTCTAGTCTCGTCCCTAGTAGAACACGATTGTGTGATGTATTCTGCCCAGCGCATGGTCCTCTTTCTGTAAATACAGAGTTAACAAACGAAGTGCACAAATATTCACAGCAAAAATGGCATAGAACTTACCAGGAGGTCAGCCAAAGTATGTACGTCTTGGTCTTCCATTTCGAACCACTTTCTTTGAATATCCGTGAGCTTATTTGCATCAAAAGCTTGAGCTCTGTCGAAGTCAATCCAAACGACTCTTGTGGGATCATCCTCGAGGATCTTAATATTTTTTGGATGAATATCCGAATGCAGGACCAGGGCCTTGTGAATTTGTTGAATACCACGAATCATAAAGTCAACTCGTTCTTTAGAATAGTGTTCCGGAAGAATCCCCACCATGTTTGGAATATATTCTAAAAACATGGCGCTGGGAGGTAGTTCTTCATCGAGAAATCTTTTTAGATGTGGCTGATAGTCCTTGACGTCTAGTTGACGTATTTCGCCATAATATCGGGGCACGATGCCCTGATCACCGAGGCCATGGTGCATTAGTCGGTGGTAGGCGGTCACCTCGCAAAGATGAATGTCTGTAATTTCCCCTTGGCGATGTGAGGGCAAAGGCAAAGGGGGGGGGCCCTGGTCACGGTGCTGTGCAAATCTAATGAGAAAAGGTCTGTACCAAATAATTTCAAAGATCAACCCACTACTTTCATCACACATATCGTGCCACGAATTTGTACGAGGAACACCTCCGAGTAGCAATTATGAAAGATCGACTCCTTGAACTCGATCTCCGAAGGTTTAACATCGCTGAAGTCGTGATCCATCTTATGCGTTGTTCATGGTTGTTTGTTTGCGAACAAGATCTGGTGGTCCCTCCATTTTGATGGTTAGGTGGGTCTGCACTTGAGCCAATACCATTAATTGATTGGCTATTTTACGTGTTTGTAGTACTTGTACTACAGTACACTTTTATAAAGCGTCCTTTTCTTTGTTTTTATGATTAGCAGTCAGCCTTTCCAGGCTACTTATACTGGGCGTTTAAGGCTGCTACTACAACTAACACCGTCCTTTCATTTACGTGCTCTGGAAGTTTCCAAAACATGGCTCTAACCTCCATTTTGGTCCGTTTTGACCGACCACCCTAAAAGCCCACCTCAGATACATGTAAATGCCCTGACAGGAGCCCCTGCGCATGGCTATCGGTACCAGAGCTCCCGGCGGTGCCAAATGGGGCACCGCCGCCGGGCAATTAGCAGACCTTTTCCTTCACGTAGCGAGCTCATGCACTTCATGGGTCATATTTTGGTCCTCAACATTTTCTCTGTTATGACCTTTTAAAGGTCCCTTCACATAAGTGTCGACTACCTATATTGACTCGCTTCTCCAGAGTTCAAAATGGCTAGCTTCCCACTCATAACATACCTACAGCAACCTTTACAGCCCATTCCAATCCAGCATGCGACTTCAACTCACAATACTACCAACCCAGCGTACAGTTGGCGTGATATCCAAAGTGTGGATACCTGGCAGGACTTCAATGCTCAAATAATTTACCAACAATTCAGGAATGTCTTGGACAATGCGCAAATCCCTCCAGAGACACCAAGATCTCCCCCGACTATCATCCACGATGAAGGTCTCTTACAAACTAGAATCACACTTTTCGTTCATGACGCTGTTCGACGATCGCTACGTGTTGGGTTTGCCTATATGGCAGCTAATGGAGGGATACAGGGCCGCACAACTCTGAGCTTTGACTCAGGGAGTAAAGCTCGTTTGATCCGTGCCTTCAAGCCCGACCTTGCGTTTTTCGACATTGGTGCGTCAACAGGCACTTCAACAAACCGTGCACCAGGAGATATAAAAGTATCATGGAAGTGGAGCACCGCGTTGGGAGAACGACTTCGCTTTTTACGGGACCCTCACGCTTTTCATAAAGAGTACCTTCAGGTCCTTAGTCAGGTCAATTTCTATATGAATCAAAACAATACTAGCGTAAAAAGAGAAATTGTATATGAAAATGAAAAGGAGAGAGATTAGTTACAGAACAATAACATATACATATGATTCAAAGGGTTCATGCATTGGATCTCGATTCTAAAAATAACACGAGGATGACCGCCTCATCTAGAGAGTGTGGCCCTGATCGTCGGAAGCAAGCATTCCGAGATACCACAGAGCAAATAAGACAGTTAATTGAGGTTGTGCGGCATTTCCTCCAGCGGTCCAAGGAATAGACTGAGAAAGTTCGAGACTTCCGTCTCGGTCGAGCTTTCGAATAGCAACCAACTCGACGTCAGTGATAATGAATCCGTAACGACGTTGTTATCTGTAATTGAAATTTGAGAGCACTCTCTCCCTCCTCAATAAGATTTTATATCAACACCTCCTTAATATGATTGGGGGGAGTCCTCTAGAGCCATTTATAACATTTAGAATAGGGAACGTAAATAGTCTGGGGCTAAATAATGCCAACAAACAATAATTGATTTTATGAGCTGGAGGTTAAACTTCTATAACAATTGATTAGACACCTTTTGCAACCCATGACCTGTTTCCGTTTACCCATTTCTAAGGCTCAAATTAGCTAGAGCCGAAGAAATAATTTCTAACTATTCTTATGAAAGGCTTAGCATTTATGAATATTAGTCAATAACTATTATAACTTTGTTAATATAGCTTATTCGGCTTTTAAACTCAATAGCACGCAGTGAGCGCTCGGCATTGGTCAGTGACGGAAGGATGATTCCAAGATTCCTCACATGATATCACGTAGAGGAATAAACCGAGGAGGGCTGAGAGTCTGCTCATTTTATTTACGTATAGTGTGCGTATGTAGAACCGAGGCACACCAGACTGCCACAACTACCAGGGTAGCAATTGACACCGACAATACCACATATATACACAATACGTCGACATTTTAGAACCCATCTCATGAATTAATCATCAAGATGGACACAGTATAGTTACTAAGAAGAGACAAGGTATTCGATAAATAGCTAACAGAATTACTACTTTATACAGGTCTGAGGTCGTTGGGTTAAGCTTATCAACATCAAAATTTCCTATTTCGGTAATTTCCTCTCCGCATTTTCTATTCTCTACTTTCCGGGGTTTCGGCTGAGTGATCCTACGTATATCATGTATTTGAAATAAATCGGGTATAGCTGTAACCTAGTTTTTCTTATTTCCTCTCCGCTGTGCAATGAACTGGTATTCAGGTACTGTGAGTGACGAAAGAAAGCCGGGTGGTTGAATTTAGTCCCGGTCTTTTACCTGCCGGTCTCGGTCGTCTTGCTTTTCCCGCGATGCCAACCAAGCATAGAAAAGACAACCCGACATATACAAATTCCAAACCCTCGCATCTGTTCCCTTCGCACAGATATTTGAAGACCGATCTGGTGTTCAATGAAAGGGCATCATACACAGTTGCACTAGATAACCAAGAATAAATGATACTCCCTGGCATCTGCTGAGCTCCGGAAGTCATCAACATGTGATTGCTTCTCTTCTTACGAGCAAGGGGAGTCCTTCACTTGCTTAAGTCAACGGTTGATAACGTCGTCGTATCCTCTCATTATTTTCCAGCGAATCAATAATAGAATAAGAAAGCCAGTGAGAAATTAGAATGATTATGACCAGGTTACCAACGGCTAGCTTGGACATGATTGGCGAATGTAAGATATTAAATCAATAATATGATTGGCGGGTTCGCTCCGACATCCATATCCGGTTAGGCCAGGTCCAACATACGACAATAACTATAATCTCACTCCCATCATTGCGAAATTGAACATAATTGAAAAATTGAAAAATTGAACACTCGAACACTCAAAAAATCGCACCCATTAAGCGCCTTTGAACAGCGTAACAAATATGACAGCTCCTTCTGGCCAAGAACCCAAGCCCAGGAGGAGAATTGCGTCCAAGCCCAAGACGAAAAATGGCTGCATAACTTGTAGGTTAGTAAATCGAACAAAATCAAGGCCTGTCATAGTTCTTTTCTGGGAAGAGGGCTTTTTACGAATGCCTCATTAATGCAGATCTTGACCATTTTTGTAGGATTCGAAAAATCAAATGTGATGAAGAGAAACCAAAATGCCGCCGATGCGTTTCCACCGGACGCACCTGTGACGGTTGGGAGACATTATTTCGGCCATACCAACACCCGGAATTTCCAAAGAGGACACATACAAAGAAACAAACTCATGTCCTCTCTCTGCAGAAGCAGACCTTGCGTCAATTCCGTGGTATGCCTTTCAACACCTCCGAGGTCATGGAAGTCTGTCATGCTCTGTCCACAAAGCCACCGGCCGGTGGTGGAATTGGGTTTGAGACAGAGGCGCTATCAATTCTTCATTACAGCAGTAACTCGGTGCTCATTCGTCAGGCACTGACCTGTCTCCGGGTGTTCCGGGCATTGCTGATGAAACACGGGAGTATCTCAAATTTGAGAAACAGTGACATGGTTGCCTGGTGGAAAAGCGTTAAAAATTACACTACAACTGTGGGGGATTTGACTAAGCTGTTAACGACAACTGACCCCTATGCCGTCGAGGTGATTATGAATTGCTGCCAGTTGTTTATCAGTATAGATATTATGCAGCAGGAATTTGCCTCGTCGATCAGGCATCTCGCGTATGGATTAAGGATCATGATCTCCTGCCGCTTGCGACCAGGGTTTGACAGCACAGGAGAAGGACGAATCATAGCACCGACGCACCGGGGACTTCCCGCGCTGGATATTTTTACACTCAAACTATTCACTGCTCCGTGTCCCTACCAAGAGCTCTTCCTTGAGGACCTCCAAAAGGCCTCAGAGGATGGACCTTCGAAAGTCATCTTATTTAAGGCATACCGGAAAAGCCTAATGTTAATAGCGACGGAGACGATTGACCTTCTCAACAGAATTTACTCAGTAACTTCTGTATCCCAGGCCTTCATACTCAGCGAGGAGAAAGAGAGACTTCTGGAGCGGTTAGACGAAGTAGAGCCCCGCATGAAGGAAGAAGGATTTATGGGCAAAAATGCACGCACACTAGTATGGAAAAGGATGGGGCTTGTATATTTACTGTACTCTACCTCGATCAGGGTTGTTCTGCGATCTTCCCTGCGGTCGACAAACGGGACATCGTTGAAGCAGTACTTTGATGATTTGATATCTATTGCAGCATCACTGGAAACTACATGTACATCTAACTAAATCGCACTATTCTCGCCTATTCGTGGACGCCGCTGCATGTTAGACGCTAAAATACCCGAATAAGAAGTGGGAGCGAGGCTCCCAATTAGTCTTACGCTTCTACATTTTCCTTTCTTTTTTAAACTTCCTGATTATATACCTAGGTACATGATTATAAATAAACAGCAAGAATTATTAATCATAGATTATCAATTGTTGTCTGTTACCTAGGTATATTCTATAAAGGGATATAAAAGGGGTGGCCTAACCCATTTCCTGGTTGTGGACAAATCGGTTGAAACTCATAGTACATCATCCTCAATGTCAAAGCTCATCACTGTCTTTGGAGCCACCGGACTCCAGGGTAGCTCCGTGATTCGTGCCATCCAAGCGCATCCTAAGCTTTCTCAGGAATTCAAGATCCGCGGTGTCACTCGCAATGTCGACAGCCCCGCGGCCAAGGAAGTGGCAGCAAGTGGGGTTGAAATGGTCAATGTAAACACCCGCATATATACACATATACATACGTCTTACCTAGGTATGAGAGAAAGATTTACTGACCTGCCAAAAGGCCGACATAAACGACATCCCCTCCATCCACAAGGCCGTCCGCGACGCCCACACCGTCTTCCTCGTAACCAGCTTCGAAGCAACCTTCTCATACTCGGCGGAACTCGAACAGGGCAAGAACGCCGTCGACGCATGCAAACAAGCCGGCATTCAACACCTCATTTTCTCGTCTCTAGCTAACATCACCAAGACCAGCGAAGGAAAGTTTACTAAGGTGTTCCATTTTGATAGCAAGGCGCATATAGAAGAGTACATTCGGGAGCTTGGCATTCCCGCTACGTTTGTGCTGGCGGGGTCTTATATGCAGAATCAGTTTCGTCTGATACGGAAAGCGGAGGATGGGGGGTATGTGCTGGCTATGCCGGCGGGTGATGAGATGCGGTTTCCGTTGATTGATGTTGCAGCTGATTATGGTGTGTTTCCACCTAATATCAGAAGACGTGAACAAAAGAAGAAACTAACATATAGCAAAGGGAAATTTGTGACAATCCCCCTCCTCAACCCTAGCACCACCCTCGGCAAACGCATCTACGCAGCGCAGGAATACTACCGACCCTCACGCATCACAGCTGAATTCTCCGAAGTGCTACAACTAAAACAACCAGCTCTTAATGTCACACTGCCACCAGAGGAATTCCATAAATTGATGCCACCCGTGATGGCCGATGACTTGACGGAAATGGGACAGTCGTTTGCCTGGCCAGGGTATTACGGTGGGGTTTCTGATGCGGAGGTTGAGGGGAGCCGGATATTGTTGCAGCAGCAAAATGAAGTGGATAGTGAGCTTACGACGTGGAAGGAGTTCGTAAAGAGGAATTGGGAGCGGTTTGTTTAGTTGACAGGTGGCTTGAGGTCTGGACTCTGAGCGGGTCGGGGAAGAGTTAGGGCTTGCTTCCGAATCCGAACAAAGAAAGAAGCCCTACCTATTCTGGCAGTCAGTGTAAAAGAAAGTGCTAAAAATAGATGGGTTAAAGAAAGACACAAAGGAGCCAGCCTATTAACTTTGTTTTTTCATGTTTCATCGCTTTTACAGCCAAAGAAATTGAAAGAATCAAAGAGTGTAGCCAAGTGATCGATTTATCATTTTTTTCCAAATCAGGAAGTTTTACAAACAATGGCAGTGGAGCAAACGAGTAATGTTCAAGTCAAAATATTAAGGTCTAACTAAATAATAATAGTAGTAATAAAAATAATTCTAAAACAGGTAGCTCTAGAGTCCAGCTCAATGTGTGGAAATAGAAACGGAAAAATCAAGTCGTAATACATGCATGTCCCGCTGAAAATCCTCCATGAATCAATCAAACAAAAAAGAAAAAGAGAAAAAAAGCATTGTCGGTCCAAAAAACCAGAGAGTTTGCATATTGCATGTGGCATACCAAACTCCCTACCCTGTTTTCCATCGCACTCCCAATGCTTCGTTCGGATAGTATTGTACATGAGTATCTCAATTTGAAAACAAAAGAACGAGTCCAAGAAAGAAAATAAAAGTGTTGTGACCGCGAAGTCAAAGTTCTAGAGCGCTTGTGAGGTATCTCGCAAAAAGAAATGAAATGAAGAAAAACGAAAAATTTTGTTGCTGTCCCATGAATAATGTCAAACCCTTGTTCCCGTCTAGAATTGAACGCCGTTGATAGATAGTGTCGAAAATGGAAGGAAAAAACTTTTGTATGGCAAATGAATCCGAAAGACGAAAAAATGAGTCGAAATGTCAAAAACGGCCGAAATCGAGTATTGGTACAGAGCGGTTGAGATTAAATATCGATAGGATTGATGGAATGGAGGCCGGTCCGAGAAGTTGTCTGTAAAATAGACGCTTTCGAGAAAGAAAAGGAAATAGATCTATAAATATGTTAGAAATCAATTCTTCCAATCTTTGACTTGTTTCAGAGTAAAGATAGACATACGGAAATAGACACTCATATCGCAGTTGGCCGCCTCGGTCTCGTAGTAGTAGTAGGTAGTAGTAGGTCCATGTCAATGTCAATGTCGGTTCGGTATCGTGTAGAGAAGACGAAGGGCTATCGAGTGGCGTGCAATATTATTTATGCGCGCTTAGGAGGTGGTTTTGGAGCACCGGGTTTCTTCACACCGGTGGTATCGTAGGCGCCACGGCCCATGTTGGTTGCAGAGAGATCCCGGACAATCATGTTGAAGGACTTGAGTGAGGACATCAGTGATTAGGTCGAGGAGATATTGTAAGGAATGATGTTGTAGATGTTGTGGGTGATGATGAGAGAAAAGGGTTGGCTGATCGGGAGGGAACAGGTGATATTTATGTAAACCAGAACACCAAAGTGACTCACCTTATGTGATAGGAAATATTTGAAACGACAATCACTGTCTTTTGACAGCAACGAGTGAAAACAAAAAAAGTCGCAACAAACAAGCTAGCAAACAAGGCGCTTGGTGGAACACGGCAAGGTTACCGACAGTCAGGAAGCAGATCCTGGAAAGATGCCGACGGGGAAATGTTTAAAAAATCCCTAAGGAAAAGAAATAATAAAAAATAATCAAAATAAAAATAAAGGAAAAGAAACGACAGATCTCGGACAGGGCGATCTTTTTCAAGCTGGTCCCGTCAATTCGGGTGGCACCCACCAAGACCTAAGGAGCTCAGGCAGGAATGTTACGCCAACCAGTGAAGTGCTGATGTGGACCCAGGGGTGTTTGTTCGTTGTCAGCCAGCCTGAGTTTATTCTTGTTGGGTTTTGTTTATTCTCAGGTCTAGCCACAATGCAAACGGTGGCTTCGATTTCCGTGTCAGATGCAGGTAATTGTGCAGGGTTATTCCTGGGGGGCGTTTCGTTTTATTTTATTTTTTGAGTCTCGGCGCCAACGCAGGCCAAGCGCAACCCCAAAAAAAGAAAATAAAGCGTTATCTGTATCAAGCAGTGTACCCAAGAGATCGGAAGGCAAGGAGGTGTGACGCGGAGGGCGGAAGAACGAGCCGCTGGGACGGATTTGATAGGTATATCGCAAGGAGGCAAGGTGCTTAAAGCAACAAGGAGGCGGTATGGACAGGCGGTGGTGTGTATGTATGTAGGTCTGTCTGGAAGCGGTAGGTTGGCAGGCAAGAGACAGTGGTCTGTTTGCTGCTGGTGGAATCGGATAGGCAGCTAGGATGTACTCCGTGGTTGGGATTGGGATTTATAGAAATAAATCAGACGATGATGCAAAGCAGGAGAGCGAGGGAAGTGGCAGAAAAATGCAGGCATAGTAAGCCGCAGAATATATATATATATATATAAATATATGAAGCAGGAGAATTAGGATAAAAATAAAAATAAAATA
>WTTZ01000044.1:0-229847 GCA_011750695.1 Penicillium sp. OUCMDZ-019 | reverse complement strand
TTTTCCAAATTTCATTTAAAAATATTAAATTTTGGGTGTATTATAGCTATTTAAAAGTAGTTGATTTTGCTGATTTTATATGGCAAAAATCGTGCATGTGGTGGGGACGTGCATGAGGCGGTGAAGTACTGTATTTATGTACCTTATCGCGATGCGCCCCTCCCCGATAAGCGATAAGAATTTTGCGACGTACGCGGTGCTTTTCTTTCTTTAATTTTCCTCACTTCTTACTATTTTATTTTTATTTCTTTGCTAAAATGATTTTTTCTGCAGTCGCTGAGCTCCAAGTGAAACCTGACCTGCTCTGAGTCACGATGAGTGATACGAGGCCTAGCTTGTTCCTCTTTGCTTCATTAATTATGAGTCATAGCTGGACAACGGATTATTCTACATACTTCATACGGCATGCAAAAATTAATTTGCGGATTATTTTGACGCATTTCTGGTCTAAAATATCTGCGAAGAATATATGACTGATCGTTATTATCATAGTGCATACCGAGTCGAAAAGACTATGAACACCGAGCCCTAACTGATTTAAAAGAGACAATAAAGCTTCTCATAGACTTACTCTCTTGACAAGAGCATCCTCAATCGCCTTAAGCGGTTCCACGGTAGATGTGATCCACTCCCTCTTTCCATTATCCAGAAATTTAGGATACGGTCGTCGGCACCAAGTACTATCTTCTGGATATCCGAGGAATTTACCGACAACCCATTTTGTGCCATTGATTCCTCCATTTCCAAAGCCCCATTCGACACTGGCGAGCTTTATCTGGAGTTCCTCGGCTTCGGTTCGCTTGCCGGTGACATAGAGGTTGAAGATTTCCATGCATGTCTATCAGAACTCTGAGTTAACGCATATTGAACTGTTTGGAATCATGGATATATCTTGAATTGAGCGTTTTATAACAAAAGTAACTGACCTTCGGGTAGAGATTCGCCATACTAGTAACACAACCGGTGCCCCCTACGCTTAAGCATGGGACCAGCCAGTCACTCTGACCAGCAAGAGCGACAAACTGAGGCCTTCCATCATGTTCACTCTTTACCGGATCTAATCCAGGGCCAAATTTGGCTGCGGTTCTTGCAACTGATGCAATTGTGCCACAGGTAAGCTTGACAGCTACAATGTTGGCAAGTTATTTGCCAGTGAAGGGGAAAGTAACGGTGGCACTAATTTGCATGCAATCGCATGGTCCATAATTGGTGGCCGCTGATGCCAGAGAGCCTTGATATCTTTGCTAATCTTCTGATCAATGATCATAACCTCGGTCTCATCTTCTACTGTGCCGCGAGAGCGGTGCCAGGGACCAATTCTTGAGATGCGGCCCATGAAGGATTGCACTTTTTGAAAGAACGAATAAGCCGGGCGTGAAAGCACGTCTTCCAAGACAGTTTCTGCATCTTCAAGGCCACCACCAGCAGTGTCGGGAGGAGATTCCGGTATTAAGTTACTATCGTCCTCGTTTAAGAAAAGACCCTCGCCTCCAGCACTCACGGCGCGGCCATCAAGCAGTCGCAACCATGATAATAGGCATTTCTCTGTCAAGAGGATCCATAAGCAAGACTATCAAAGAGAACAAAGAAAATCAGAATATTGAAACGTACCAGTAATGCTGAGACCCTCACTTCGAACATGTTGAATGACCTGAAAAGCGTCCCGCAGATTGCCATGTGCTTTAAACACGTCATCGTCTAGAAGGTCGATATACGTCAACAAAAATATGGTAGCTAAAATATGCTTTAGTTCATGGGTAAGAAGATTCTGATCCTTGGTGATCTCCGCGAGTACTTTTGTGAGCATATCCCTAGAAAAGGTATAGTACTGTGCGTATATAGTCCGCCTTCCGGATCGTGGCGACTCTAGCTGCAGAGCAGCAAAAGCCATGACTGCATTCTTAACCATGTCCGGCTTCTTGCACATATATACAAGCATCTTCCTCGTGCGGGACCATCTAGAACTCGTCTCAACTGGAGCGAGGATTGGTGGTGCATTAGAGTGTGCGAAGAATTCAGATAGGTCGGTTTCACTGAGATTGACACCAGAAGCTTCGGATGATAGATTTACATCACCAGCGAGCCATCTATTACCTATAAAAAGTGGCGTTATATGTGCTGATTGAGTCGTTTTTCGCCCTGTCTCGGATATTGCTGAGGGTATGAGTATTTGCAGCTGCTCGCGCGAAGAGTTGATACTATCAGGAGGAGACGGGACTGTAGGAAATGCTAGCGGAGAATCATTATCCCAGAGAAAGCTTGCATAATTGAATATTTTATTAAAATCTGCTTCTGGGAGAGGTTGTTGCTGATGCGGTTGTGGCGGCGGTTCCGACAACTGTGGTGACTGTTGCAGTGACTGTTTTTGCGGCGGCGATTGCGATCGTGACCGTTGTGGCTTCTGATGCCCCTCGCGACCATTCAAACGCGCTAATTTGATTCTCGAGACTTTTATCCCCGGGACAATGAAAGAGGAATCCGGTGGCCATGAACATGAGAGGCGTAGTCGAGTACAATGTCCACATTTCGGGTGGACCTCGTTACAACGGACTTTCCTCAGCCTATTGAAATTTGAAAATGTGATTCTATTAATTCTGTTTTCTTCCTTTGTATTCGTACCCCTTTTATCACCAGCTCCTTTCCATTATGCGGCGAGTGTTGATGGGCAAAGCTTACCGACAAGTCAGACACCCCGTCCGAGTCCTCGCGACACGACGGCGGCGTTCAGGATCATGCTGCTGCCATTGATGAAACATGCTGGACTGTATATGGTACCGAAGTCCCCCCACGACACTTGACGGTCTGTGCAGCGACGTTATCTCCAACGGATGGAAGACTGGAAGAGTTCCAAATTGCGGGGAATTTACCCCGGGTTTCAAGGTGGGTCTTTATACATTAAGGTACTACAGGCCAATCACACTCGCTGGTCGGCTTATTCCCTCTTTCGTCTAGCGACGACACTTGCAGTTGAATGAAGATGGTTATGAGAAAAGCTCATGCTTTGCATTTAAAAAGATATCGATTCTCATTGCTCGTTATCATATAATCGTCATTGACGTAGTCTGTACTGTTATGCCAGTGCTTTTCCCCCCATTTTCTTTTCTTTCGGTTGCTTCAATATCCCGAAAAGGATATTTTTGCACAACCATGAAAATATACCAGCGAAACAAAGTAACAAAAAGCAAATCAAAAATCACAACACGGATGTAAAAAGGCGATCGTTATAGACAAGAAGCAGAGGTGGGACACAACTTTGAATTTGAAACCCTGTACAAAAAGCCGAAAGATTCGGCGAAGGAGAAAAAGACCAGGTTGTATTATTTTGTCCGTAGATGTGAATTGAATCAACCTATGTTGTCTCCTTAAGCCGATAAAGAAATAGAAAAGAAATAAGAAAAATTATGGCCGTGCAAGACGCGGTGAACTGTGCGGTTGGTACGTAGAGGGTCTTGAAATCAGAAAGCCACCCAGCATTTCCTTTATAATTAAGCAATCCGTTTCGTTCGTAGAGTCGTTATCAAATGCGAAGGCCATGCTCCACACGGAAAAATGATGAATCCTTCACATAGTTGGGCCGGCGCCGCCATCAGGGCGGTGCAAAACATGTGGGTGGCTCAATGAACCAGTTCGGAAAGGCAAACTAATCATGTTCATCATATCGACATCTCGAGATCGCGTAAGATCCGGCACTGTATACGTTGACGAGATATCTTGAGCTTGAGGTGAAGGGTATGTCGTGTATGCCGGATAAGCCATCTGAGATGATACTTGGCGGTTAGCCCCATGGAAATCGACAGGCGAAAACATATTTTGTTGAAAAGCGGGCGACCAATCAGCAAAATGTGCCGGCGCTTCTGCTTGTACATGGGCCGAGGTTTGATTGATCGCCTGCATTTGCTCGGCCGAGGTAGTATTTACAAATTGCGAATGATCTATGAACTGATTGGTGGTGTGTGTGAGGATTGGCCCAGGTATGTGCGTAGTAGACAGGCTTCGATGGCCCATTTCATGATGTGGTGACTGGAATTCTGGGGTTTGTTGTCCCTGGCTCGTGAAGCTCAGGTCAGGGGGCATTTGGAAGCTAGGTGTTGCGTGGTCTAGTGGCAGTCCGTGTTGTGGCATACCAGCTACTTCGGTAGGGCTTTGCGGGTCGTCGAGCAGAGTCCCATCAGAAGATCCGGGAGGAGTGAGCATACCCGACTCTTGTTCATCATCAGAATCGGGCTCTCTTCTTTTCGCTCCTTCATGATCCGTCACATAAATCCGGGTGGTATCATCTAATTGATATTAGCGCCACAAGCAGGAAATAAACTGGAACTTGTTTAGACTTACCAACTTCATCCCTCTCATATCGCTCTTCGAGTCTTCGGACGCGAAATACTTCATCTAGGATTGTGGCTCTCTCTTGAGGCTTGATATGTCTCCTGATGTCGTTTGCAGCTTCCTGGAGTTTGTCTGCAGTGATACCCATAGGTAGGAGACGTTGAATAATATGAACGAGAAGCTTCAATCGGACTATATCATGCTTATCAGCATTTCAGTCATACGTAATAGGCAGTAAGTTTGTCTCACAGTCTTTTTTAAGGTGGTCAGGTTCTCTGTGTATAACATCACGAGGCCACCAGTCGGGCTTGGTTCGTTCGGGATCCCCCTTCTGACCAGGGGGGTCGCCTGCTCGTGGCTTACCGCCATTGTAAGGATGTTTAACCTGCTTGCGAGGTTCAATGAGCTTGATAAAGGTCTTAGCTAGCAGACGGCAGTTAAGTTGCTGCAGTCGTCTGAAAGCACTCTCATAGTATGCAGTGACTTTGTGTGTGTCACCGATCTTGAGGGTTATCATGGCATCTTCTTCGTTATCGACTTCCATGTAGGAAACAGCAAGAGTCTCTGCGCGAAGTGCAGTTCTTCGTCTCTTTGGTTGGCCTGCACGTCTGGATTGTCCCCTGGGACTAGTACTAGAGCGCGGACTGTAGGCAGTATGTGGAGAAAGTAGAGGGTTTGGCTGATTCTGCAGAACAAAATTATTCTTTGCAGCGAGAAATTCCTCTTTTGCTTGGGCACCAAAGACGGTCGTGCGAAGGTTAGATGCTTCTCTAACATTTCCCGACCTGTCCAAGTATACCATGGCCCAGTATTGAGGAATAGCCCCCGTGAAAACCACGTCCTGTATCCAATCAATATGTGTTAACTTTAGGGAACGAGTGTTACGAACCGGTTCGGGTGTCTCGAATGGACTGTATTCCTTAGAAGGAAGAGGTGCCCCGGGCTTGACTTGGCCGTTCGGGGGAGACGGTCTTACAACCATGTTGTATATGTCGATAAAATTCCAATGTTAAAATACACACGACGGAATGTGGCTGGATCGAATATGATATCTGCAGTACGCCCAGTGAAGATCTTGCTGGGAAAGAAAAAGCTTCCTGTTTCGCTTGAAAAATTGAAATAATTAGCAAACCTGGTCTTTCGAGCAAAACACAGAAAGGTCTTACAAATATGTATGATATGAACGGGAAGGTAATAATAACCACGATGGCCACCCAGAGTACAAAAGTTCAGGTGGAGGGCTGAATTCAGCAGTAATCGAGAACAAACAAAACCAAATGAGAATCACAACTTAGTAGAGGGTGTCTCAAGTGATATGGGCAACGACAAGGAGGAACGACGAGCGCTGTGTATGAGCAAAGAATCACAGACTAAGCGAATGAAACCACAGAGGATCACCACGTAATGGTTGAGATGATTGAAACGGAATAATTGAATGTGAGATGGTATGGCATCGATGTACCCTTTATATCTTGCTAGGTCATGAACTATGACCTTTGATCTGCTGCTTAGGGCCCATGCTGCAGGTAGCTAAGCGATAAGTTACGCTCTTCCTTCTACATTTGCACTGAAGATAGTCAGTGGGGAACAAACCCGGTTTCTAGGGACACTAAAGAACTAGTCTGATCAAGGTGGTCAGTCTAGACAAGTGATAATTTGGGCTGTATTGGTGCGGATAGTTGGCGTCCGAGCCTTTAGCTTCATCGGAACAAATTGAAAGATATCCGCTGGCCATGATGGGCCCAAAGTTCACTAAAATCTTAAACTAAAGATACTTGAGCGGCATGGACCTTGCCCCAGAAGCGTATGTACCTGGACCAACGAAGTTACGTGGAGAACGGACGCAGGTCATTGTCAGAGGCCGATCCGCTAGAGTGCATACTAGCAGCTCCAGTCGCCGGAAGCGAGTGGGTATGAAGCGCACGCACCAGCCTCGATTTGTGGCCAATTGCCTCAGATGCGCCTAAAGTGGCTACATGCAACGAAGCGAGGGATATCAGCAGCACGACAATCCTACGTACTAGGTATGCACATGCTTCTCTTGTTGGGATAGTCCTAACTCAAGTTACAACCCGCATGTACTCTGAATTACATCGCTGTTTCACTTAAGCGTAGTGTATCAGCGGGCATTTTTGTGCACCATATAGATAATAAGTCAAGGGCCTGAGCGAGATGCCTCAGCCTTGGAAGTACGACGCTATGGCTTACGGGGCCCTGCAATGCATCAAACCCATCCGATCTCAAAGCGCTTTTTCGGAAAGTCGATGAGATCGCAGTCTCATAGGTTTTATAGGCTTGCACGTATTGTCTAGAAAGTGGCGCCTGCAATATCTAAAGCATTCTATGGAATCCTCCACTCTGTAGATCCTTGTAACGTGACTTAATCTGGCGTCAATTCCATTATTTCTTTTTTCATTTATTATTTCTTTCCCCTTTTTCTTTTCAAGGGCACGAGAAGGTTGATTCCTGCAGGTTTGAACGGTATTTCAATTCAGCCCAGTCAGAGCCAAATTATGTATATAAAAAACAGCGGTGCTTGATTCTGATAAATGCTATAGATATAAAC
Organism: Penicillium sp. OUCMDZ-019; assembly: GCA_011750695.1. Classification (NCBI taxonomy): domain Eukaryota; kingdom Fungi; phylum Ascomycota; class Eurotiomycetes; order Eurotiales; family Aspergillaceae; genus Penicillium; species Penicillium sp. OUCMDZ-019. The sequence goes on along the minus strand of WTTZ01000044.1, from coordinate 222,958 downwards.
ATTTATAAACCAAGCACTCGTACACACCGTTTGTTGTAAGACATCGTTGTAGAGTTGGGGTTGCACCTGAGTTACGAGTTACTGGGATCATCCCTGTTAATACCAAGCGACGTCCGTAGTTAAAAAGGCTAGTAGCTGGCGAATGCATTTGCCCCAACCAACGGACTTCGGCTACGCCGTGGTCTCAAGTTTCTTAGGCATGCTTGCAACTGCCAACTCGTCTTGGATTTATTATTATTTGACATTCTTACGTCCGCGTTGATGAGACTAATATTTCGAGGAAGAATGAATGTAGACACTACCCATATACTAGTATACATGACTTAAAGTGCCAAGGTGTCACCAGATAGGCGCTATTAAGCACCCTTTGAGTGTGTTGGTAATCGCATAGACGAAGTTTAGAGCGTCATTAGGGAGGGGGCCAGTGTCCGCTCCTTAGTCCGATCTGGCGGAGATTCCTGATGTTTCCCCGGCGATTCTCACTGGCTAAAAGCAATGACAAAAGCTAAACGCGAATAATCACTAGGTGAAGGCCCGGTGGCTTGAAAATCTGCAACCGGCGTAAGCTCATGAGTCATTTGTAGGCTAACCTCTGCAATTGGCTGGACGCCCTGAAGGCCATGACTCCTGCTGAAAAGGCCTGTGAGTGGACTATGAGTAAACGCCAAAGGGGGACCGAGGGGAGGGGCCTGTGGGTAATTCTTAGGGGGGCCCTACTGCGGCCCTAACAAGCGTCCCCAGTGAGTGGCATGGCTGGCGCGCAGTTCACTTAGCCTATCTGCACGCTGATGACGAAAACACAGAAGTCATATGCAGGAAATAATATTCACTCATATTCTGGTCAGCATTCTTCTCGGCAGGTAATTAACTAATCTGTCGCTTCAACCATGTGGACTGGCGGTTTTGCGGAGTGTGCGGGAAGATCGATAGATCGATTGATGAACGAGTTAGTGCTGATGTTGTGCGTTACAGCGTGGAGGATAACGCTAGTCCGCCCTAAGTAAATAGGCGCGCAGTCACTTGAGACCTGAGTCTTTGCACCATATTCCATATTCCATATTCCATACGAAGGACACGTTATGCGTCGTGTTACAAAAACGGGTGAATATTTCCTATTTCGGAAAGCTTTGCTCGCAGGTCCATGTCGCCAGGCACGGAGTACATTGATCATATGACGATCTTATATGCTGTATGTTGTCTTTTTGCTTCCTTCCTTTTTCCACATGCTTGCAAATAACACAACATGGAAAAAGGCCAAGGGGCTAGAGTCGTCGTCATGCTGGTTTCCTCTAGTCAGTAATTGCATGTGGCTGATTTTAGAGCGAGATGGCTATGGGGACTGACCCTGCAATGCACTGGCAAAAAATTACTTCCTCAACTACAGTACACAAGAGTACGAGAAACACACCAGTGGCCGGCTTCAGATTCCGCTGACGTGCCAGGAAGCCAAGCCACGTCGAGCGCCACCATCACCAAAGACCACGTCAATCGGTACCTTATCGCACGTAGCTAGTATATTATTAAAAACAAAGGGTACTTAACCAAGGATGCAATTAGCCAGCATTTTCATTCTCATACGAATAGGCCCGGTGGCTAAGGGTTCGCCAAGTGCCTCCCTTCGCTCGGACTACAAAATCGACTTATTGGCCATGAGGCCCGCACAGACTTGAAGAGTGAGTGTCATATAATGGAAATCAAAATAAACTATTGCGGATTGACAAGGGTTGGCAGCTGAAACCATATCTGTGCCCCAATAATTATTCGAGATAATTATCATTGCTTTGTCAAAGCCCAACGTTCTAGGCTCGTCCCAGGCATAGGCGTCAACACAGTTGTCACACAAATTTCGTCACCAAACAATACTTCACATAAGCTAACTACTCCGTACACTGGTGCCTATAATAGCTTATATGTATTACGTCAGATAAATACATATCTTTGCACCTTTGCTGTGTCTAGTACGGTGGTTATGAGTAACTGGTAGTCTTTGATGTCCACGTCCAATTGGGCCTCACTATTCTAGCATGATGCTAGAAGAAAACGACATGCATACCCCAAAGAGAACAACGTAGCAGAGATGAGAAATATTTACTATTCGGTTCATTGAGGACAGGGAAGCCTGGTATCAGATTCTGGGGAGAGGGGGCAAATCAGTTAAAGAGGGCACGGACAGCGACGACGGTCTAGATCTGCAAATACGTAGCGATGTCTCCACAGGGCCGAGGCAACGCTGAGACTCTTCAAGCCTTGTCCTTCAAGTGTACGAAGTACAAAGTATATACTAGAAAAACAAGTATCAATAGTCTGTCTTTACCGTCTGTACTCTATAAACCCAGTGTGGAAGGGCTTCTGCTTTATTTTTTTTACTATCTCTACTAATTCCCCTCAGTTGACTTTTCTGGCCGAAGTCTTTTTTCCCAAAAATGCCATACCATCTTCAGCTATGGCTGAGATTACGGGAAGACCCTGGGATTGGAGTGGGCCTCAGAAGGTCCGAGCACAACCAATACGGGGTTGGGGATGAGTACGGAGTACTCCCTATGCTCAGGCAAAACAAAGGGAAAATGCACCAACTCGGGGCTATGGTCCATATGGTTTAGCCTGATAAGCTTCGAGTCAGTATGGCTATGCCACGACAGCATCTGGAAAAGAAAGAAGGGCGAATACGCAGATCAGCTTTCAAAGTGAGGCTTAAATAAGTCTTTGGCAGGCCTCGGCCTTTGGGCGAGCGACGTCGAAGACTAGCGGAAAAGTTTCCGTGTCTCGGTCTCCAAGTTATTTTTCCCCCATGAGATGCTTTGCTAGAATAAATCAGAGTTGAGCTTGTTATAAAAGTTAATACATATCAGTGCATAGAGAGTAAACACGCGAAGTGAATAATAAGGGCTCATGTTCAAAGAGATTACATTAGACCGTGGTTTTGGCTGGTGGCTCCGAGTACTGCCTTAGGTATACGGAGTATGCACGGATTTACCGGCAACTTCTGAATCCAGTAGTGCTACGGAGTACTCCGTACTCTGTACGGATTCTACGGGATACTCCATAAAGAAGCGCACAGACAGCACCTGACTATTTCGGGTAATGTGGCTGAAGTTACACCTACGTCATTATAGCATGGTTAGGGTTAGATCGTGGTTAAACTTCCTTTTACTTTCGGTCACTGGGTTTATTTTGAGTTATGGTTCTGTGGACCCTTGCATACACTTTACGATTAGATTGTCGATAAGGTCGCAAGTTTTGCATTCCAGACTGCAAGTCTCTGGAGTCTGGATAGTACTAATTGCTCATGAGTTCTAGCTCCATGAATGATATTTTCTTTGAGACCGACAGAAGGCAAATACCTAGGTAATATACGGTAATGACTGCAGTTTAATATTCATGATTTGCAATATATGTCTACAACCTTTGAGAAACAGATATAAGCAGGAAAGCAAGGTTCCCCTCAGGGCAGAGTTTGAGCTATGCGCGGGTATGGGAACCATTAGCAAGGTTTATCGATCCATAGCGCCGTGGGATTTTCAGTCTCAATTTTTGGTTTCGGGCTTTATCGTTTGACAATAGGGCCACGGAGTACTCCGTAAATAGGAGTTACATATATATAAACTCGGATGCGTGATTGGTGTTAATGGATCGTACCCAGCCACCAGGCCTCTCAAACGTGGTTAGGAGAACCGCGGCCCGTCGTACACAACCAACCCACCGGGTCCGGTAAACCCTAAACTGTCAACTTCCAAGGTTTTTAGTAAAGTCTGGTGCTACGAAGTAGACTATGACTACTGCGTGTGTCAAGGTCACCGAAAGTAGAATTGAGTTTTTAGAACCGAATATAGCTTTGATCCGAGTCTAGCCGTGGCAATAAATCTAATTATAGCAAGGTACGGTTACTCGGCATTCTCTTATCTCATCCAATACTCCGAAAACCCGATGCCTATCTGACATCTACGAAGAATCTTGAATTCGGTATTCACCTTAGAAACTAGCAAAGTGAGAGATGCCCCTAGAAAAGCGTATTATAACGAATAGTTGCGGTAATTAATGTGGCTTGTACGAGTACATAACAAACGAGATTCTCCAGCCACGCTACTGTACGATCTAGTTTTTAGTCATGTTTAATCCTTACTTGTGAGGTTACGTATGGTGTAGTGTATCTAGGCGGTGACTGGAAAGTACAGTCAATCATAAGAATCACGCTATTACAGAGGAAGTATTGAATCGAACAAGGAAAATAGTTGTACGAATATAAATGTAAACTGTGCAGCAAGTACGGAGTACGTACTCCGTACATAGGTAGGAAATCAAAGGCAGAAAAAGAAAATAAATCGGACTTTTTCATTGTGGGGTGCAAAGATCCGCCTGAACTTCTGAAGTAGCATACCGGGTACCCAGGATGAATCCGGCATTTTCGTTTCGCCCGAATTCCATAGTAGGCAATGGATCAAATATCTAAAAGACTTGGGGCTACGTACTAAGAGAGGAATTGCCTTGGCCACGAATCAATAATATCGTGATCGGACAATACAAATGGTGGCGGTTACTACGTACATGTACGGAGTAGTACATCCGTACTACTGTAGCAGTATCCACCCGGGTCGACGTGGATTGAAAGTTTTACGGTTTCGGGTTTCCCGTCGAGCCGTTCCCCGCGCCGAAGTCAAAGCGGGACCTAGCTCGAATAGGCAGGAGACATCTTAAGCATAACACTAACCTCAAAGGTATGTGCTACTACTCTTTAGTGTACGATACACACTGCACAGCGCGAGAATGGTGTTGTTAGAGCCAGGTCAGCTAGCTACTGTGAGAATAAATTAAGCCAGTACACCACACCGTATATCCAAGACCCTGTTTCCTGAGCATGCGGTTTCTCTTCAAACAAGTAATTAACATGTAGACGCAAGCCAAATGAGCGACCATCAGCAGTAGTGTTACAACTTACGTACGCTTTGATTCGTGTTCTCCGCTAGCTCGGCCTTGAAGTAAAGCAAGTGCGAGCCTACGTATTCACTATTTACAAATAAATGCAGCTTCACATCTTTTGATCGTCCCTCCTTTACATCAAACTGGAAAGGGTATGAGATTTTCCTTGGCCGACATCTACCTAACTAAGATCGATACACAATTGATGTCGTAGCTATCAGGGTGACCAATCTCTAGTATGCTACGTACATAGTTCATATAAATGCTGATTGCACCGGATTTTGCTTCCATAACAAGCATGTTCAGAGCCTCGAATCCATAACGTAGTATTACTTACATGTTGTACAGTAGTACTACGAGCTCGCTTAATAGCGTAGCCTTGCATGTTATCTTCGCGATTTCGAGACCGTCTGGATGCACGTACATACCGGTCGAGTTGCTACGAGCTAGCGTGCATTTGCATAACGATTTAATATGCAGCTTGCTGTTCACCGGCTTACGGCACTAAGGTGTAGCGGCCATCCCAACTAAAATTGTCTACGTAGTACGTAGGAACCATGGAAGAAAAAGAAAATCATGGTTTGTAACCCTGACATCTAACCGCACAATCCGGCCTTCTGACAGTAGTGGGGACACCGGAGGTTTATTCCAGATCTGGCTATGTACCTAGGGTCCTAGAAGTACCTAATGATAGTGAGGTTTATTATTTAGTGACTATTGTGCTTATACTTGAATATGTTCTACCTATATAGTTTCTCTGTAAATGCACTTGGGAAGATTGCATGTTAATTTAATTATTTGGATATTGCCATGCCATGCACCAAGTACCGTACCGTACCGAAGAGTCCAAGACCAGCCAGCCCAAGCTTGCTTCTGTGGCAAACGTTGAGTAGAAGTGAAATTCAACAATGCAGTCTATATTCCGTACAACGGGGCACGACGTGTTGATCGAAACCTAGTGATCCTTGTCCGGACCCTGCAGAGTCTCGAGTGATCCTAGTACGGGTCAAAACTAGTCGGGTAACAGGGATACACCCGGTAGACGGAACTTAGCGCTGAGGTATAAAACGCTTTGTGGCGGCCAATGATTCGCATTTAGGGGCTTAGGCTCCCGCGGAAGGACTCTCTAGCGCCCATATGTCGAGATCCTCAGCGTCAGTCTCTCCACAACCTAGACGGATTGAGTTTCTACTTGCCAAACGCCCCCAAGCCACTGCATGTACGATACGTACTCGATCCTTGATTTGGTTCACTCCTAGCGCAGAGACTAATGTGTTCTGTTTTTGCTTTTTTTGACTAACTTTTCTTTTTCTGTTCCGCATGGCCTCCATGCTGCTCCGTGAGATCCGCAGAGGACCAAAAAAGAACCATGTAGCCAGTTTGTGCACTCCAGGCTTCACCTACGGAGTACTAGTATGCATAAAAACTATTGAATAAATATAAATCAATGATGGGCGATGGGCGATGGGCCGCACACCCTCTTCGATTTATAATTATTCGCAAAAGCATATATTAATTACTATTCAGTGCTGATCGGCTTCTGCCCAGAGGTGTGTGATTACGGATGACACTCCAAAATAGTAGTAGTAGGTACATAAAGCCAGTCGTCCTTAAAATTGAGGTGGGAGGAGGGGGTGTTCGAGTTGAATCTAGCAAGCAAGGGATGACTTAACTTTTTTTAGCCTTTATGTACACTACTGCGCACCAAATCATTCGTGTGGACCTTCCTTCTTCTTATCACGAACATAATATGGCGAAAAGCTACACCTGTCTGTGGCTCTATGTGTATACGCCAGCAGGCTGTATTGCTCTGCGTGCGCCGTATATGCAAGATCTAGATCAAGGTCCAGCGTCGAGCCTAGCTTTGGGCGCTCGATTAAGAGTCGGTCTGGAATCTGACTAAGAAAATACGAAGTGGACGCGGGCAAACATTATCCCAGTCGATACTACGAAGTATTAAGGTAGTAAGAACCAACCATGTACTCCGTACGGTGTACTAGCATATTTGAAGATATTTTCGAGTATATTCATACATGCGGTGTATGCTGAACATCTTGAATTTCCTGATTCGTTCTAGATGCGAACTGCACGTTCGGGGTTTGACAGCAGACACCGACCCAAACGCTAGTAGGGATAACGGTTCTGCAAAAAAGAGGGAGGTTGGGGTGAAAAAGAAAAGAAGGTGCTCACGATTTCATATCAAATGGCTAATGCGTGGCTGGAGCTCGAGAGCCAGTTGACATAAAGCTAGCACCCAGCCTCTGACGTAGTACTTCTTCAAATGATCTTCCCCGTGCCTATTCAACCCCCCTTCATCCTTGTCCTGTGTTTTGTTGTCAATTATGTACCTAAATCTTGACTATTAACTGGAAGTGGTTTTTCCGATTAAGACATCTATGCAGAACAACGCTACATGCATATTTTCAAGGATTGTTGTGGGAAGAACCCTGATCGTTGGGCGAGGATCATCTCAGCTGCATCACGGAGTACGATAGTTAACTTGCCTAGCTAGATCTTAACGCTTGAAACTATAGCATGGATATTATATTGAGGGTGTGACAAATGATGTCAAAAGACAGGAACAATTCCAATAGTAGGCTTCTATTATTTCACCGAGATTTAAATTTGCGCGGAAAAAAAGCAAACATTTGCCGTTGAAGTAAATTACAGATTGTATCAATGTATGCAGAATACTTTTGGCCCTCCTCCCCCTGTTTTTTTGGGCTTAAATCCATCTTCACATGAAAACCCCGGCGTCCACGAGTCGAAAGGAGGCCTAGACAACTGAAAATCCAAGTGAGAACCAGCCAAGAAAGAACAGAAACTAGCATGACTGGGGTCGATCGGTTCATCCGTGGCATTGGTGTATGTTTCACGCGCACAGACAAGCAAAGGTGTCCAGGCTCTTGAAATGAAGCTAGCCAAGACGCGGAAGAGCATTTCCGAGAAGAATTTTTGGTTCAATATAGCACAATATAGCACAATTCTTTAATTAACATAGGATGGCTCATGGAGACTTGCCCACGCATAGCGCACCCGCACCCCGTATTCGATAACATCGAGATCTGTTCGTGGTAACTTGACGTGGTATGTAGTAAGAGAATTTCTTAGTAAGGCCATCCTAGGATCTCGTCCCGTTGATCAGTTCCGGTGTGGGAAAACAAAGAAAAATAAAGGAACAGGAAGTTGTCGATCTGTTCCAGCTAGAGGGGGTTGCGTGGGTCCATGTGTGCAACCCGGCTCCCCGGGAGATGATGCTATGACACTATTTTGCCTCCATGATGCTCGCCACAGCATCGCTATCCAACAGATCTGCCTCCTTGACAAGATCGTAGAATTTGCCACCCTGTCGGAGAAGTTCGGCTGGGGTATCAAATTCCGATATCGTACCACGATCCAAAACCACTATGCGATCGGAGTCAATGATGGTGTTGATTCGGTGTGCAATAGTGATGATAGTGCGATCCTTGAAGATGCTGCTGCGCAGTGTTTGTTGAAGAAGGGCATCAGTTTCGACATCAACTGCGGCCTATGATTTTCATGTTAGTAATGCAATTTTAGTTTTAGAAATATTAGTAAACATACAGTGGCTTCATCCAGGACGAGAATGTTACTTGGCGTTAGCAATGCCCGAGCCAAAGAAATGAGTTGTCGTTGACCCTGACTAAGATTTGACCCTGTGAGAACAAGATGTTAGCAGCTATTCTTCTTTTTCAGCTGACTTGTTTTTTGAACGAACCTCCTTCATTAATTGTGGCGTCTAGTTGACCGTCCATACTGGCAACATGTTCCTTCAGGCGTGCATGGCTAAGAACGCTCCACAACTCAGTATCGTCATGGACATGGCGAGGATCCAAGTTATCTCGGACAGTTCCTTCGAACATGGCTGGGTCTTGAGGAATGATTGCAAGACGGCCACGAAGATCAGTAAGGCCAATGGTAGATATATTCAAGTCGTCGATACTTGAGCCAGTCAGTGTGTTGTAAACAAATAAAGGATCTCAGACAATTTCGGCACTCACCCAATGCTACCTTCTGAAGCCTCAATGATACGGAATAAGGCCAATGTCAGGGAGCTCTTGCCAGCACCCGTGCGACCTACAACACCTATCTTCTCCCGAGGCTTGATATCAAGATTGATGTTCTTCAAAACAAGATCAAGCTCAGGACGATAACGAGTGCTGTAGTTCTGGAATGAGACACCTCCTTGTGCTGGCCAGCCGATGGTAGGCCTGTTCTTGAATATTACGTCAGGTGCCTCACTGGGCAAGTTGGCGTACTCCAGCACCCGTTCCACAGAAACAATATTCGTTTCGACTTCCACTGTCTGCCTGACAATCCAATTAAGGGATTGAGTAATCTGCAAAGCGTAGGACATGGCCAAACCCACCATACCAGCGCTCAAGCCAGTACCAAAAGCAACAGAAAAAATGGAAAGCCCAGCTGCGGTTAAAATGACAATAGATCCTATGAACTCTAACCGAACAGCAAGCCACCTATTGGAGCTTATAGATGGGAAGAATGCTCGGTTATTGGCATCCATGCGCCATTCATTTTCCATGGCGAATCTCTTTGTCTGTTTATATGCGCGAATAGTCGACACTCCACCTAAGGATTCCTGGAAATGGGCGTATATTGGGCTTCGGCTGACACTGTCCAGTCTCTTGAGCTCTCGGGAAGTTCTCAAGTAGTACTTTTGATAAGACATGTATACAAATCCCAAAGGAAGGATGATAAGCAAAAAGGCAGGGGTAGAGACCGTGATGACGCCCATGGTGAAAAAAGCACGGGCAGCATTGGCGAATAACTAATTAATTATAGTCAGCAGTGTCGATTTTGACAGGACCAAATTATCTTACCATATTGAAAGTACGTGCGAGCACTTCGTCAACTCGGTATATGTCACTCGAAAAACGGTTTAGAACTCGCCCAGAAGGGGTGGTCTCGAAGAAGCTCATTGGCGACCGGAAAATAGCATACGCCATGCGCTCATGGAATTTACGAGATGCCTATGGAAAACATTAGGAGTGGTGTGGGAAATTCGGGAATGGGACAACATACCTCTATAGAGCAAAAAATCCAAAGGATGAAAGTTTGGCAGACCACGAGAGCAGATGATCCTAATCCGAAAGCGAAATAAACTCCAACGTATTTCCCAACATTTGGGTTTCCACCAGAGACTTCATTGACTTCAGACCATCGCTTGAGCCAGAAGCCCCCTGCAACCTGTGCTGTTTGAGAAGCCAGAAGGAAGAAGAGATAGATGCCGACCGCATATAGATTGCTTTCTTTCGCGTATTCGCCATAGACACTCCACTTCACTTTTCCTTGCTCGGCCTTTTCCTTTGTTTGTTTTGTTTTAAGGCCATTCTCTTCGTCTGCGCCCTCCCTACGAGGATCATGCCAACTTGCAGTGCTAGCACGTCGCAAAGTAGCCATACTGGATCTTCTGGCACCGCCAGGTTTAATAGGTGCAAGGGCAGCAACGGCATCATCAGATTCCTCGATTTCAGAAAGGTCAGACTCATCGACAGTTGTCGAATCAAAGCTTATAGGACTCTTAGTGTCACCTTTGCTAGCTTGTGAGTCACTTTCGTCCTCGGCTGATGATGTGCGGATCAAATTCGCAACTTCTCCTTTCATTGCCAGTAGCTGCTCGTATGTTCCCTTCTCAAGGAAAGTGCGATCTCTAAGCAGTCCAATAAAGTCGGCCTCTCGTAGAACGGCAATGGCGTTTGTGGCGAGAATACGTGTCTTGCTGTTTAGCACGCCATTGGGTCCCAACACCCTGTTGATCAAGTGCCTGCCCACATGAGAGTCCACGGCAGACAAAACATCATCGAAAAGGTAAATGTCAGCGCGTGCATATACCGCTCGAGCAAGTGTTAATCGAGCCTTTTGCCCTCCAGAGAGCGAGATACCACGCTCACCAACCTCTGTTTGATCACCGTCGGGGAGCGTCTTGAAGTCGTCAACCAAGGCACAAGCTTCCACTGTCAATTCGTAAAATTCAGGATCCCAGCGGTGACCAAAGACGATATTTTCTCTGACGCTAGCATTCATGACCCAGGCTTGCTGTGCAACATAGGCGATTCGTCCACGGACAACGACCTCGCCATGGTTTTTCCACAGGTCTCCGAGAATAGCTTGGAGAAGGGATGACTTTCCAGCGCCCACGCGACCAACGATACAGGTCAACTCGCCTTTGCGGGCACTCAAATTTATATTCTCCAAGACATTGCTTGGTTGATATTTGTTCCAAGTAAAAGTTGCATCTTGAATGCGAACTGACTCGTCGCCGTTATGGATAACTGGCTCCTGGGAGAGCACGGCATCTGCTTGTAGTTCATCAGAAGTAAGATAGTCTGTGAGACGTTTCACGGCAACGGATGCTTCGATAATGGAGGTGATGACCATGGGCAGAATGGAAAGTGGAAAGGTCAACAGGTTAAATAAAGTCAGTGCTGGGAACACAAGATCGGTGGTCAAAGGGCGGCTATCAATGAGCACAAACACCGCAAAGGTAGTACAAGAAACCAAGAAAGGGGTAGACGACCAAGTAAAATTGGCCACAGCTTGCGTTGCACCGATTTTCCGAAGAGTGTTCAACTCAAGGTCATTACGGATGTGGCTCAATTTACCCATGAAAGCCTTGTTCCAAGCATACAGCTTGATACTTTTTATGTTGTTCAAGATTTCGGTCATGAGACGTGTCCTGGAATCTTTATTTTTCATCTGAACAATCTGGAGCTTTTTCATCATTCGGGCAATGATACCGTTAATGGGTACCATGAGAATCATGACTCCAATACCAGCCCACATACTATTACCGACGAGCTGGTAAAGCGAAAGCATGCACAGAGTGATCTGAAAAGGAGCAGACCAGAGCTGAGTACCGAACTGGGTTAGATCTACCAATCGTTGCTGGTCAATGGCCATATGGTTGACGATATCGCCGGTCGTCTTGGTCGCACGGCCCTCGTTGGATAACCGGAGAGCTTTGGAATAAATAATAGCCGTGAGAGATGACTTGACGCGCATGCCAGTCTCAAATGCTCGCTGGAAATATTGATGTAGACATGCTGTCTGGCCCACTGATACAGCAAACATGCCTAATGCGATGGCAACACCTCTAGAAACAGGCTGTGGCTGGTCGGTGCGATAGGAGTCGATGAAGGCAATCAAGAGGCGCAATAATTGCGGTTGTACAAAGGCAAGAAGGTCGCTCCCACATTTAATGACGGCACCCCAAAAGTACGGACTACCAAAGGCCCGAAAGAGAGCAATCCATAAAGAAGGGGTCTTCTTGTTCAGCTCAATTTCCCATGCATCTTCTAGTAAGCCTCCCGTTGTCTTCGTGGTGTCCTGATCTCGCAAATTCCACATATCATCCTGGGTCAAGAAATTCTTGTAGCCGTACTTCATCATCGGCGTCATCCAGCTAAAAGTCAGGACGGAGAAGATATCTGCATATTCGAAGGGGCATTCGTCTTCAGCGCCCAGAGCGTCGTATGCACTCTGCTTCTTTGGGACCAAGTACTCGAGGACGAACTCAATGACGGCGAGACCTAGGCTGATGGTGAACACGATGAAGTATGGGAGGTCATGGCGGAACACTGCGCGGGCAACGAGCGATCGCAGCTTGACACTGTACGCAATGATAAAAAACACCCAATAGAAAAGAACCACCCCATTGGGCTGTCTGCTACGCCAGTGCTCATGATATTGAACAGCAAAAATCACTGCGAGCGAGACTAGAGTCACAATATTTGCCCAAAATCGAAAATCAGCTATGTAAAGTTGAGGGTCGGCTACCAATTGAATGCATGCTTGAGCGGCTGTTGATACGAGCAGGAGCGCCAGGACGACCTAGTGAGTAAGCTCGTTAGGCTAATTCTTTGCCATATATCATAATTGGAAATAGAACCTACCAGCTTAGCATAGAAATGCCAATTCTTCGGCACCGGTTGTGGTTCACGCTTTTTCAACAAGAGCCACAATGCGCCGGCGCCCATGACGACACCCCACGCGGCAGCAACTGAGACCGGGATGTCGAGAAAGCATGGTGTCAGATCAAATCTGTCTGGGCTGAAAGGACCCCATCCTTCACTGTTGCCACAAAATGGCTGTCGTGAGCCTGAGGCCTCAAGCGGATGGGCGGCGGTGTAGAAGGGGGCCGGAGAACCACGGTCGTTTCCTATGACGACCTGCGGGTTGCCATCGATCATTTTCCGTCGCAATCAGAGTATACCTGGAGAGAAGAGTATACCCCAATGCGATGCCTGGCGATGGATAGGGAAGAGATGAGCAGGGGGTTTCCAAAGGAGGGGACGACTGACCAACCTATGTTTCTGGGCTGATGATAGCATAAATTTCTCCGGTTGGCGAAGGCAGCAGCAGCGCGACGGTTTATTCTTGGGGGTGGAGATAGCTGCGGCGAGCTTCTCCGCCTCTCACTGGCCAGTGACGCAGGGCCACCGGGTTTAGCCTAAAACGGGCAAGCGGCTCGGAGATAAGACGCCGACGCCGATGTTTTTCTTCCTCAGGCTTCGACGGCTTAGTAACCACCACGCACTGATTGGCACCTGCCTCCAATGGTAAGGCGACGTCAACACCAACACGAACGCCGCCACCACCAGACAGACACTTATTTGAGCTTGATACGCGATAGGCAACAGCCAAAAGATCCACCACGATGCGTCTGGTTATGGTTGGCGTGTGTTATGTTGACACTATCCTCAGGCACGGTGACCGACTCTACCACCTACATAGCACATAGTACTCTTCTGGCAAGAGAAGTATGCTGATAGCGGTGCAGTGTGGATTACTACCCAGAAGAAGATGAGAAGCTTCGCGCCTCGGGCATGACTCGCCGCCGCGGAGGAAATTGCCCCAATTCTCTCGAGGTTATACAGCAGCTTGTAGATCGTACTCAATCCAAGCTGTCATTGGATCTGATATGCGTACTTCCAGAACGCGAGGCAGCCAGCACAAGATTTATTACACAAACTCTCGGCCCCAATGTCAACTGCTCTGCTTGTATCTACCGCCAGAACTCAATTGAACCGGCTTCTTGTTACGTGTTCAAGAGCCGCACAACAGGAAGCAGGACCATTGTCAACTACAATGACCTACCGGATATGACATTCGACGAATTCAAGTCTTCCGTCGACAGGCTTGGTTCAATAGAAGATACCTGTTTTCATTTCGAGGTATGTCTTTTCTCTAACTATGCCAATCTCACGCGTCTTAGATCTCGCATATAGGGAAGGATTGCAGAAGTCACCCTACGGTGCATTTCATACATACGGCAGAAACAACCGTCCGCATTAATCAGCGTTGAAATTGAGAATCCGCATCGTTCTGGACTCGACGATCTTGCTGCTGAGGCAGACTTTGTCTTTTTTGCCAAAAGCTGGGCCCAGCCATCTGACTATTCATCGATGGAAGATGTTCTAGAAACACAAAGTGATATTTTACCGAAAGCGTATGACATCTATTGACGTCCAGCCTCCGAGGAAAACTCCTAAGTCGGGTCCATACAGGAAATACTTGTGCTGTACATGGGGCGACAAGGGTGCTGCGTTGGTGGCACGGCCTGAGAACGCCTGTATATCGACGCCTGCACTGGCAATTCCAACCAGAGAGGTTGTGGAGTAAGTCCAACGCCTTCACTAAAGTGACCCCCAAGAGTGACGTGTGTAGTCCAATAGGTGCCGGTGACACATTTATCGCTGGTATGTTATTCGGTATCTTATGCCACCGTGATGATTGGGACGAGGAACGCAAGCTGCGATTCGCTACCGAGCTTGCTGGTCTCAAAGTTTGCCAGGAAGGATTTCAAGGATTGGGAAATGCTGTAGCTCATCGCCTTTGATAACCCAAGATCCTTCAACAAGAAATGGTCGCCAGGTAGATTGCCTATGGCAGTGGTGTCCACTATGCACAGCATGGTGTTTTGCTATTAATATTAAGCATTGAAGAGAATACATATTAGAGAAACTACGACTAGAAATAATCAAACTAGTGAAATGAAACCCAAATAAAAATAAAAAATTGCCTGGAACGAATCAAAGCTATCAACAAAACTGCATACAATATCAAACGGTACAATGAACGTGGTGGCCCGTGCGCAGACGCATGAAGTCGGCGGCGCGGGCTCGCATCTCAGCAAACTCATCAACCCATCCAAATAAGAGGCCCTGCTCACTCTAACGACAGCGCCAAGAGCAGGGACCTATTTGCTGCGAGCCATTTCTTTTACGCAAAAACCACCAAGATAAACCACCGAGACAAATATTCCATTGCGCCTCGGAGTCATCCAGAGAGCTGCGGATTGCATCGTCGTTGAATTTCTTCCGCGGACCCTTCGATGAGCAGGCTCGACCCATGCCTAAACTAGGGAGCGTTTTGGGCGCAACCCGTGGAGGCCAGAAAGATGCAGTAACTTCCGGACGCGGTGGACGGTCTCGAGGAAATGGCGCGACTGGGTTTAGAGGCCAGTCAACTCGAGGCGCAGGTCGAGGACGTGGAAGAGGCCAGGCCCAACTTGGCCGATCTACAGCCAGCGCTTCTGGGTCTCAGAGTGAAAAGGAATCGCTAACCGGTATCTCCGCTTCGAATTCGCCTTTCGCTGCTATTAAAAATGATAGTTTTACGGGATTTGGATCTACGGCCTCGCCATCTGTTGACGGGTCGCAAGGCTCTTCCGTATTTGGGAAGCCATCGTTCAATTCAGGAAGCATCACCTCGAGTGGATTTGGAGTACCTTCGATGGCACACCAACCCATGGGAAATTCTATTCAGCCAAAGAGGGACCCTCGACCTAAGGCTGCTTCGCAAAAACGCTCCCCGAATGTACAAATGGTTGAGGCGAATCATGCAGGTAGCACGAAACCTGTCGATTACCAAGAACGTTATGAGAAGGTACGATAATCAGTTGCAAAGAAAATACCGTGGCGATGGCTGATAGCTGTTCTTTAACAGTTGAAACTTGACCGGGTCAAGCAACGAGAAAAGGCGATTAAACAAGGTCAAATGGCCGATCCTAACCAACCAACTCTATTAAACAAGGCGATAACCCCGGTGGGAACATGTACCACTATGTGTCCGGAGTTTGAGCGGGTGGAGAGAATTGTTCAAAAGATGGTTGATAAAAGCGAAAAGGTATACCAATACGCGGCCGTTTTCGGTTTCATCCTACTAACGTCTCGATCTTATACACAGAGTCTCGATCCGACTACCGATTCATTGGAAGTTCGAGAGCTGAAAATGCTGAAACGATTCAGGCGATCTGCCGCAGGCTACGATGAACAGCTACCGTCTGATATCCGCACACCAAACACTCTACTTCAAACCGTGAATTACCTTATTCGACATGTCGTCAGCGGCCCCGATCCCCTCGGTCTGATACATAAATTTGTGTGGGATCGGACACGGTCTATACGGAACGACTTTTCTGTTCAACAACTCACAAAAATAGAAGATATAAAAATAGCGGTTAAGTGTCTGGAACGGATAGCCCGTTTTCACATAATGTCACTCCATCTGCTCTCCTCCCCCGACAACGAAGAACAATTCGATCACCACCAGGAACGAGAACAGCTCAACAACACAATGCTATCTCTGATGCATTATTATGACGATAACAGAGAGCGCATGAATTTTCTCAATGAGCCGGAATTTCGAGCATATTATATTGTCTTGGCTATTCATGACCAACGCCCAGATATTGAGGACCGTGTGCAAAAATGGCCACAAGAGATTCTTCAGAACCCCAAGGTCCAAGTAGCCTTGGAGCTTCTAGCTGCTGCGAATAATTACTGGGAGTACCAGATTGTTCTGGATACATCGCGACCGAATGCAATCTCCCAAGGATTTTATGACAGGTTTTTCAGTCTCGTGGATTCACCATCGGTGTCATATCTGATGGGTTGTGTCGCGGAGATATACTTTAACAATGTCAGGCAAACTGCCATTCGGACAATCTGGAAAGCTTATTGCCGTGTTCCCATCTCTCAGCAACATAAGAACGAAGAATGGACGTTAGATGAGCTCGCTCGTGCTCTCTACTTCGATGATGAGTCACAGGCAGAGGAGTTTTGTGAAGAGCAAGGACTTCAACTAATGGAGAGAAACGACGGACTTCTGTATCTTAACTGGGGTACTAGCAGCATTGATATCGTCGGTACGTTCGGCCATTCCGTTTGATTTCTTTATCTAATGCGGTTCATTACTAGATTTCGCGCCCTCTTCGCGCCATTCCTTTTCCGAAAAATATGTTGAAGCGAAGCGCGGTGGTAGAACACTTGCTGCCATCATCCTTGGATTGAATATCGAGCAAGCGGCTACTCGGGGCATGATTGATATTTCATTATTACCTGCTGATGGTTATGGCACCCCTATAGACGAAGATGACAACGAGCTTTTTGTCAGCCAAGACGACCAACCCCTGCAAAACGAAGGGGCAGGCTTGTTTCAAGATCAGTCAGAGACTGCTGCATCGGTTACGTCTAACACGCCTTTTGGGTTATTCCAACCACCTGCTGCGTCCGTTGGAGCAGTTCAAACAAATCCATTCGCCAATATACCAGCTTCGGATGCCCCCGCCAAACCTCTTTTCGCGTCCAACTCCTTGTTTAGTGCACCGGCTCAGACATCAGCGCCGGCACCCTCGTGGTCACCATTCTCTCAAACCCCTGCTTCAACATCGGCTCCCTCTCAAGGGACCATCACCGCCAACGCACCACAGCCACTATTCTCATGGCAACCCTCCACTCAGAGTCCATCTATACAGCCTGCAACCTCAGCTGCAACCGCACCGGTTGAGCCCCCCAAATCAACATTTTCATGGGCCTCCTCTTCTCAACCCTCAAGTAATCTTTTCAAGACACCCGAGATCTCGACAGCGACTGAAGAACCGAAGCTGCAGCCCTCATTACCAACTCCCTCAATAACACCATCGCTTTTTCCGGCTCAAAAACCCACACCTGAAGTCCCTCCATCTAGCACAGCTGCCGAAACATCAAAGCCGCTCTTCTCATGGCCAGCAAATCCTCAAGCCTCGAGTCCAGCTTTCAAGGCCCCGGATTTTTCAGCAACTACTGCCAATGAAGCAAAACCCTCATCGCCCTTCTCCTTTCAATCATCAACTATCAATGTTTCTACGCCGGTTACGTCAGGCGCAGCATCAGAATCGATCTTCTCCAAACCCCCACTGGCACAAAATTCACCCGTAACGTTTGGGACGCCCGCGCCTATTGCTTCGAATGGGCTATTTTCCCGGCAGACGGAGCAAGTGACTCCTCCCGTGCAAACGGAAGACAAAGTCTCCTCAGAAACACAGATAACATCACAGCCATCACATTCTCCTGTCTCGAGTGCCAACTTGATCACAACTCCCAGTCAAGAACTTGCGAGTGTGGAATCTGTGGCTGAGTTGCAACAAGACCAACCCTCAATTGATGACTCACTCGCAGATAGTCTTTTGACGGGCACTGAGCCTTTTTCCAGGTCGGAAAGCTCCGTTGGTGAATCCGAAGATTTCCGCAAGTCGTGGATCGAATCTTTGAGACAATCAGCAATAGAGAATCGGTCATCTCAGGTTAACAGAAAGCGGCCACTGGAAGCTGAAAAAGAGGAAATATCACAAACTTATGAAAAGAAAATAGCGCCAACCGCCAAGCCGAAAGTAAGGTGTGAGAAGGTTGTCAAATCAAAACCGAAGCCTGCGCCTCGGAAGCCAAAGAAGACATCACTTGCTCTAGCATCCATCGCGCCACTCCCGACGCTTCCGATTCTCGAGAGAGTTAAGGAGCTGACCCAAGTCAAACGGCCTACTGAAGACGAATCTGCGTCATCTAGGGCATCGCAAATCGACGAGGATGAAATCCTTCTCTCGGCTGCCCGTATTGCAGCAGAGCAATTGAAGAATGGTCCGAAACTCCTCGACAGAGCTCCCGACTATTCTTACATGGATCCCCTCCGTTCTTCTACATACTTCGGAAGGAGTCTCAATTCCGAATCTCGTGTACTATCATCATCGGTGTCATCATTGTCATCACCTCATGCCCGCATCAACGGCTACGATCTTGCATTGGCGCCTGAAACCCCGCTTGGTCTCGGTCGCACCCTATCTCGCACCGAACAACGTCTAAGGCTTACTGGAGGGAGGGGTCTGGCGTATAAGCCACTTCAACTCACGCCAGAGAAAGAAACGTTGACTAAAAAATCGGGCAAAAAGAAATTCCGCTTTAGCTCTGAGTCTTGAGGTCTTTTTTTCCTTCTCTTTCCAATTCTATGTGCTACTTGACGGCACATTCGTTTATCTTTCCTGTTATGTACATAAATACGTCTATGGATGAACAATTATATGTTCTTGGTAGTGTAATGGAGTTATTGGATTTGCCTGCTTGGATTTTTGTGTCTGTGTGATCTTGGTCTATCAGCTGTGATACCATTGCAATTAACAAAATAAATATAATACAAACCAACCTTCCGCTATATGATACATGCATTCTAAACAGGCAATTTATGCGATACAATGCAGGTCGATTGAAAATAAAGCTCATTTCCCTTTACGG
Organism: Penicillium sp. OUCMDZ-019; assembly: GCA_011750695.1. Lineage (NCBI taxonomy): Eukaryota > Fungi > Ascomycota > Eurotiomycetes > Eurotiales > Aspergillaceae > Penicillium > Penicillium sp. OUCMDZ-019. The sequence goes on along the minus strand of WTTZ01000044.1, from coordinate 203,462 downwards.
AAAATGATAATCACATGACCGACCACCCGCGCTTATTGCTCCGAGCCTTTCATCTCAAAATGTTCAATTTCATCCATAATTTTACTGGCACGGGTGATTCGAAGTGCATGGAAGTGCTAACAGAATTTTCAATGTTTTGCGATAGACGAATCTGCAAATCTTGCTGATGTTAGAAATTTGCCAACAAAAGGGAACCACCACCATCCTATACGGCATTAATTAGATATATATTTCCGCACGATCACGATTCAATGCAACTTTGTCGCCCTATAATTCATATTACTGGTTATCAATATTCTGCAAATCGGATATTCTTGAGGTGTTTCAGCGCATGCGAGAGCATTGGACAGACTCTGCTGCGGCCACACAGATTTGCTCAGACCTTCGGTTTACCACCATCACCAAGGGCATCCACTAAACCATTATTTGGATGCAACGTGAGACAGCTCAGTTATCTAAATAACAATCGTCATAAGAATAATAGCGGAATGAGGATCGCCACTCTGCAATTCGCGCCACAACTAGGCGATGTCGAGGGAAATATCAAGCGAGCAGATCGACTGCTGAAGCTAGAGCCGGGCGATCATGATGTCTCTGAGGAGCCGGGCATCGAGGAATTGCAACCTGACATCCTTGTGCTGCCAGAAATGGCATTCTCGGGTACGGAAATAACCTTTAAGGGAAATAAGAAAGAAAAAAGAAAACATCGCTGATAGACTGGTGAGAGTTACACAGGCTACAACTTCGCGTCTCTCCAGGCGATCAGACCCTATCTAGAGGTGCAGGGCGAGGGCCCATCTGCGCAATGGGCACGCAGTACAGCACAACGTCTCAAATGTAAGGTCTGTGTAGGGTATCCCGAAGTTCAGCATCAAAGCTCGTCAACGACATCGAGTGGAGACTCGGCTGCAAGCCCAGTGAAACTATATAATTCCATGCTCGTTGTGGATGAAACAGGCGAGGTTGTGCACAACTATCGAAAGCGGTTCTTATACTACACCGACGAATCATGGGCCTCGGAAGGCGAAGCAGAATGGAGTTTTAAATCGCTGGGCATTCCTGCAGCAGCAGGTGGATCTGATTCTAAACGAGGACAGCAAGAAACCCAGCAAATCCCAACTACATTTGGAATTTGTATGGATATTAATCCATATAAATTTGAGGCGCCATTCAATGCGTGGGAATTCGCCAATAGAGTACTGGATTCCCAGTCACATCTGGTTATTGTATCGGCGGCTTGGCTTGTAACCGACGCAACTGCTATCATGGCACAACCTGAGCGTTTACCCGATATGGACACGTTCAACTACTGGCTTAAGAGATTTTGGCCTCTGATTGAGAAGAGGATAGACTATGGCAATAGACAAGTAGATGGATTCTGTACTCCGACAGAAACAAAGGTCGTTCTTGTCTTTGCTAATCGCACTGGGGCTGAGGACGGAGGGGTCGGCAGCGTTATACCGACAGCAACATATGCCGGTACGAGTACTATTGTTGCGATCACACAGAAACATAGAGCCCAAGAAACACCAGGCGATACCGCAAAGTCGTCATCGTCACTGGATATCAAAATCCATTGCTGGGGTATTAAAGGGGCAAGGGAGGAAGGCATTTGCTTTGCTAATACAGCATCAGAGCCAGAAATGACATTCGTGACGAAAAAGGCTGACGACGATGAAAGTGAATGATTTATTGATAGACAAAAAGAATAAAATAACTTCGCATCTGTCTGTCCTTTTCCTTCAAATGTCCTTAACGCTGGTGTAGAATAAACGAACAAGCCTGAGCCCTAGGGTAACACTCGACACTTTCTCGCATGTACGAGCAGCTGAATCAAGCAGTAATTGCCATATTAGGAAATTCGACATGCAACTGCTAAATCCATAAACTGCTTGGCATGACATGTGTCATAAGGCTCATGTGACTGGGTTATCGCATCACGCTGGACGCTCAAAGTTCTGACTAAAGCAAGCAAAACTACTGGTCCAGAGCAAAGATATGCTGCTTATCAGTTACCTACCACGTTAATCATTAATGTATTTAAAATAAACTAACCTCTTTGTCGATCTTATATCTCGAACCCTTGAGTATGTCATAGATCAGGCCTCGCCGGGACTAAGAATGGAATATGGAGTCACGTAGTTGATACACGCCCCTGATTGGTAAGTGATACACACAGCTTCAGTCATCTAGAATGTATATTTACTACGGTACTTTCCATGTGACATTCACTTATCGACTATCACCGCGATAACCTTGGGAATCCCTACGCATTGCGACAAGGCATCCAAGACATGCACTGGCGCGATATGGCTGTGGGTACACACAACGTTCTCAGTCAGACTGAAACCTCAATTTTGGGAGTATTTCCCAGACAAATACCTCCAACGGCGTAGTAAGTGTACAGAAATGTCTCGCTATCTGGACGCCGATGATGCCATTTGCGGCAACGAGAACAAGGCAGACGGGCTCTTGCAGCTATTACATGCTTTAGTATGCTAATACAATCAAGCCTCTTCGTGTACTTAGGGTCAACAGTCATCTGCCTGCATCTCTAGGGCAGTCTGGGCCTGCGCAACAAGGATTCTCCAGATGTCCAGATGCTACCTTGGAGGGAGGGCTAGGGCCGGCACGTGTGGGCTCATCAGCGCCTCAGGCCAATCAGCGGCCGTTTCCTCACTGTGGCCGCTGAGCCACGGGATCGTCACACATGATCAGAAGCCAGCTTCCACACACACACACACTTGAATAAAGAGAAAACTAGAGGCAGGAAATTAGAAAATAGAACAGAATGTTGAAAAAGAATAAAAAATAAAAAAAGATGGGTGGTTGTGCAAACAGCCAGCCTGTGCAGCCTATTGGCGGAGACACCCGGGTCAGGTGATGCCCGGCACCGTTTCGACGCGTCTGGTCGGTGTGGCGCGCCGCAGCGGTTTCTGCCTGTGTCTTCCGCAACCACGTGAACAGCCCGCCCTCTCTTCCTACTGACTTGACTTCGCGATTCTCCCAGTCTTCGAGGCGTCCATTGCCCATACCGATTTATTGATCGTTTTTCTCCCTTTTCTGAGATTCTACACTTGCTGCGGTCTCTAAATACCGTTCTCCGCGCTTTTTTAATCACTCTGTGCACTTGTTTCTCCAATTTACCCAATTCGGTTTCGAGATATCCGGCCCATACTCACCTGATTTCCCGTGACTTCTTGTCAGGTGATATCGAAACAACAGCGATTCCTTCCAAGGTACGCGTGTGAAGTCCCTCTCTCCCCCTCCCATCCTGCCCGTCGTTGCACCACCAGCTTTCCACGCAACAGACGTCGTCCATCGAGCCATGGACGCTGCTGCCAGGTCATCGCTGATGGTCCGCGACGATGTTTTGCTTTCGGTCGCGTCTGTTGCACGGTCGCATGAGGCCGTGGCAAATCGCTGAGCGTTGTATGATACGCAATCGAGCTCTTGGATGTCATATGAGAGAGAAACACGAAGGATGGAAATAAAATCCTTCCTCTGTTTTCCGATATCCAAAGAGCCCGATTGCGAAAATATCATCGCCACAGTTGCCAGTCGCTCTTTGGACGACTGTTTACCGACGCGTCCTGGCTACCCCGGTACCCCGCAGTAGATTCCTAGGCTTGCTCATAGGCTTGCACCAAGCGCATTTATCTTTGTGCATTGATTTACTTCATACTTACGGATTAATGTTATATCTAGCTCCACGAAGCCGCTTTCAGGCAAACTTTGCGAGTCAAATTGACGCGAAGGAACTCGGCCAACAACCTCGGTACGTCCTCTATCTCCAAATCGGTTCTTCAACTTGTGAACATTATTCATTGATTTATTTAGATTAAACACACGAGCCACCCTTCATCACCATGTCCGATACTAATGGCAACAAACGGAAGCGCGAAGATGACAGCGTCGGCCCCGACTCTCAGCGCTTGGCGACCTCCCACAGTGGCAGCAATGGCAGCGTCCCTGGCCTGACTGGACACAATGATGCGCAGGCTTTCGCTCACTCTCTGGGCCACTACGACACCACATCGTCCGACCTCAACATAGATGAACAGCTGCTCACACATGTGGCTCAGTCAAATGGCATGCCAGATGATAATACACTTACCGCGAATGCGAAGGCCGCGCTTGCTGCCAACCCACAAAATAAGTACCCGCCCGGTCCTGATACAGGCTTTGATGGCCAGATCACGCATGGCCTCCCGTTTAGCGACCAGCTCACCCACGCAGCTGGAGGGCTTCCTTCACATGCTTCGCCACACGAGCAATCGACAGCGGCTGCTGTCTACGCTGCTCGTGAAGCTCAGAGCATGACCACAAAGCCAACTGTTGGATCGCCTGAGTGGCATGCTCTGCGCAAGAACAACCATAAAGAAGGTTCGTTTGGTCCCTATCTATGTTTACCGTCGAGTTGCTAACCGATCCGTGCAGTTGAACGCCGTCGTCGTGAGACGATTAATGAAGGCATCAACCAGATTGCTCAGCTAGTGCCTAACTGCGACAAGAATAAAGGGGCTATATTACAACGCGCCATAGAATATATTTCTCAGTTACACGAGGAGAAAAAGCAAATCAGCACGCGTTGGGAACACACCAATCTCACAACGCAACAAGCCATAACCGAGATCAGCACACAGAACGAGAAATGGAAGGCAGAGGCCAGCCGTCGAGGCGATATTGCATTGAAGTGGATCCAACGTTGTCGCGATGCGAATCTCGAATTCGACGATTATGAGGATGACAAGGATTTAGGTCAACTGGACACTGACCATAATCAAACCTCCTAAGAGAAATTTATTTTCTCTTCGCGCGCAATATCAATGATGAATGACCTCTTGACGCTTTGCAATTTTATAATTACGTCCCAGTTTCGTTGCCGATGGATGTCTATTATGGCGATCTTTGACAGAACTGTTTTCTCCTTCTTCGACTTCTGTGTTGAATGGCTGTACTCTTTCGGTAGTCTCCTCCTTACACGGACATGTTGTGAATTGTTTCTTGCCTTTCATTATTTGACTTGACTTTGCTTTGACTCTTGTTGTTCAGTCTTGTTTGTTACTACTATCGGGAAAGGGCCAGGCGAAACTAGGTGCATGACTATTTGGTTTTTATATCTTTCATTACTATACTACGTATTATTACTGCAGTTATTCGGTTGTGTTGGCGGTACCAATTGAGATGAAGTCAGATTTTACTTGTTTTGATTGTTTGTCACTTTGCTGATGGAATTTACTACTATTATATTATAGTCAACGATGTTTAGCTGTAGCTATTAGACCATTTCTTAAATGATTAACTCAACACGTTCTACAGTGTCGAATACTTAGACGCATATAATGCTCAAATAGTGAATACATGATCCGTTCAGATATCGTTTTAGCAACTATATGCCACCCAGACATGTCATAGTGTTTTTACTTAAGATCTACGACGGGACAGCGAATGTAACTCCACACTAGTACTAGATACTAGATATAGTTGGGGGTCAGATAAATTGCTAAAACCATTACCACATTAGAATATATAGATACTCGCGCTTTGCAAATCATCGGGCCTCAATTCGTGATTATTTTACGAAGTACTCCGAATAGCCAACTACCTATACTCCATGCGGCACATGCTAGGTTATTGAAGCATAACTAAGCATGTACCTAGTCCTTAGCCCTAGCCGATGCCACGATCTGCAGAACCACTCATCTTCAGGGCACGGCCTCCCTGACTCTGGTCAGTACGGTGCGACTTGGGCAGTCAGTTGGTATTAAAACATGCACGGAGAACTCCGTATAGATCTGCATTTTAAAGTTGGAAGCTGGAACTCGGTGCAGATGTCAGTCACCGACTCAGATTATTCTTTCGAAAATGAAAACGAAACACGTCTTTCAGTCAATCATCTATATATTCTCCATTATACATCCACCTCACTGCAGATAGTAGCACGCACTCCGTAGCTCCGAACTCGTTTATGCAGGTTAAATCTTTTATCATCCGTTCGTGAACTTCTGTCCAATCGCTTATCCAGGAAGTAGATCAGGTCCAGATTTTGGGTACGGAAAAGTCAATGCATTATGGTTAACTAGTATCAGGCTATCAGCTGCCAAATGGATCATGACAGATACTAAAAACCAATACTATTGGCAGATCTTGACCGTAGTCCGTAGATTATTAAGTTAAGCTTCAGCCCTAAATTCTTCTAGTGAACGAACGACTCTTTTAAATGGTTTTCGTGGATCTCTGAGGTGGCTAGTTATTTATGCAAGTCACAGCCAGCCACACTTTAACCCACTGTTTTGATAACCTGATTCTTCCCGATTTGCCTGCATTTCTGACCGCTATTTTTACGATTAAAGCCCGTCGTGTTTCAAATACCGAGAATGGGCTTGTTCAAGGGCTGAGTGACGGTGGAACCTTGTAGTTGTACATCAGTTAGTTGACTGCACTCCGTTAGGTGCCTAGGCATGCGTTACCCATTCCTATGAGTAGAAATGGTGGGTTAGTTATAAGGTCATGAGGCCTGCCGCATCTATGGATTCTGGTCATCATCATTTTTTATTTTTTGGGCGGTAGATTTGTTTTTTGTGTTCTGTTCCCATTCATTATGTCGACTCCAACTCTTCGTCTGGCTCGGAATAAGCTGTTCAAAGTACCGTCCAGCACATTGACTGAAGATGAGGCAATACGTCTTGCGTATGAGCGCGCTCGTGTCTCTGCGCGGGAATACGGTGAGTTCTCTAAGATATTATACTGTGTGTGTCAATATCCTAATTCGAAGGGATACGAAGACATGACGGCCGAGGATGTGATGCAGCTCACACCCAAGTTCTGGGACTATCATCACGATCTGATACACGCCGTCGCATCATCGACGTTTGTTCTCGTCACAATCCAGTACAATCTCGCTGCAGGGACAATTGGGTCGTATATTGCCGACAGGCCGGATCTGCAGGAGTTGATGGATCGCATCATGAAGTTTGATGTTTCGTAAGCTTGAACCATACACCACCGCAAATAGTGCTAATTCAATAGTGCCCAATTCATGCTCACTGAGATCGGCCACGGTCTGGATGCTAAGAATATGGAGACCACGGCTACTTTGCTTCCTGATGGAGAGTTTGATCTTCATTCGCCAAGTCCGCGCGCATCAAAGTAAGCCTTCATTCATAATAGATTTGATGCCATTTGACAGAATGGTCTTTCTTTCTAGGTTCATGCCTCCAACCACCCCAGTGAATGGCTTTCCCCGTGTCGCCGTAGTCATGGCACGATTGGTTGTTGCCGGTGAGGATCGCGGCGTGAGGCCATTCATTGTCTGGCTGAACGATGGCCAAAAGATGTGCGATGGAATCACATCCAAGTATGTATATATACCAAACAAACGTACATCACGGTTGACTGAGTGAAAGAAAACTGCCGAACCGAGCTGGATCGAAGCCAATTGACCATTCGATAACAAGCTTCAACCACGTCCGAATACCAGCCTCAGCGTTACTCGGTTCCGTCGAAAAGCCCAAGAGCATGCGTCTTAATTTCCTATCGGTGATCTCGCGCGTGACCGTTGGCACCCTAGCGCTATCAATGGTCATGACTGCCGCGATGAAGCGCGCGGTTTATGTGGCAGGCAAATACAGCCTTCGAAGACGAGTGCAAGGCTTCGACGGCAAACCGACGTCTATTATTTCGTTTCGCACGCAGCAGCGGCCGATCCTGCACGCACTGGGCCAAATCGCCGTGTTCGAAGCATATGCCCGGGACAGCGTTCAACGATTCATGCAGCCGGACCTGGACGCCGAGGTGCGCCATGGTATTGCTACTACTCTCAAGGCCGTCTTCAACACTGCCACCCAAACCATGCTCTACAACCTTGCTGAACGGTGCGGAGCTCAGGGCCTGTTCAAGCACAATCATATAATTGAGAATCAACTCGAGGCCCGGGGAATTTCCATTGCCGAGGGAGATATCACGGCACTATGCATAAGTATGGACTAGGAAGTTGAGAAGAAAAAAGAAACTTGCTGATAGACACAGGACTTGTCGCCGAGCTACTCCTAGGCCGATACGAAATGCCCGAAGCCCGTGATCCATCGAGCCTCCTGGCCCAGCACGAACAAGGTCTATTCGAGGAATGTCGCGCGGCGGCAGCTCAAACAATGAGCGCCTCCACGGACCACCGCAGCGTCGGATTCAACAACGCCATCCTGCCCCGCTGCCAATCGCTCGTTGAAGCAATCGGTCACCGCATGGCCTACGAGGCGGCTCTCGCCGCGGGAGTAGACAGTGATTTACTCGCGCTCTACGAAGCTGGTGTTATCATGCAGGACTCCAGCTGGTATGTGCAGCACGCGGAGTTAACACGCGAAATGCAGTTTGATCGTGAATCGCAGGCGATGAGCGCGGTGTTGCCGCGGTTGGAGGGGCTGTTGGACGGCACAGGGGCGAAGGAGTATGTAGATGCGCCGATCCTGTCGCAGGAGGCATGGGATGATTTTGAGAGTTCGCTGGAGGTTTACACCGGGACGTCGCTGAAGATGAACGGGGTTGGGCACGTGCAGAGCATGTTGTAGTGTACACCGCCTGAGGGTGTTCTGCCGGCAGAACTCCACTAATCCCGAGGGCGGTCCGGAGTTAGAGACGAGCATAACTTATCAAATTTCAAAATTATTCCACTTCCAACAAACTGACAGTCACCATTGGACTGCACAAGCTGTGGATCACTGGATACTTATCATAATCTCACGCATTCGAAATCCGGCGTGAGTCATAGGCTGCGTACTTGCTTCTTCAACTGCTGCCTAACTCGATCGGTCACAGCGAGTCCCACGCCGGCACCGACACGTTTCACGTCCGCGCCTGGCTCCATTTTCTCCAGGCATAAAATGATAAGAAACGAGCCTTGCCATTCTCGAGTAATGCAAGCCTGTTCCGGACGAATCGGAAAGCCCCTATTTTTTATGATCGTGGATTAGGTTACCTCGGACGGAATACACCGCTGCCACCAACTCCGTCCAAGATTCTGGTACGATCTGTACGAAATACGCGGACTGCGGGTTTAAGCTGAACTCCGACCTTCTGCCTCTCCTCAGTGGCCAGAATACGAAGAACATAACGTACATAAATCGCAGAGGTCTCATTCGTTCCAGATACCTATCTATTTAATTCTTTTTGCCCCTGCACGCTTCCTTTATTCCTTTTATTTTTCTGACTCTCTGCATCCCACGGCTCTGAATCGCAGCCTACAATTCCGAGATATATGTTACAGCTTGGGTTATCTATCATCTGTCTATGACTCTATCTATCTGCCTGTCGGAGTTCACTCGTTATTTATCTCCGACATTTTAGGGCTTGCTGCTAGCTCGTGAATAACTGGAAAACTAATTTGCCTAGCATCACCGGCCGATCTGTCACTCTAGCTCAAATTTTTTATAAATAAATGGATACCCTCGCTGTCTAATTCATACAATTCATACAAGCACGGTATTAATTACAGGAAAAAGAGAGGCGTGGTCGACAGATGCCTGACGCCAAAGAAGAGGGCGACGTCCCTGTCAAAAAGTCTCGATCATGGCTTTCACGCCTCGATCCCATCAAACGCAGTCGGCCGCCTCCGATTCCTGATGAAAGGGTGGAATCGCCAGAGCATGGCGCCAACTTTTTGAGCGTCATTACCTGGTGGTGGATGAACCATGTCATGTTTGTATGATTACCTTTGTGTGTGGGAATCTAGTTGAGTATTGCTAACATATCTACAGGTTGGTTACCAAAGACCACTGGAAGAAATTGATATTCCTCGAGTGAACCCAAAGCGGTCCATTGCCGTCATCACTCCAGCTTTGAACGAGAATTTCCAAAAGAGGGTCAAAGCAGGGTCAAAACGTGCCCTTCTCATGGCTATTTGGGATACCTTTCGCTTTGAAATCGTCCTGGGCGGTATCAGCAGTCTTGTGGGCGGCGTGACGCAGATGATATTACCATTTTTGTTGAAGTATCTCATTGCCTACGCGACAGAGGCGTACGAAGCACATGCCGAGGGAAGACCAGAACCGCATATTGGTGTAGGTCTCGGCTGGGTTTTTGGATTATCAGCCATGCAAATTCTGGTCAGTATGGGCAACAATCAATTCTTCTACCGAGGAATGACTGTTGGTGGCCAAATCCGGGCGGCCCTCATTTCAATGATCTTCACCAAGGCCATGACTATCTCTGGACGTGCGAAATCCGGCTGGAAACCGCCCAAAACGCCTCCTGCGGATATTGCTCCCGGCAGCGAGGAAGAAAAAGCCTGGTATGATGCACAGTTGAACGAGGAGGAGGCTAATTTGAGCTCGCAAGGCTGGAGCAACGGCCGCATTATCAACCTCATGTCAACCGATACAAACCGTATTGACAAGTGTTCCGGCTGGTTTCACTTTGTCTGGACTATCCCTATAACCGTTCTGATCACAATTGCCCTGCTTTTGGTTAATCTTACATACAGTGCTGTGCCCGGTATCGTTCTCTTTTTGCTGTCCACCCCTCTTATGGCAATTGGTGTGCGGATCATGTTCAAGACTCGCTTCGTAATCAACAAGCTCACGGACCAGAGAGTCAGTCTGACGCAGGAGGTTCTTCAGTCCATTCGCTTCGTCAAGTATTACGCCTGGGAGTCGGACTTTTTGGACCGCATCTCGAAAATCCGAAGTGACGAGATTCGTGGCGTGCGCGTCATGTTCATGATCAGAAACTTGATGACTGCAATCGGTACCTCCATTCCCATGTTTGCGTCCATGTTGGCTTTCATCACATACTCGTACACAAACCATGCGCTGGAACCCGCGTCTGTGTTTTCCTCGCTTTCGCTCTTCAACGGTCTTCGGTTGCCAGTTATGCTGCTGCCCATGGTTCTAGCATTGGTGTCGGACGCCTCCTCGGCTGTAACTAGAATCGAGGAGTTCTTGCTCGCCGAGGACGCACAACCTGATATGCAACCGGTAGTTGCGTACAATGAAACAAATGCTCTGTCTTTGGTCGATGCAGACTTTATCTGGGAGAGCGCAGTTGAAGCCAATGCAAGTGCCGGAGCTGGAAAAAAGACCAAGGATGCGAAGAAGGACGCAAAGAAGGAGAAGAAGGCAAAGAAGGAGAAAAAGGATAAGAAAGAAAAAGAAAAGGAGAAGGAGACCAAGGTCTTAGAGACGAGCGAAAACTCCAGCGAAGTAGCCTCGACAGACGATACCAAGCAGCAGTCCAACGACGCAGGCCCATTCAAGATCCACGACCTCAACATCCAAGTCGCACATGGCGAGTTTCTGGGTGTCGTGGGAGGCGTAGGATCTGGCAAAACGTCCTTCCTTGCAGCCCTGGCTGGTGACATGCGTAAACTGAATGGAGAGGCCACTATTTCTGGATCGAAAGCATACTGTCCTCAGAATGCATGGATTCAGAATGCCACCGTCGAAGAAAACATCATTTTCGGCCAGGAACTCGACGAGGAAAAATTCAAACGGGTGGTCGACGCCTGCTCTCTGCGCCACGACTTGGAAGTCCTTCCTAACGGTCGCTACACCCAGATTGGTGAGCGAGGTATCAATGTTTCAGGCGGTCAAAAGGCACGTATCAGTTTGGCCCGAGCTATCTATTCCGACGCCGATATTATCCTCCTGGACGACCCCCTTTCAGCTGTCGATGCGCATGTTGGCCGCAACATCATGGACAACGCTCTGTGCGGATTGCTCAAGGACAAAGCTCGTGTCCTCGCTACGCATCAGCTCCATGTTCTGCATCATTGCGACAGGATCATTTTGATGGAAGATGGCTCGATCGTTGCCAACGACACGTACGAGAATCTCGTGGCAAACAACGACAGGTTCAAAGAGATGATGGCAACGGTGGATCAAGACCATCAGGAGGAGGAAGAAGAGGGTGAAGCACCGGCTGCGAAGGAGGAGGCTGTTCAAAAAATTGCGTCTATTGCCAAACAAAAGCCAACGGATAATCTGATGCAAGAGGAATCGGACGGGACGGGAGCGTCTGGCAACATTTATCTAAGATACTATGCTGTCGCGGGCTCGGTTCTCTTTCTTCCGCTTCTCGCGGTGCTGTTGATCTTGTCACAAGGTGGCAGTATCGTTACTAACCTGTGGCTGTCGTGGTGGACGTCCAACAAGTGGGGATACTCTACTGCAGACTACGTGAGTAAAAATTCTGAAAAAATGGTTAAATAAAGACTAACGATTACAGGTCGGTGTGTATGTCGGCCTAGGTATTGGCCAAGCCATACTTCTCTTCTTCTACTCGACCGCACTCTCCTACACAGGCACTCGAGCCAGCAGACTCCTGCTGAAATTCGCCATTCGCCGCGTTCTACGTGCGCCCATATCGTTCTTCGACACTACACCTCTTGGCCGAATCATGAACCGCTTCTCCAAAGACGTCGACACCCTGGACAACAACATGACGGACTCGATGCGTCTTGCCACGATGACCATGGCGCAGATCATCGGCATCTTCATTCTCATTATCGCGTACTACTACTACTTTGCGGCTGCTCTTGGGCCGTTGGTTTTGATCTACATCGGACTTGCCCTTTTCTACAGCGCGTCTGGCAGTGACATCCAGAAACACGAGTCTCGTCTGCGAGGACGTCTTTTTGCACGCTTCAACGAGGCTATTTACGGCATTGCCACGATTCGGGCGTACGGACGGTCAGAGTCGTTCATCGAGTCCATCAACAATGCTATCGACGAGACGGACAGCGCATACTTTTTGACCTTTGGCAACCAGCGTTGGCTCGGTGTTCGGATCGATGCTCTGGGCGTTATTCTCGTGTTTGTGACTGAGATCCTCGTCGTTACCTCGCGGTTCAACGTCTCCCCCAGTATCAGTGGTCTGGTCTTGTCCTATCTCCTCTCCAGTGTGCAGATGCTTCAAATGACGGTGCGCCAGGCGGCCGATGTCAACAACAACATGAACTCGGTCGAGAGGATCGACTACTACGGAAAAGATATCGAGCAGGAGGCTCCTGCGCATACCATCGACATTCCCGAGGGATGGCCCAGCAAGGGAGAAGTCGTCTTCCAGGATGCGCATCTCAGATACCGCCCGGGTCTGCCATATGCCTTGCAACAGTTCAATCTGCACATCCAGCCTGGCGAGCGGATCGGAATCGTAGGCCGTACGGGTGCGGGCAAGTCCACCATTATCATGGCGCTCTACCGCATGGTTGAACTGTCCGTCGGCAGCATCACCCTCGACGGCATCGACATCAGCACCATCGGGCTGAACGACCTGCGCTCCAACATGTCCATCATCCCGCAAGACCCGACGCTCTTCGCGGGCACAGTCCGCTCAAACCTCGACCCCTTCAACACACGCACCGACCAAGAGCTCTGGTCCGCGCTGAAACAAGCCCACCTCGTCGACGACATCAGCGTATCCGCCAACACCAGCACCAACAAAGACAATCAAAACACCGCCCAACTCACGCTCGACTCCCTCGTCGACGAAGGCGGCAACAACTTCTCCCTCGGTCAACGCCAGCTCCTCGCACTGGCGCGCGCGCTCGTCCGCAACAGCAAAATCACCATCTGCGACGAAGCGACCAGCTCGATTGACTTTGAGACAGACCTCAAGATCCAAAAGGCCATGTCGGAGGGCTTCAAGGGGCGCACGCTGCTGTGCATTGCGCATCGACTCAAGACGATTATCGGCTATGACCGGATCTGCGTCATGGACCATGGCAGGGTCGCCGAGGTGGCGTCGCCGTTGGAGCTGTACGATTCTGATGGCATTTTCAGGAGTATGTGCGAGCAGAGCGCTATCACACGCGAGGCTATTTTGGCGGCGGCTGAAGAAAATTAATGGAAATATTAATTGTTGTACATAAGATATCCGTGCTAGTTAATAAAATAAAATAATAATTTATATGAATTGAGATACATCCATGGATATCGACGGACATCAATTGAGGCGTTAGTCACAATACAGCTGACCTTGGACACGTATATGACTCGTAGGTGCGTACTCAGTGACCTAGATGAATGAAGCAAGCCAACCTCGGCCTTGGAGGATACTGTACATTCACAATCTCTAGGTAGATTGACATGTGCAATAAACATTCAATCCATCATGCATACAACCTGTCTGATGGGGTGTAGCCTTGTGACCGTTCATGACGCGCCATATTCCAAGGTTACATTGCGTAAATCTAGTAGATCTGCAGGAGAATAAGAATAAGATTAACCCTAGCTGGTTTCTTCAGGGCCGTGTAAGTAATTACGTACCCTAGTTTCAACGCATGCAAGAAGACAAAAGAGGGAAACTATACGAGCAGAACTTAATAGGCATATTTAAGCATACGCAAGCATCCCCGCACGTTGTATTCATATCAGGCTTAAGTTATTGGCTGGTGGGTATCTGGGGAATGACCGGGGTAGTCCGAATAACTGTGCCGGCTGTCCTCAGCGTCGCATCATACGTTAACCTATTTTAGTGCGGATAGCACTGTATAAAATCTACATTCTACTAGAATAGAGGTTCTAGTTTAGGATAAAGCTATACGTAATTATTAGTATGGCACGGGTAAGGATATTTGTTGTCAAGTATATGGTTAGGCTAGGGCTAGGGCTAGGGCTAGGGCTAGGGCTCCCTAGGCCATATCAACCACCACCTTCCTACCTGAAAACGTCCCCTCCTGCATCTGCTGCAACAAGCCCGGCACACTCTCCAAACCACCACTCCGCTTCTCAATCTCAGGCACACCGATCGTCTTCGCCGCCAGTCCCAGCGGCAAATACTCGTCAAACAACCATCGTCTCGCGCGCTCATCCCCCTGCACAATGCGCGGATAACTCTCGCCGCGGATGGTCACGCCCTCAGGCCTCTCCTCCCTGCCCGGCCGACTGCTCCATATTGTCATGCTACGGCCCGTAGCAGGCGTAGCAGCAGCGACGGTAGCCAGTATTTCAGCCGTGGCCGGCGTCCCCACGGCGTCGAAGATATACTCGTATGGCCCCTCACGTGCAAGAGCTTCGATTAGGTCATCCCTGGCGAGCGTGTGGTCGACAATGGTGCTCTGCGGACAGAAGCGAGCAACCTGCGCGCGGTTTGCGGGCGAGGAGGTTGTGACTACTGTGTACCCGGCTTGCAGCGCGAACTGCGCTGCGGCCAGGCCGAGGGTTGATGAGCCGCCGTAGATAAGGATGCGCTCGGCCTTACTACCGGCAGGAGTACGAGTAGGAGTTGTAGGGGTAGGCAGAGACAGCCCCATGCAGAGATGCAGCGCGCCCACGACAGTCACAACGCCCGCGACAACCGCGCTGGCATCGTCTAGCGAGACAGACTCGTCCAGCTTGGCGACGGCGGTCTCGTCGACCAGGACGTACTGCTGGAATGCGCCATAGGCGTTTTCCTGCGAGGAGAGTCTGCCTGCAACGACGCGGTCGTTGGGTTGGAATTTGGTTTGTAGGGCAGACCCGACCTGCTCGACGGTCCCGGCGAAACTGACGCCCGCGACGTAGGGATAGGAGGCTGGTTTGATCTTGTAGTCCAGCGGGTTGAGGGCTAGGGAGGTGTTTTTGATGACGAGCTCGTGCGGGCCTGGGGAAGGCATTTCCGCAGGGCCGAGGGTGAAGGGGGCCCCCGGGGAGGGGATGTATAGGGCTTGATTTGTGGGCATGTTGATATCAACTTATCAGCTCTACGTCGTCTCTACTCCCTACGCTCTGGTAGGCAGCTCGATATATTTATTTATATATATTATTGCAGCCTGGGTTCAAGCTTACAAACCACGCTGCATGAGACTAAGTTAAGGCCTCCCATTTGTCAGCTTTTAGACTGGATTCTGCCTATCAGATATGAAGGGTCTGACTCGGGGACTCATACAACTATTCTCTTTCAAACCGACAGACCTTGGCTCAGATCACTAGCTTACGTATCACTCAGACCATGCATTAACTAACTAAGCTAGTCCATCCATGTTTACTGGCCAGCTCGGAGCTTCAGCCGTCGCGCTGAATACCCGAATAGGTAGGTCTACTACGTATGGCATGATCATGACAACTGGTGCTAGTTATAAAAACGCTCTCGGACTGTCATGTTCCCAGCAGTATCAACAAATAGTAAATACTAATACATCATGTCTACCGTCCTGATCATCGGCGCAGGCCCGACCGGGCTAACCCTAGCATGCTCGCTCGCCCGCAGCGGCATCGCCTTTACCATCATCGAGCAGGCCGCCGGACCCTCGCCGGGCTCTCGAGGGAAAAGCCTCCAGCCGCGCAGTCTCGAGGTTCTCGACGATCTGGGCGCGGTGGGCAACGTCCTCGCGCATGGGGAAGCGGCGCGGCCAATCCTCTTCACCGATATAAAAGGCAACGAGACGTACCGCACTGGTGCATCACCGCCTCCCACGCCTTCGACGCCCTATCCTTCCAGCGTGGTGGCGGCTGAATGGCGCGTTGAAGAGGCTCTCCGCGCTCGCCTGGTCGAGCTGGGCGGGCATGTCTCGTTTGGCGTGCAACTGCGCAGTTTCACGCAAGACGACACATCCGTCACAGCAACAGTGGCCAACGTTGATACCGGCGAAGAGAAGACGATAGTCACATCCTATCTCGTCGCCTGCGACGGCGGCCACAGCCTCGTCCGCAAGGCCTCGGACATCCACTTCCTCGGCGAAACCCTCGAGGAAGTGCGCATGATCGTCGCGGACGTCGTCGCCTCGGGCGCCGACCGCGACATCTGGCGCATCTGGCAGGGCGGCGAGGGCGAGGGATTCGTCGCGCTGTGCCCGCTCGCATCAACCGAGGAGTGGCAGCTACAAATCCAGCTTGCGCCGGGCCAGGAAGCCTCGCTCAGCCTGGAAAACATGCAGGCGGCGCTCAGCCGGCACAATAGCAGCATCGTCCTGGAGAGCGCGAGCTGGTTGTCACTGTGGCGCGCGAACGTGCGCATGGTCGACCGGTACCGCGCTGGCCGGGTGTTTCTTGCAGGGGACGCGGCGCATATCCATTCGCCGGCGGGCGGGCAGGGGATGAATACTGGCATACAAGATGCGTACAATCTGGGCTGGAAGCTGGCGGCGGTGGTTCGCGGGGCTGGTCCGGCGCTGCTGGATACGTATGAGGAGGAGCGGCTGCCCATTGCGGCGGGCGTGTTGGCGCTGTCGAGCAAGCTGATGCAGGAAACGCTGGCGTCGAAGGGTGCGGCGCTGTTTGGGCGTGACTGGAAGACGAAGCAGCTGGATCTGGGGTATCGCGGGTCGTCTCTGGGTCGGGATGACCCTCCTGAGGGTGAGCATAAGATCCAGGCCGGCGACCGCGTGCCGGATGCGACGGGGCTGGTCGATGCTGCTGGCGAGCACAGCCTGTTCGACCTGCTGCGCGGAGAGCACTTTACGCTGCTCTCTTTTGGTGAGGTGGTGGAAGTGGACGATTTGCGCGCGAAGTATCCATGGCTGCGGCTGAAGACGGTCCGGCTGGGCTCAGAGGTCGAGGACAGCGCCGGACATGTGCAGGATGCCTATGGATTGACTGAGGGCATCGCTCTGATCCGGCCGGATGGGTATCTTGGGCTGGTTGCGAGGGAGGACTGCCAGGGTGTGTTGGAGCGGTACTTGAGAGATTTGGCCTGAACAAGTCCTCGTAGGATGTGACTGACATGGACACTCCCATGCAATCTACTAGTCATACTGTCTGTAGGCTAATTCGCTGAGATAATACATGTGATGTTGAAGTATACTCACCGATTGTATATCCCATCACATACATGCATGGACTCTCAACCGCGGGCACACATGCCAGAAATCAGTGAAGTCGAGTCTAGCTTAATTCGATTAAACTTTGCCAATACTACCTCACGCAAGACCTCCAGCATCCGTAGATTCCGTACGGCGTCTCCGAGCAGGGCCTTTAGGGCTGGTTTTAAGCCGGGGTCCGGGGTAACGAAGGATTGCCTTCCTTCACCGTTGCATTATCCATTATCCACCAGGTAGAGGAGAATTGACGAGTATCATGTATCACGTCAGTACCTAGGTAGAGATATGTAATGCGCATCAGGGTTCATATGTTGCACAAGATAAGACTCAGCACCAGCAGACTAGGATAGTAGATGAAGATAGACGGAATACACGGAATACAAACACCGCTGAACGACAGCGCTAGACTACCTACTAGTTAAGCTTGAACTGTAGTAGACAGTACGTAGCCTGGGTAGAAACAAGCCTTTTAGCTGGTCACGCCAACATGAGAACGACGACTGGCCGACGGGCTCCGGAGTTACATCGACCGTTAGTAATGCATGGCATATCATAGGTAAAGGCCTCGCTCAATCGTCGGAGAATAACGTGCAGGTGCCGGATTGGAAAGCAGCGTAGTTTGTGGTCACGCGGACTGCTGAATGTCACGTCTGTCGATCTTCGGATAATTGTCCTGCTTTCCTGCTTGAGCGCTATATTAATGCATTAGTCTATTAGTTGCATGCAGCTATATGTACCCCGCACTAAGTATACATGCATACTTACTCTATGCATGTGGAGGTACAGGTAGCATTATACTTCTCCGATTTCTAAGCTTTTCCAAAAGTAACGGTTAAACGGCACAAGGTGCCTATTGCGTCTTAGATTAGTCTTGGTACCTAGGTATAGAGCGTGTGATTGCTTGCTGACGGCCAATCCTG
Organism: Penicillium sp. OUCMDZ-019; assembly: GCA_011750695.1. Classification (NCBI taxonomy): domain Eukaryota; kingdom Fungi; phylum Ascomycota; class Eurotiomycetes; order Eurotiales; family Aspergillaceae; genus Penicillium; species Penicillium sp. OUCMDZ-019. The sequence continues at coordinate 184,811 of WTTZ01000044.1, read as the reverse complement.
TCTGTTTCTCTCCTCTCCTGACTTAGGGCTAGTGATAGGCTGCCGAGGGAATCAGAGTCAGCACTCTTGATCAAGCTTCCACCATACCTAGGTACGTACTAGGAGGGCAAGGTGGGTGCGTGCCTTATGGCTAGCCCCTGGCATGTACTATGTAGTGCTACGTATGTATGTATGTACGTATGTATGCTATCTCGTGAAAGTCGACCTACCTCGGAGGAGTACCTGCGTGCCTGCGTACCAGGTATAAAAGCGCACATCCCTCCTTAACAAGAAGATCATCACCAACAACTCTTGTACATAGCAAAATGCACACCACCACCCTCCTCAGCATTCTCCTCTCCGGAGCCGCGCTCGCCTCCTCCCCCTCCCCCTTGTCAAGGGATAAGACCAAACGCACCGAAACCCTCCTCAACGAATTCCTCGCCGACCTGCTCAAATACCTCCCCGCCATCGACGAGCCCCTCGACCTCGCAACAGGCCTAATAACCGACCTCGACTCCGTGCTCGCCGACCTAACCGGCGCAAACACGACCGAAAACCAGCTCATCGACCTCGACGGCAGCTCATGCGACGCGTACACGCTCATCTTTGCGCGCGGCACGGCCGAGCCGGGCAACATGGGCGTGCTGGTCGGGCCGCCGCTGGTGTGGGCGTTGCAGGACATAGTGGGCGATGGCGGGCTGACGATCCAGGGCGTGAATAATTACTCGGCGAGTGTGGAGGGGTATGTCGAGGGGGGGGATCCATACGGATCTGCGAACATGTACTTTTCCCTGCATATGGCATAAAGGTGAAGAGGGAGATGCTAATGGTGATGGGTAGGGCCTCGCTCATCGCCGAAGCGTATTCTTCCTGCCCGGATACAAAGCTCATTGTCGGCGGGTACTCGCAGGGCTGCCAGATTGTGCACAATGCCATTGCGGAGCTGGATGCTGCGGCGGCGGCGTGGATTGACAAGGTTGTTCTCTTCGGTGATCCAGGTACTCCCCTCTTCTCCCGTGAAAGATAGAGAGAGAGATACTGACTGACGCAGACGACGGCGAGGCAATGCCCAACGTCGACGAGGCGAATGTGTACACCGTGTGCAACGCCAAGGACGACATTTGCGAGGACGGCGATATCATCACCATCTACCACCTGATCTATGCTGAGAATGTGACTGCTGCGGCTGAGTGGGCGACCTCTTAACCCTAGAGGAGCATGATTGTATGCCTACGCTAGTATTTAGTTAGTCAATAGATATAAACGGGTCACTATGGAGAATAGCTCGATTGGTTACATGAATGCAACGTACAAGAAGTTCTATAATCTATGTCACAAGAATAACAAATGGTATGATACATGACCTGGGAACACCTTCGAAGAGACGCCTGACGAGGCGGAAACATTAACACCACCCAGTGAATAACAATAAACAATAACACAGAAGAAGAAATGTAAAGAAGAAGAAGAAAAAATAAAGAAGGTAAATAAAGAAGAGAAGATTATGTGAAAGCCGCTCGACGGTATGTATATGCTAAGTGGTACTGGTAGATGAGGTCGAAGAATGAATACCCGTAAGTCGTTAAATTGGAAGATCATAGTTCATGCTATCGGAATCAGGGCTCACATCCTTGATGGGATGGAAGAACATCGACGGCAACACCACGCGGCCGTAGCGTTTTTCATACTACATTATTAGCTTCAATCGAAATAAGGAAGGAAAGAGAACTCACGTCAGGTCCTCCGGTGGTATCCTTCTCCCAGCCCAGCAAGTTCCAGTACAGCCGACCCGGGATGTTGCAGCGGTAGTACCACGACAAATCCTTGAACCGCTGCTCACGCCCCCAGGAGAACGGACTGTCCATGGAACTTCCCGACCTTCCGTTAACACCAGAGTTGAACCACCGATCCATACGACGAGGAGCGAGTGGCTTGTCGGACCAGATTGGATGCGGCGCGTACGTGACCTTGTATCCATGCAGCAAACCAACAGTCTGAGGGTTCATCTCGGAACCAACGTGGCGGCCATTCATGTTTTCGTCATCCATGGCAAGAACCAGTCTTCTCGACACGCGGGAGTGCGTGATAATTGTAGCTCTTCGCGGTGTTTCCGTACCAAGATATCCAAACACGTCGTCTCGCAGCACCCAGTTCGTGCGGTAAGGATTGAACACGGGCAGGAAACCAATGAAATCGGCATCTTCACCCACACCCCATTCGTAGTTGTCGTCCTCTGGCAGAAGCACAGGAGGAGATGGTCCTTTAGGTGTCGGCAGTTTGTCGGCTTGCATTTCGTAACCGAGACGGCCCCAGACGCCTGATCCGCCCTTTTCGGCGACCATATCGCGGAAGTCAGTGTCGAATCCGCCGTGGATAGCAGGAAGGTAGAAGCGCTCGCTGCGTTCCCAGAGACCACGACGGGGTTGTTTGCGACCGAAGCTTGCAATTGCCTCGCCGAATTCGTACAGATGGCCAGTATACCGAGTGTCGATTTCCCAGTTCCACACAAAGTCGAATTCGGGATATTCGAGGACAAAGTGTTGGATTGGAAGCCATTGAGATTGGTGGACACTATAAATTAGCACACATAATATCAACGGAGATAGTGATGATATCCAAGGATAGGTTGGGTGGTGACTCACTTTAATACAGCAGGATCGAGCTTGTTGTACCGCTCAGACACCATAGGGACGTTCCACAAGATGGTCATATTCCAGAATTCACGCGGAATGTTGTCTTGAAGCACGCGGTCATACGCCTCTGGTTCCTGGATGGGAATGCTGTCGTCCTTGACGTGAACAAGCAAGAAAACCTCGTATTCACCACCCGACTGAAGCGACCACTCCTGGACCATAGAACGAATAACCTGCTTGTCATTTTCCGAATACTGCTTATCAGTGTAACTGCGAATCAAAATAGCAGTCCGCTTGTCGGGCTTGGCCTCCGGGTTGATGAGGTTTGCCGGTCGGGAGCGACGCTGGAACCACGAAGCCAAGCCGCTGTTCTCGTTTGTCTCTGTCAGGTTGTATCGGCCAGCATTTACCTGGGCACACTGCTGTTGCAGCTGGCCCCAATTGACCTGGTCCCATTCGACTTTGGCCGGGCGAATCCAGTCGGACGTGGGTTCATTCTCTCCGTATCCGTAGGCGGCGTATCGGGTGTAGCGATCGTAGGAGAGCTGGCCATCGACGCCAATCACGTCGTAGCCACCAAAGGTAGGTTCGGGGAAGCCTGGACACGTCAGTCAAATCCTAGCAAGATGGTGTTTGTAAATACCCTCTGGAATGCCGATGTAGACACCGACGTTGTCATCCAAGCTCTCGTCGAGCTTCTTTCCTCGCGGGCCGACACACGGGACAAAGGCGCCGCGGTGGGTGCGCTTCCACTCCTCGCTGTTGTAGTCGGGGTAGGGGCGATAGATCTTGGCCGCTTTGGCAGTTTCGCTCGTCTGGACAGAGGCGCGCGGGTCTTCGTAGATGTGTGGGTTGTTGTAGGGGGGGTTGGGAACTTTCAGTCTTTTGAACGTGGACTTGAAGTTTTTGAAGACACTACTCTTGTTAATCCTTTTCCTTCCTTTTTGCGTAGTTGAGACTAACCTGGTAGTCACCGTCTTGGCCTCCTCGAGATATCTTTCTTGTGGCGTCTTGAAGTTCAATTTCAGGTCCTGCACCGTCAGCTTCATTCATAACAGAAATCGTGGCGATGCGTACTGCAAACGAGTGCTGGCTCGACTCCTGCGACCGCAGCTCGTCGTCCCTGAGACCCTGGAACTCCCAGGCAATGCGCCCGTCAGGCGGCCCATCGGCAAACTCAAACTCGGCGACGGCAAACACAAACAGCACGCAAAAGACAGTGAGCGAGAGGAAGGAACGGTAACCGGTGCGAGCGGGCATCATGTTGACGAGGCCGCGGACAGATGCATTGAAGAGGGCACCTGTTCGAGCAATAAGGGTCATTCCGGGATGGACGTGGTGGAGGTGTTGGTTGGAAGGAGGAGGCAGGCGAGGGCGAAGAAAAGGACAGAGCGACGATCAGTTCTGGTCAGAGTGAGGTGCGGGTACTTAGGGGGAAGGGGCAACCGTGCAACGGACGGAGCAAGAGCAAATGAGCGTGCGCAACCTAATTACGACGAACGAAAGCGGTGAACGAGTGTAAAGACAATCAGTCCGGATTGGGAGATGAATACTCCGTAGAGTCGTAGACTATAGTTAGAATTGAATTCTGTCAGAAGTTTCAAAAAAGAGAAAAAGAATGGTAGGAGACGCGAGTGGGAAATCAAGAATATAGCCTGGGTCTAGACTAGACTTACTACTACTACAGTACTACTAGTCAATCGCCAAGTAACTCCGTACGATACTCTACTCCGTGCGAGATTAAGCCTTTAGGGTGCTGTAGCTGCAGCGATGATTGAAAGAACGTTCCTGAGAGGAAAAGAAGAGTAAATTACCGACGGTAAATACAATACCGCGTCGTCAGCCCCTATTTTTAGTAGTGTCCGTAGATGACTGGCCGGGAACAGTTTAGCCGGTGTAACGTGGTCTTTACGATTACGTACCGTACGCATACACAACGTCAGCGAGCCTAACAGCGATGATTCGCCATGTTTTGTATGGTTTATGGTGGCGTTTTGTCACGTGACAGCCGACTTGGGTCCTGGACCCACGAGTCGTCCGCGCTGGAGTATCCCCCGAGCAAAAAAACAAAAAACAACAAAAGAAAAACAAACAAAAAAGAACCATAGTGGTTTGAAGGCTGTTATACATGTTAGTGTGCGTTTACTAAATTATGGCTTTGGGGGCACTTGCGCGCAACCGGATTTGAACCGATGACTTCGTGAAAGCGGAAAGTACTGCAGTCACTAGGAGATGTTAGACGAGATTACATGTTGGCAGCGTCAAGGTTACTAACCACACTCTACCCCTGAGTTATGCGCCCGTTGTCAAAATTTTTCTCTGCGGTGACCTCTAAGGCAGGGTCCTTGTCACTATTCAACATCGCGTTTTACTGCCCCTAAAATATGTTGGCTTCTTCAGTAGCTGGCAACTTGGCGACGGATATGAAAGTGGTTGATGAATATCAAGACTACTAGTACAAAGTACAAAGTACCTGTACTTTGTACATACACAGTAGTAAGTACTGGTAGAGGTCTAGACTGTGGAAGGCACGTGGCCGCTTGGCAACATCGCTAGCAGGGATATATATATACATGCATCCACGACATTATCAGATCTTATCAGATGAACACCAACAAATACTCCGTACATTTAAGTCTATTTACTATCCCACATAACCTCGCTCAACCGCAGCATCGCATCGCCATTATTCCTCTTCGCCGCCATAAAATCCTCCCGATTCTGCTCCCCGCGCGGCCCGCGCATAATCTCCGAGAAGCACAGCTCAATCAGCACGCGCAGCTCTTCGTAGGTGAACGGCTCGCCGTTGCCGGCGGCCAGGGCTTTGTCGCCCTCTGATGCGAACAGTTCTTTCTCTTCGTTGGCATGGTCGAGCGCTTTTTGTGGGCCTTCCATGAACCAGTCTAGGAATTTGGCGCTGCGGGGGAGAGCGACGACCTCGTCGTCTCCATCATCGGCAGTAGGGACGATGATGTTCTTGAGGTTCTGCTGCAGGACGAGCACGTCGAGTTGCAGGCGCTGCGCGCCGTTGTGGTTCATCGCGCCGATGTAGCGCGTGCAGAAGATGAAGGTCTGGTCGATGAAGCGCGCGAGGCCGGAGGTGATGAACTGGCCTTCGCTGGGCGCGAGGTAGGAAGAGAGGCTGGTGTCGATTGCGATGAGCTCGTTGTTTAGTTCCAGGACCTGCGGGGACGCGGCTGAGGGTGAGTTGGGGATGATTAGATGCCAGTTCGTGTTCAGGCTTGGAGCTGGAGTTGTAGGCGCTTCTAGCACTTGCGGGCCTTGCGGGCCGGCCATGGCTTTGGTTAAGACGTGTATAACACGGCATCTGATGTCGATGTGCAGAGCGAGGAGGGCGCTGTTGGCGAGGCTGCGTAAGGACTGGAGCGTGTTGTCGAAGATGATTACTGTTTCGTTGTTCATGGGCAGGTATACCGGCTGGCTGGCATTGCTCCGTGGCTTCATGGTGCTGATCAGAGTCCAGCGGCGGGCGTGCGTCATGCGTTTAGACTCGCTGCGGCTGGAGTCGACGGAGCTGTTGGTGATGTACCTGAGCTTCGAGAGGTGGCTCACAAGCCATTGCTATGATAATCAGCTTTGTCACGTAGAATCGTATGTATGTACTCACCAAGCTGTTGTGCAGGAGGGATAAAGTGACCACATTCTTCGGATCCGATATCAGATCGAAATCATCCAGCGGCGTTGCGCTCGTTTCTTGTAGTAGCAATTCAATTTCCTGATCTGTCAGTCCAACCCAAGCCAAGATTCGAGAATGAACCCACCCTATCAATCAGAGCCTTCTTGTCGCCGTTCCCTAGAAGCAGCTTCCGAACAGTTTCGTGAATCTCGCCCGCATCAGCAAACGATGCAGGCGTCTTCAACCGCGTGCCTCCGTTTGCTTGAGACGAGAGCCGTGTAATCATCGCTAGCTTGTCAGCACCAGTATATACTAAATACTCTCAAGGTGAGGGACATACCCTTGTACCAGCCGCAGCACTTATCGTAGTAGGTCACAATCTGGCTGAGCACCATCTGCGTGAACATCTGGTCGTGGGGGATGCTGTCCAGCATTTTGCTAAACGCTTTGACTAGCGACATGAAGTTGACGGTGCCCTACAATATACAAATCAGAAAATGCCACAACAATCGTTGGAGAGACCATACCTTGAATATCGGCTTCGGCGACACAGCAACCCAGTTCGGATCCTCCGCAAACGCATCCGGCGCAATAAACGACAACGCACAGAGATCAGTCACGGCTTCTTCCAACTGCGGCTGAAAGACATTGATCAAAAAGTCGTCCAGAAAGTAAGTCAACGTGCTCATGACAATCTCCGAATCGACCGGCACAATGTCCTTGATCCGCTGGATAAACGAGAGCGAAGGGGGAAGCAGCAGCCCCATGTTGAAGACGCTCGGCTGGATGAGCAGTTTGTGGCCGGTGCCTGAGTTTCCTTGCTTCGTTTTCGAGCCGCCATCTGCTGCAGTTCTTTCAGCTGTTTTGGTTACGAGACCAGGGACAGACGAGCGCAGGATTTCGTCTAGTTCTTCTCTTTCGGTTTTCATGTCGCTCGATTTTTGGTCGACGTCGGACATTTTGAACATTTTCTATTTAATTAGCCTTGTCATTTACATGTTTGAAGAAATGTTACCTTGGTCCTGTCTCTCTGGTTCAGAGAAAAGTTTCGTTTCATATCCGCCTGTCGCGGAATCGTCCGGTACGAATCATCGCCGTCCGTGGCAAGGTAGTCATGCAGCAGAGATCGGATCTAAAGTGTTAGTATAATACATAAATTTAGGATGGATGCGTACTTCACTCTGATAGAGCTTCCACAACTCTTTAAAACCATCCGCTATATTGCTCCTCAGACCTGCTTCCCGCCCAACAATGCCGACAATCACATCGTGAACGATGCGGTGGCCTTCAGCAATGGCCTCAAACTTGGCGTACAGATTCAACAGGAACTCCGTCAGCACCGGCCCCCGCTGCTCGTTGATTTCCGTCGGCAGGCCAGTCTTGCTGTCCTTCGTCAAAAGGGCGCGCGACAGGTTCGGGTGACGAGCGTCCACCTCTGCGCTTGTCTTGTCCACCACCGCAAACAATTCCACCGGCAACCTCTGCTCGATCCTGTCCACCGCGATATCCAGATTACCCATGCGATTCAGCGCTTCGATGATCAGGTTGATGTAGTAAAAGGTATCCGTTTCAGGATTGCGGGACGAATCCTCGACCATCGGAACAGACGCATCGAGCTTTGCGAGAAAGCTATACACCGGCCTCTCCCAGGACCCCCCAGTCGATGAGCCGAGACTGGCTCCCTCGCCTTCTGTGGCGGGCGACTTCCAGCGGTCCTGGCAGTAGGGCGACTTGAGATAGAGATGATCGTGCAGCTCTTCAATCAAAATTTCCGTCAACGATGTTTCCTGGTTGGAAAAATACGACCTAAGATCGGCCAGTGCTCCGATATTCTCAAACTCGGATCGACGCATCAGTCGAAGTCCCTCATGCAGAATATCCACCGCCGCCAGAAACCGCTTGTCCGAGATCCTCTGCTCCAGTTTTTCAGGCAGCAACTGTATTTCATGAATATGATTAAAAAGCTGCAGTATATCATCATAGTCCTGCGACGAGGTCGCCAGTCCCTGCAGCTCCGGCTTCGTCGTAAGCAGCCCGGCCTTGGTCTCTTCGAGCGAATGCCGCAGCGTGCGCACGCGGTTTTGGGAGCTGTGGATACTCGACTGGATTTTGTGGTATGTACCGATGGAGCTGTTGAAGCCCTGGTGGTGTTCGTTGACGATGCTCTTGAGTGTCTTTTGTATCTGCTTTTGCGTTTGTAGGAACTCGGGCTCGCGGTCGGCCTTGCCGAGGGTGCTGTTGTCCATCAGTTGCAGCGCGACTTGCACCGGCGTGCAGTCGTCGGTGGCCATGAAGCCCCAGCCGCGTTGGATGGTTTGGAGGATTTCTATATTAGCTCGTTAGAGACAACAAACTAGGCTGTTGGTTCGGGCACTCACCCTCGATGGACTGCGGTCCGCGCCCTCCAGCCACCTCTGAGCGATTCGTCTGCGCGATCCGCGTGTAATTGGTATCATCCCTCCCCGGCTGCCACCTATTCCCCGTATTAACATTCCCATCCCCCGGCCTTGACCGCGAGGACGACGACGCCGCCGAGGGCCGGTCTCTCGCCCCTCGCCCACGCTCATAGTCTCGCTCCCTCTCCCGCTCCCGCTCTCTCGGGTGCGACGCAGTCGACGACGACGTCGTAGGCCGTTGCGCCTCATCATAAAACCCGCCATATCCACCGGGACGACTTCGATTTCCGCCTCCTCCGTTGCTTCCTGCGTACCCGTTCGCGCCGAGACTGCTGGAACTGCCATAGCCGCCGCCCTCGGAGCGTCCCGAGTCGGAGGGATAGCCGTATCCGTTGGCGTAGGGGCTGCGGCCAGTCATACCGCTGTTTCTTGTCTATTTCATTCGACTTGGTACTCGACGGCGATCAGGTGCGAGGGCTCCAGGCGGGCATGTTCTGGCGGCTCTGAGTGAAGATTCGAGTTGTTCTTCTGGAATACTGGCGCAGATCGGCAATCGTAGAAGCTCTCGTAGAAGTTGGACGGAGTATGTTTCGGCCAGGTGATTCACGTGAAGAAAACCTTCAGTCGGATGTGTTCCCAACTACACCATCGCCCCAGTAATGCACGGAAAGATGCGAGTTCCAAAGAGAATGCAAGTCTATTAGAACCTGACAAAAAAAAAATCAGAAAAAAATCAGGAAAAAAAGGGACGACACAGGAAATCGAGAAGTCGCCGACTTTTTTAGCTTTACTGTTCTGATACTCTCAAAGTTCTTCAATCGAAATATACGCCAACAAATTCATAGGACGGGGTGATAACTCAGTTGGGAGAGTACTCGACTGAAGTGTACTTCGGTTTGAAATCGAGAAGTCGCCGATTCGATCTCGGCTCACCTCATGTTTTTGCTTTATTGTTTTTTCTTTAATTCTCTCAGAGTTCGCAAAATGTGCGCACAATTCATAGAACGGGGTGATAACTCAGTTGGGAGAGTACTCGACTGAAGTGTACTTCGGTTTGAAATCGAGAAGTCGCCGATTCGATCTCGGCTCACCTCATGTTTTTGCATTATTGCTTCTTTTTTTTATTCTCTCAAAGTAATGAGGGCGGAATTGTTGTATGTTCGTCTGTTAAGTTAGTGGCGGGACCCTCTATTTTACCATTCTTTCTTTGTTCGTCTCGTCTGGATTTTATCGTCTCATATTTTTTTCCCTTGGAATATTGTGATTGGAGATAAAACAAAACAGTCTAGCCTAGTCGTGGATGTCCCATTTAGTAAGCTTAATACACGCAAATCCACAGGACTTGAAGATTCTTCTAGCCCTAACACCACCCCAACTTGATTGCTTGTTGATGGTCACCAACTCGCAAGCTTTCAATTGAATTCGGACCTTACCAGCACCACCACACGATTTAGGAGCGGTGAGGGCAGCACAGTAGTATCAATTTTCCAGTCTTCCAGCTGGGTTCGTAGCATGGCGGTCAGTTTATCACTATCCTAGAAACAATGGAGATATACCATCTCCGTCACAGTTTCCCTAAATTGTAGCCTGCCTTGATAATGTCGGTCAGTCAAATGATTGGATGCACTGGCTGTATAATAATCACTGGACTCCCTGCAGAGAAAATATCACCAGCATACTTCAAAAAAATATTGCTTTATCTAAAACTATCGGTGAGTAGAACGACTGATATTGATCATCCACTTAGGAAAGAATATGCATAGGTTCTTTTTGATCACGAAATGCACACTCAACACTTGAATTCCGATTCGAGCTACTTTTATATGAGCCAGCATTCTCACATTCGACAGGTCTTTGTTTGAGTCATAAAGTGCATTTCAAGATCCTCCATCTCAACAATAAAGAAATGCACCCAACAGAAACCCTTTGGCGCTGCACCCGGCTATAAAAGATTACTCCTTGCCCACCTCTCTCCCTACCTACTCCCTACTCCCTACTACCTGCCTCCTGCTTCCTTCCAATTCGCCCATATCATCAGATTCCAGAAGAACACCATTCACTACGGACTTTTGAAAGATGACCACCCCCACTGATCAACCCCGGACCCCTCTGAACCTGGTAAGGAAACACTATCTACGTGGAATTTCATAGCCCACACACTGACCTTCTTCACATAGCGTTGGTTCAGAGCGCGATATATCCGCATAAATTGTCACATAGAAGACGATGACCTTGACGATTTGAATTTCTATTTACACAAAGTGTTGGATCATTGTGGGAAGGAAAAATCTTTCCAAGAAAGGGCATGCTTCGTAGAGTTTCTGGCATGTTTTCTTTTAAACCCTGCCTGGTTGCAACACGCCTTGGAACTACAGACCGAGACCTCGCAGTGTTGGGAACCAAGTGACGAAGAAAAATGGAAGCATGTTACTGAATTTGCAATGGAGAAATATCGAGAGTCATGCCGACCCAGAAGTCGTTTCTCGCGTTATCAACCCTCCGATGTTGAGTTTGACTTAACTTTCTATGATATTCTTTCCTGTTTGCACCTTATTCCGCAAGAATACCGGATGCTCGAAATGATTATTAGGGGGAAGTGGAACGATTTGGATGATATTATTGATGAAATTTACCCTACGAGGTGGCATTTCAAAGAAAGACAATATGAGGAAGCACGACAACTTGCCTACGCCACCTATAGAGAACAAGAACTTTCCACCTCCCAGGAAGCAGAAGAACGCAAAGACATAGCCCAGGGTAGTTTCTCAAACGCCAATGCATTATCTATCGAAGAAAGAATATTGCGAAATTTACACAAGGCCGACGAATGGGATGTGCAGCATCCCTCGCTTGAGCTTCCAAGCTTAGGACAGGTGGACAGGATCAAGCTCCTGGATCATATGATCTTCAAATCTAAAAACATAGAACGATATCAAGAATTTTTTCAGCAGGTTGGAGAGAACAAAGTGAAGGAAATTAGAGTCTCATCTGCCCCAGAAAATCAAAGATCTCTGTCAAAGGGGGGATATTCATAGACAAAGGTGAGACCATTCTTGATCATGGAAATCATCAATATGCTATACTGACAGGATGGCTTTTAACTTTAGTATCTTGAATCTCAAAGAGCATCTAGGGGATCCTGCATCATCGAAAAACCCAGGCGTGTACTTACATGCTATATGTAAGACAGACGAGGCGAAGATCTTCTGGCTCTATGTAGGCCAAATTATCTGTCTGAAAGACCGAGTCGAAGCCCACAATAAGAACCGTTATAAGGCCACAGCATTCTGTCTGCACTACCATGTATGGAATGAGAAAACCTCCGAAGAGACATCGAGCAATTCGTGTTTCTTAACGGTATTTGAGGCCGATTTAGAGGGCTTGAAGACCAAGTTTTCCGAGGTTCAAATGCAACTTTTATTAAATTTGGCGGAAATGTGGCTGGCGTTGATCTTCCAGACATTGCCGCAAGTCCACCTGGCTGCATATACGGCGGAAAACAAGTCCATTCCCTGGGCGGGTAGACACCTGAACATTGCCTTGCCGCTCTGGCAATCGTTTAAGAATTTGGGATCCCTAGAGGCGAGAGCCGAGTGGGACGCAATGGCTAGCCAAGTCGGCAAAGAAACTTTCAAACAGTTTCTGTTTTCAGCAGATCCTGAAATCCGAACGTGGGCTGAAAGCATGAGGGATGGGTTCTTGGGTCTGCGTGATTCCGCGGATGCAAGATTCCGCGGATACTTCACTATGCAGTTTCAGAGGTTCCAGCAAGCAGGCCGTACGACACAAGAGCAGATCGCAATGAACAAGTGGAAGACGATCCTCGAAAACGAAGAAGGCAAGGAGCTCACGGTCTGTGAGACAAGTGGGCGACTTGTGGTATGGACCGGCGCGTTTATGTTCTCGATAAACAAACGTCTAGGCCTTGACGTCTCTTGCGGAGAGAAGGTCATGTTGAGGATTAGTTTGGCCGACGGCCCTCATAAACATCCTTATGCATTGAGTGCCGGAGTAGCAGACCCATCAATTCGACTAGGAGTTTTCATCGAAAGAAAAGATCCTGCGAAACCCAATGGATGGCTTGGCGTGCAGGGCCAATTCGCCGCTCAAAGGATGAACACCCTCGTGGATATCCTTGAGGGTTATTATCCTGAAGACTACAGGGTGTTTCCACGGCGGTGTTATGACGGCAAGGAGAACGGACAAAGGGTGTACAAGTACACTAGTTAGGGCATGCAATCAGTTATGTGCATCAAAATGATGGCTCGCTAATGTGTTGAATGAATCTTACGGGTGGCATACTGTAGCTCATGCACCTCTTAATTTACATTCTTGTCGTTAGATACGATCTTCTTGGAGAGACACTTCAGGCCTTTGTAAACATTTCACTTATCTCGAATCCAGCCTCGGAAGCATGTTGCAGTTTTGGAGGGATGTCGGTGGTGCAAGACACACTCAAGAGACATGGAAGCGATTACAGGGCGGCGAGTCATGCGAGTAGATCAACAGATATTTCTCAAAATGCGAGTCTCCTTTGTTTTTACATAAAAATATAGATAATATGTGTATTGGGGAAATTCCGAGTTGGCTACACGATGATGCTCACGGTATTCACTCTAGCTAACAGCGTCACCCCGTAAAGAACTAGTAATTGATACACTACTTACCACGTTTGATAGTCATCTCATATGGACCTATTTGGAAATCTATCAGAACAACCGTAGTCGGTCGTTGCGAATAGCTCGAACTATGCAATACCCTATTCGACCAGCACATCTATGTGTCGATCAGCCAAACAGTAAATATGCACCCGGAGTATCGTAGCGTACAACCGAGGCTGTAAGTTGAATAATTACTCAATCACTCCTACCGCGTGCTCCAACTAAGATGTTATAGGCGTGGTCTTAAGCAGCAGCCTATACAGGCATTTTAAATACACTACTACAAAGCAGGAAGACAGCCAGAACATGAACATGTATGACGGTTTTATACCCTGAAAATAACATCATTGAACAAATAGCTACATGACTAGAGGTCCCGTTTCGAATAACAGGGTACTCGGGACCCTGGAATCGGTGTCGTTGTAGAGGCTATGCATGACCATAGCCGTACAGTTATTAGTTACATCGGCCGTTTTCCAGCTGCCCGCTAATGAATGAGGGCAGGTTCAAATCCTGCTCTCATCGTCATATTTTTCCCCCTTCGATAAGTATTTTTTTCCCCTTCAAATTCAATTATCTTCAATCTTCCTCTCCACCTGCCCTAAATGGAAGCGGCCCTCTCTCGTCAGCCAGTGAAGTGCCGGAATTCGAAAAGGATTTCCCTCGGCAAGTCCCAACTGGGGGTTTTCTCCGGTTGAGATTGTTTGCTGTGGAATGCCTGTATCTTGACGAAACCGGCATACGTTTAAGGTCGGCCGATGGGGCATATCCGGCTCCAATGAAACACCAAGAACATTTGCAGAACAATTCGACGCTCTCTACAGAGATACGGCTGCGTTCTTGCGACGAAAACGGGCGCGCGGAAATGATCTCCGGCAACGGAGGGGAAGTTTTTCTCTGGTTCTGGAGGAGTTGAAGAGGTAAGGAGAACAGCAAGGTTCTGTCTGGCAGACTGCAGTGTCTCAGATCCTATCACCTTCAATTTGAAAGAGACGATGCCGACGACTTTGGGTGTAAAGTGAGGTTCAAAATTACTCTTTTAGGCTATTTATTAGGGTTAGGATCAGTGTAGTACAGCCCCACCCGTTGTTCGGACACATCCGTCCCTTTGTTCTTGATACCCGCTGGTTCAGACGAGTTTTTGAGATGAATCATGATACTGATAGTATGTATATGTACTCATTTCGCCCTACCGACCAGCATCTTCAACACGAAACAAAACAGGCAAAGTGGCAGAGTGGTCTAATGCGCTAGACTCGAACCTCTCGACATCTAGTTCCTTCGGGAGCGCAAGTTCAAATCTTGCCTTTGTCGTTTTTTGTCCTTATCTTTTTTGCTGTTCGGAATATGAGCGAGCATCATCGAATATCTTTTAAAGGTATGGTGGCAGAGTGGTCTAATGCGCTAGACTTGAATCATCTATTTATATCTAGTTCCCCCGGGAGCACAAGTTCAAATCTTGTCCATATCGTTTTTTTTAGTCTTCATCATCTTTTGATGCGCGTTGTTGTCAAGAGCGTAGGATGAAATGTGATAATGTAAAGACGAAGAAAACGGATGAATAGTATACAGCGGGCCGCACAAAAAGGTCTACGTACTACTACGACGTTAAGATGAAGGCGGCTAAACCAATGTAAACAAGCTCGTATTTTCCGTTTGTACTGGATTCAGTCCTTGGTTTTGTAACATACTACGCCCCATATTTCTCATCTATCTTGTCAGATACTCTTCTTTTTCGCGACATATACACGACAAAAAGAATAATTGCAACAACCACAATCCACGAAAAGGCCGAAATTGATCCACCCTTGCTTAGTCCTTGGACGAGAAGCTGCTGTGGTGTCATTGGCGAATGGTCGGTTGATTTCAACGATTCTGCAGGCAGATCGGCGACGGCACCATCTTGAACGGCCGGTTCCGTTGTATCTTTAAAAGAAGACAAGCAAGCAATCAGCGATTCCCACGCAGCAACCTCAGTGAAAAAGAAGACGAAAAGACAAGAGTTCTAAAACTGGGATTGGTTTAAAGCTCCTCATGGCTACCTTCAGCAGGTTCCGGATCCACCGCTAGCTCTCCGCTCTTGGCGATGCGGACTTCCTGGAGAGGTCGGTCGACGCCCTTCTTGGTAGGGGTGTTCTCAATCTTCTCTACGACATCGTAGCCCTCCAAGACCTCGCCGAAAACGACATGGCGGCCGTCGAGCCAGCTGCATAAAGAATTCGTAATTAGCCACAAGCAACCGTGGAAATGAGATGTGCTATGCGAACCTTGTGACGACAGTAGTGATGAAGAATTGGGATCCATTGGTGTCCTTTCCGGCGTTGGCCATGCCTGAATGATGGATTAGAATAAGATTCCATGATGCACAAGAAAGAGCGGCAGAATGATATCTTACTCAGGAGACCCTTCTTAGTGTGACGAAGCTTGAAGTTCTCATCGGCGAACTTTTGACCGTAGATGGACTTGCCACCAGTACCTGCAGGAGTTGAGTATTATCGTCTTTAAAAACATGATCCCGGTGGTCGCCCCAGAGCCCTTACCATCGTGGTTGGTGAAGTCACCACCCTGAATCATAAAGTTTTTGATGACACGGTGGAAGCTGGAGCCTTCATAGCCGAATCCCTGCTCGCCGGTAGCAAGAGCGCTGAATGGTTGATTTCCCGGTCAGACAAAGCGCCGTAATATCCGGGGAGAATTTTAATAATCATCAGTACACATACCGGAAGTTCTCAGCAGTCTGGAATAATAGTCAAGTAAGCATACGCTCGTTGTCATTGCGAATGGAAGACAGCTAGTTCCTACATAGTACTCACCTTGGGGACAGTCTTTCCGTACAGACCAAAGACAACCCGGCCTAGAGGTTGTCCATCCTGCTCGATATCGAAGTAGACCTATTGCCATGAGGCCGAGTCAGCATTGATAATGTGCGACGCAAATGCCAATAACTAATCAGTGTCTCGCACCTTGTTCGTGATCTTTGGCCCGCGGGGTGCAGCTTCCTCGGCCTGGCAGAGAAGGCAGAACCCGAGGGTCAAGGCCAAAAGAAAAGAGAAAAGCAAGCCTTTGAAATGCATTGTTGCTTCCCTTTCGCTCGCGAATGGGAAATAGGTTTGTATAAATTGGAATTGGAGTTTCGACTTCCTTCTCCTTAGGATCGAGGTAGTGAGGCAACGTCTCTGGATGTTCTTAAGGCCAGCTTACATGCGGAGAGACCCGCCCAGCCGCAATTGGACGGCCCCGATTGGCTGCGTCAAACCAAGCGTCGGAAATACTTTGTTCCCTCTTGCGCGAGATCATCTTTCGAGATGAAGCCGTTGCATGCAGAGAACAGAGCGCATTCTTCTCGCTGCAACACCATGGTGAGTCACATTTACGATGATTCTTCCTAGAAAAATTACGTCGATCAATTGTTCTTCTGGCTAACGACTTGCAGGTTTTCATCCTGGGAGTAAATTTCCCCGAGCGGAATCTCGTCAAGGCAAGCCAATACACACACCCTCTCCCCCCCTCTATCCACAATACCTAGGAGTATAGGCAGTTCTAACAACCATTCCAGAAATCCCTCGAGACCTTCTTCGGCATCGGTCCCAATGTCTCCTCCCGCCTCCTAGCCCGCTACCACATCCACCCGACGGCCAAAATCGGCGATTTGGCAAACCCGCAGGTCCTCGATATCACAGCCGCGCTGTCCGAAATGAAAATCGAAAATGACCTGCGTCGACAGGTCCTTGATGATATTAAGCGGCTGAGGGATACGGGCACATATCGTGGAAGGAGGCATGCATTGGGCTTGCCTGTGCGAGGCCAGAATACTCGCAACCAGGTACGCCGACTTTTTTTTCTCTCTCTTGCCTAACGTGTTTCTCCGCAAACTGACCTGTGGCCTACTAGATCAAAACGGCGTACAAACTCAATTCGGCAGAAAGGAGATTGTGATACCTGCCTCTCTTCTCTCTTCTCTACCCATCACATTTACTTTTGGCGATACTCTATCCATTTATAAAGCACGGGAAAAGGGCGTTTTTTTGTTGAAATGAAATTTGTACAGTATTCATGTATTGATTGTAAAATACCTACTAGAAGAGAAAAAATGATTTCTTGTTTGATGAAAAACGTAAAGCTCAAGATAAAAGACGCCAACCAATCCATAACTTTTCTTTTTATATGTTCAATATCCCAGGTTCCGACCCGCCGTATCGATTATTTCTTTGGCAGCGCTGTTTGTAGAACACCTTCTCCACGGTTGATTTGTATTCTCTTGTCTTCACCAGCGCTCACAATGCCGACGGAACGGTCCCAGCATACTCCAAACACCTTAATTCCGTCTCCGCCTATTCGCTTCGAGCCCTCCTTGCCGGATTCCTCTAAGCTTTTGCGGGGTATGGAATATATGTCCTTGCCAACAATGCCATCCGTGTCCGTCTTTGTAGACCTGACGTCCCAAATGCGACATGTGCCATCATGACTGCCGCTAATGAGTCCATATGTGCTATGCGGATCGCGGGCAAGCGTGACGACAGCATTGGTATGTCCGCGTAGAGTCATGACGGAGACGGACGTGGCGGAGGCTCGTGGGTCTATGAGAGTGATGTGCCGAGCAGATGTACCAGCTGCCAGAAGGTGTAGTTCAGGGAGATGTTCAAGAGATAGGAGTGGATGCGAAGTAGTGCGAGTGTCAACGAGAGCTGACGTGACAAGATCCCAGGTACGAAGTGAATGATCCCAAGAAGCGGAGTACCCAACAGTAGAGTCCTTTGCATCGAAAATCGCAGCAGAAACCGGGCCAGTGTGAGACGACAAAAGTGCAAGCGGGCCCCGTTGTGGTACGGTGATGGAAGAGTTTAATTTCCGTCGTTTGGAGCTCCTTGACGCGTTTGAAGGCAATAGTTCTGCGGGGGCAGTAGGCGCATCTGATTTCCGAGTCGACCAAAACCCAACAGTGTGATCTGCTGATGCAGATAGCATCCGATTTGAAGGCGCATGTACGGAAAGTGCATCCACGCTCGACTTGTGCCCATAGAGTTCAAGCTGTGGAGTAATGCGACCTGCAGATCCGTCCTCATCTTCAGAGTATTTCCATAGTCGCACCGTTCTATCGAGCCCCGCCGAGGCAAGCTGCGTAGGGGAGATTATTTTTGACGCTTTGATAGAAGCAGTATGGCCACCCTCGGAAGCATCCGGGGAGACAGCAATAGTCTGGGAGGACATGTTCCACATCCTCAAGAGGCCGTCATAGCTACCAGACAAAATCCTTTCCTGTCCCGGCGACACATTCGCTCCGCCTGTGAGAGACGTCGCCGACAGAACGTCAACCGAGCTCACCCAGTCATCATGCAAAAAGGACGCAATGTGTAGTGGCGGTATCAGAGCTCGCACATATTCGACTTCAAGTGTCGTTTCCGCGGATATACCATTTGCGGTCAGGTACTCATCAATTGAGGTTCGTAGATATGTCCCATTGACCAAGAACTCGAGGGGAATCGGTTTCTCATTGCTGAGTAGATTATTCACCAAAGTAGACAGCGCATATCTCCGCAGGCCTGAGCAAGACAAAAGAGAGAGAAGTCAGTAAAACACAGAAAAAACGTAGGGCATCATAATGCCTTTGAAGATCAAAAATCAGATTGAGATACTTACCAGTAGGTACGAGAATTGGCCCAGTGCTCTCAGGCAGAGCAATGTCACCATCTCTAGTGGTAAGATGCAAGCGCACCTGTCGCTGGCTTGCCTGCGACGACGACGAAGTTTCTACATCCATTTTCTGCAAAAGTGAAAAGCACTGGAGTCAAATTGAGCGGAGGCCGAACCTTCAAACGCTTGAAGCAAGAATCAAAAAAATTACGGCAAGCCAAACGGCACTTTGCGCAGAGCCCCACATGTGCCCTACTCTATTACTTTGGCAGGTGGCAAGCTTCCTGGAGGAATTATGCACTGTACGTGGCTTGATTTTCTTATATATTTTGTGTTGCGGTTCATTATGTACACTTCATATACCATTCACTGGCGTCTTCGCCTGATCTCGGAAACTGTCTTTCGCCGATGGTCAGACTCTGCAAAGAGAGCCGTGATCAACTCTATGACTTCCTCAGGAGAGAACTCCAGACGCAATTCTCCTTCTGTCCATAGAAATCTGATGTCAGCTAACGAGCTCTCGAGTATATTTATCAAATACTGAAACTTCAACCAGCTTCGAACGTAGACGGCCGCCATGGAAGTCGCACCGACGTCCGTTTCGGGAATGAATATGTCTTCCAGCGTGGAGAGTTTGTTGCAAAGAGCAATTAATGTTTGAGACTCTGCCTCTGATATGTCGGATAAGTCTTCAATGTCAACAATCACTTTGTTGATGACCGAAGACAGGAGAGACCCCATTGCCTGGAGAAGCGCCGAGTGCGATAGGATCGGCTGCCACTCTTTGAAGACACTACGAATCCTGTCGACTGTTGCGTCCACCGCATTCTCGCATTCTCTCAGGAATGGCTGCTCCGAGCACCGAGCGAAACCTTGGCTTCCATCAAGTAAGTCCGTGACAATCGTTCGCTGTGTTTGCATTTCCTTGCTATAGGATAGTTTCCCGAACCGTTCCAAGCCTTCGATGTCCGCCGTAAGTCTGGTGAGTTGATGGTCTTCCACTAGGCTGCGGACTTGCTCAGCAAGGTACAGGCTATCGTTATATAAGTAAATGTTCCCGGCATTCAGTTTCAACGAGTAAAAGGATGGAGCTATTGCTTTAAACATGGCTATAATTAGGGTCGGAAGCGCTAAGAGGCCGTTTCCTGAGGCGGCAACGCGACTAGCGGAATATCTTCAATCAAAGGTTAGTCAAGAATGTCGTTAGAGCATTGTTAGAATGGCTTACTCTGGATTTGACAAGGATTCAGAATCCGAAATCTGCTGTTTGAGCAAAGTAGTGATTGAGTCGGGGATATCCGTAATTGTGTAGCGTTCTGTCAATGTAATTTCCCTGGCTGCCGGTCCCTTCTCTACAGGAAGGGTTTTCTCCTGACTTTTAACCTCGCTAGAAGCTTCCGGCTTGTCGGGAGTATTCTCTTCATCAGCCTCATCGCCCCAACCCCAAGCATCCTCGTCGTGCTCATCCTCGTCAGCTGCTTTTTCTGCAACCTCCGTCTCCTCGTCAAGCCCCCAAGCATCGAAGTCATCTAATTTGGATTCCTGGGGAGCGCTAGTTTTGGTGGATTCCTCCTCTTCGCCTTCACTGCCCCAGTTAGCATCCCAGTCCTCCGTTATACCAGTGTCTAGGAGGACATCGTCTTTGTTTGTCACGACCTCTTTCTCGACCCTTTCGACTTCCTTCGTAGTACCTTTACTCTGGACAAGGATTCCACGGACTTGGTCCAAAGAATTCACCCTGCGGCGGGTAAGCCACAGGCGAGGAAAATGATTAACCCAAGAAACGAGTTGCTCTTGGCCATGCCACCCGAAAGTTTCTATTGCACTGGCAAACTCGTTCACACGCACCAATGTGTCCTCGAAATCCCGTATACCGTCCAAATTTAGCGGGATACTCGGGGTTAGCCATGATTCGCTAAAGATAGTCGATATTTGGGGTATGATAGCCTCCGCTGCAGACTCTGACACCGAACCTGGTAGTTTCTCCTGTAAATAACGTAGGATGGAAACCAGACGGGAGAGAACTTCGGGTGTCGATGAAGGCAATGGCTCCCCTATTCGAATGCCACGGTCTCCAACTGAAACCTCGCGGATTTTTCCGAGGGTGCGCGGCATGAGGACCGGCTGAATAATATTTTCCAAGACGTCATGCTGAAATGAACTTTTCACAGAATCAAGTATGTCGAGACGAGACAATGATGTGATCAGAGTTGATAATTTGGATTGCTCTGACGACTTGTTAGACTAGCTGCTGCAATTTTATTAGAGGGGCGCTGTATTTGCTTACTAGACTCATCATCGATGAAAATCTCAAGTTCGTTCTTATTCAGTCGTACGTGACGAGCCCAGTATGACAGCAGTAAATCGACAATAGACTTGCGTAGAAAAGAAACCCGTTCACGTAGGATGCTTGAAATGTTGGTATATCTCATCAAATTTGGGCTTTCTAAGAACTTTTCGGCGGCTTCAAGAGATGTAATGGAATCATCAATGTGTTCCTCTTCAACGGCTTTGTGGCCATTCGATATATGCGATGAGAACTTCTGGACTTCTTCGAATACATCGGTAACTGCTTCGTTGAAAGCAAGTTCGTTGGTGATAAGCTGTACCTTGGCCGAGGCATCCTTGACTTTGTCTTGCAGTGGTTGGGTCCGTTCGTGTTGGGCGACAATATCTCGTGCGGTCTCTCGAGATCGCTCGATGTCCGCACGTAGCTGGCGAGCTTGCGATATCCACCCATCAACATCCGAAGCTGTTCCTTGGCTCAAGCAGTTGATTTCTTCCTTTGAACACAATCTCCGTTAGTTATGGTCCGGCGCGGGGTAGAGTCATGACTTACTTCTACCTGTGCGCGAGCCTGAGAAATATCTCGCAGTCCCTTTGGGAGGAAAGAAGGAGCGAAGTCGGCAGACACAACATCTTCGGAATCAGGATATTTGCCATCTGCCACGAAGGTAAGCAGAGATCTGCTAACATCGTCCTTGTTCACGGCGGAGGGCATTGTTTACGGCGTCACCGAGTCGAAAGATAGCTCCGGGGGTATGACGAAACCAGCATCGAGGGAATGCAGTGTAAAGTGATTGTCCGACGAGAAGGCGAGTGTTGCACGTTCGATCACGTATTTTTCGTGGACATTGCGAGGTGTTTGAGACCAATTGAAGCTGTGGGAGCGACGTGGGCAGCGGTGAAGATGACAGCTTGGACAGCTCTCTAGTAAATCGATGCGGCTTTGCCATGTGACTTGGCGTCACTGCGGCGTCTGAATCCCCCACAATCAGAGACCCGTTCTCGCATCGCAACAAACCTTCAGCCACGTCAGTTCTAGACTGGAAGGAGAAAAAAAGGGTCCTTTCTTTGTTGAGGGGTTTTTTTGCTGTATGACCTGAGCTGCAGGGTTCTTTTCTCTGGCAATCTATTGGATGGGCGCAGAGGGAGTGTTGGTATAGACTTGCATTTTATATTTCTTCCTCGACTGAGCCCGACCTACGTTCGCTTTCACCGCTCAACGAGCTGCATATTTTCTTTATTGAAAAGCACCATTCAAGGCTCTGTTTTCCATCAACTCCCTTCAGCTATCCTCTCTTTTTTCTCGGTAAGCAAATGGCTCTTGTGATCGTTTCTACACCGGTTACCCCTCCTCATGACCCTAGCTGTGCATAAGTACCCCCTTTGCCCTCAAGAAACTCATACATGTATCTTACAAGTGTTTGCTGTCAAGATTCCATCATTCAAGAATTGACTTGTGCTCTATCTGCCTAGCTGGTAGATAGCTTTGCTAGTTCTCGATTTTGCTAGAGACTGCGCTGCCAAGTCACGACGGATCCATTTTCAGATGCATTGAAGTTCTCCTTGATGTATGCCTTACTGCCAGTCAAAGTAATCGTCACTGACTAAGTCAACAGAAGGTTTAATTCAAGGCTTTTATTATTTCTGAGCTACCTTCAAGCCCTACCGCTACCTTGGCAGCTTCCCCTCAATATGGCGGCATCAGGACCAAAAGGCTACTTTCGCCAGCTTCAAAAATTCAAAC
This sequence comes from Penicillium sp. OUCMDZ-019, assembly GCA_011750695.1. Classification (NCBI taxonomy): domain Eukaryota; kingdom Fungi; phylum Ascomycota; class Eurotiomycetes; order Eurotiales; family Aspergillaceae; genus Penicillium; species Penicillium sp. OUCMDZ-019. The sequence continues at coordinate 161,841 of WTTZ01000044.1, read as the reverse complement.
CCGAGTATTCCATCAACGAATTTACCCAATATGAGTCTCAAAGGACAGGGATGAGAGTCGTTGTCGTTGACCATAAAGGACCCAAGGTAGCTGGCTATTTTGTTCTTGCAACGGAGATCCACGACGATTCAGGCGCACCACACACTTTAGAGCACCTGTGTTTTATGGGCTCTCGCAACTATCGCTACAAGGGATTCCTCGACAAACTGGCTACAAGATTTTACTCGCATACCAATGCCTGGACTGCTACGGACCACACTGCCTATACGCTTGATACAGCTGGGTGGGCTGGCTTTTCACAGATTCTCCCGATTTACCTCGAGCATGTCATTGCCCCGACTTTGACTGATGCTGGCTGCTACACAGAAGTGCATCATGTTGACGGAACGGGAAATGACGCAGGTGTCGTGTATTCGGAGATGCAAGGTCTTCAGAACAGCCAGACCGAGTTGATCGACCTCCAAGCACGGCGCTTGCTCTACCCCGAAGGTGTTGGTTTTCGATACGAGACCGGAGGTATGATGGAACAACTTCGATCCCTTACTGCAGATAGGATACGGGCCTTTCATCGCGAGATGTATCAGCCAAAGAATCTCTGCTTGATTATTACAGGCGAAGTAGATCACGACGATTTGCTGGAAAAATTGGATGCATTTGAGAGTACAATTCTTGATATCATTCCGAGCCCAGAAGCCCCGTTCAAGCGTCCATGGGTCGAGTCCCAGCGAACTCCATCGCTCAAAGAGTCCATTGTGCAAAAGATAGAATTCCCAGAGGAAGATGAATCGTCTGGAGAGATAGAGATTAGGTTGTTGGGTCCAGATTGCACAGATTCAATCCAAGGTAAGCATTATAAACCCTCAGCTGTGAAGTATTTTACTTACTCTTTGCAGGTGGTGCGCTGAACGTCGTACTTTTATACTTGGCTGGCTCATCAGCCACTATCCTGGAGAACACATTGGTCGAGAAGGAGCAAGTTGCAAGCGCGGTATATTTTGCCACCGATGACCGGCCAGATCTTGAAATCCGCTTCACTCTAACCAGTGTAGCAACGGAGAAACTGGAACAAGTTGAGAAACGATTCTTTGAGATATTGCACGAAGTCATGGAGAAGCCTCTTGATATGAAATACATATCTGAATGCATCCAGCGTCAGAAGCGAAGCTGGAAATTCTCAACGGAGGGCTCTGCTATATCCTTTGCCGAATACGTTATTTCTGACTTCTTGTACGGCAAAAAGGATGGGTCAACACTACTTGACATCGCGACTTTGAACGAGTACGAGGAGTTGGAGAAATGGACTGAAGAGCAATGGAAGAATTTTATTAGGAAGTGGATCGCTGATGCTCATCATGTGTCCATCCTGGGTGTTCCATCAGCCAAACTCTCGAAAAAGCTAAAAGCCGATGAAAAAGCGAGAGTAGCAGCACGACGAGAAGAGCTTGGCGAGAAAGGCCTTAAATCGCTGCAAGAAAAGCTGGAAGCTTCTATGGCGGAGAATGACAAGCCCATTCCATCAGAACTATTGACTCGTTTCAAAGTGCCGGCAACAGAGTCAATTCACTTTGTCACGACAACGACAGCAAGGTCTGGATCTGCGCTAAAAGCTGGCAGGCCAGACAACGAATTACAAGCAATCATTGATGCCGATAAAATGGAGGCACCTCTTTTCATCCACTTTGAACACATTGAAAGCAATTTCGTCCAGTTGTCTCTTCTCATTTCCGCAGAGAAGGTGCCCGTCCAACTCCGTCCTTTGTTGGCGGTGTATGCTGAAGCCTACTTCAATAGTCCTATCCAGAGGAATGGAGAGACAATTTCCTTTGAGCAGGTTATCGTTGAGCTTGAAAGAGATACAGTTGGGTATTCGATGGAAGGTGCACGGGATTTGGGCAATTCAGAGATGCTTCGGGTCATTTTCCAAGTCGAGGTCGAAAAATATGGTACTGCTATTGCGTGGATTAAAGAACTGACATGGAACTCGGTGTTTGATGTTGAGAGACTCAAAGCTATTACCACGAGACTACTTGCAGACGTTCCAGATGCCAAACGTAGTGGTGATGATATGCTGGCTGCAGTCTTTGTTATGGCTCATTATGCCCCGGAATCTATCGTGCGAGCGCGAAGTACGCTGGTGAAAGCTCGTTACTTGAAACGCATCAAACGACTCCTGGCAACTCAACCGGAGACAGTGATTTCTCAGATGGAAGAAATCCGAAAATGCATGTTCCAATTTGCCAATTTCCGGGTTCTTGTCATCGCTGACCTGAAGAAACTGGATGCACCGGTTTCTTCATGGAAGTCCTTCGTTGAGGGACTTGATTCAAAGAAGGATCTTCAGCCTATTACAAGCCGACGGGCTCTGCTTAGCGAAGCTGGAAAGAATATAGGCAAGCTTTCCTATGTGGTTCCCATGCCAACAATCGATTCATCATTTGCTTTCGCTACTGCAAAAGGGCTTGACTCGTACGACGACCCCACACTGCCTTCCTTATTAGTTGCCATAGCCTATATGAATGCAGTCGAGGGTCCTCTTTGGGTTGCCGTCCGCGGTACCGGGCTTGCATATGGCACCAACTTTGGGTATAACATCGATCTGGGGTCGGTCAACTTTGATGTTTACCGTTCCCCCAACGCCCATAAAGCATTCACCTCCAGCAAGAAGATCGTCGAGGACCATCTCACAGGCGCCGTTGAGTTTGATCCTTTGATGCTTGAAGGTGCAATTAGTAGCATAGTGGTCACTTTTGCAAATGAGCAGGCGACCATGGTCAGCGCTGCCCAAGGCAGTTTCATTCGCCAGGTGGTCCGCCTTTTACCAAGCGATTACAAGGAAAAGATATTGAAGAAGGTCCGAGAAACGACAATCGATGAAATCAAACTCGCACTGAAAGATATCATAATGCCTCTTTTCAATCCTGATTCCTCAAATCTTGTGGTAACATGTGCACCGGTGCTGGAAGAGGTGAGTTCGGACAGCCCCCCATCCTAAGTTGAAACCAGGTACTAATATCTCTTAGACAATCAATACTGGATTCGTATCTTCGGGCTACAAACCTGCGGTTAAGCCTTTGAACGAATTCGAGGATGACTACGGCCTTAGTGCTGACGGCGAGGATGAAGAAGACGATGACGAAGAGGACGAGGAGTCAGACGAAGACGAGGAAGAGGATGAGGAAGAGGATGACGACGATGATAATTGAGGAACCCTCGGGGTGCTACTAGATACTGCTATATCTTATAGAGTGGCAACTATGCTGTCACCGAAAGGAAATTCGGTATCTTGTTGAACTTCACAATTGCTACATAGAGCATGTCAAATAACCCTAAAAACAATAGTGAGTCTAATAGGCATGATAGCTGATACTGATAGTAAATGTTTGCATGGTTTGTATGCCGGAAGGCGGACATCTGTGGCAGAACAGCACCTGCCCGCATATCCGCCCTGCATTGTTCTTGTTGACACGGATTCTTCTTCTCCTCACAGGCAATATTAGACAAGTTTGGATTGCTTCGGAGTACCAAAATGATCAATAATATACTCCAGGTATGTACGCTGCTCTCTATTATCAGCTTCGATTTCTTTTTTGAAGGAACCGTTTTCACTCATGCACTAGTGATATAGGCTCTCGCGCAGTTCCTCGACCGCCCTCTCTTCCCATGGAAGACGGTGCTCGTTGGCTTCTCCTTGGGCCAATATGCCCTTGAGAGCTTCCTTTCGTTCCGGCAATACCGTGTGCTCCAGCAGACCAAACCGCCAAAGGTTCTGGAAGGGGAAGTCACGACGAAGGTCTTTGAAGACAGCCAGGTAATAATCCTTTGGACATACGTCACTTTTTGGGATTATGAATAGAGTACTAACACCTTCTCTAGACGTACGGTCGCGCAAAAGCAAAATTCGGTTTCGTTTCCTCCCTCTACGGTCAGCTGCAGAACTTGGTTTTCATCTATTACGACTTCTTGCCGAAGATATGGGGTATAACCGGCGTGGCACTTGCTAGTTACTTTCCGACATGGTCACAGGGCGAAATTGGACATACGCTCCTCTTTTTCTTTGCTTTCAACATTCTGACTACCATATTGTCCCTTCCAATCTCGTACTACAACACGTTCGTTCTTGAAGACAAGTTTGGTTTCAACAAGCAGACGCTAGGGCTTTGGATTACGGATATGCTGAAGGGTCAGGCTCTTGGTATCGCCCTCGGTGGTCCGATTATGGCGGCCGTCCTCAAAATCATTCAGAAGACTGGTAATCAGTTTTTCTACTATCTCTGGATGTTTAGCATCCTTGTCCAGGTCTTCGCCATCACCATCTACCCAATCGTTATCTTGCCCATGTTCAACAAGTTGTCTCCTTTGGAGCCCGGCCCTATCAAAACCGGTGTTGAAGAGCTTGCGCAGAAGTTGAAGTTCCCCTTGCACAACATTTTCTCCATTGATGGCAGCAAAAGAAGTGCCCATAGCAATGCCTATTTCTTCGGGTTCCCCTGGAAGAAGCACATTGTGATCTACGACACCCTGATTGAAAAGAGTGAACCTGAGGAAGTCGTTGCTGTTCTAAGTCACGAATTGGGTCATTGGAAGCTTGGCCACACGACCAAATTGTTTGGAATCGCCCAGGTAAGGATGCCGCCAGAGGAGTGTGTAAAACATGCAACTAATGTGCCAACAGGCCCATATGCTTTATATCTTTGCTCTGTTCACGGCATTCATTAACAACAAGTCACTGTTCCAATCATTCGGATTTTACAACGAGCAGCCTATCATGATAGGCTTTTTGCTCTTTTCCGACGCTTTGGCGCCTATGGACGCTGTCATGAAGTTGTTGATGAATATTCTCAGCCGCAAGTTCGAATTTGAAGCAGGTTCGTTGTACCAAAATTAGCGTCTATTGATATCTGTACTGAATTTTCTCTCTTTCAGATGCTTTCGCGGCAGACCTCGGTCAGTCGAAACTCCTTGCACAATCACTCCTGAAGCTTCAGATCCAGAATTTAAGCACTATGGATGCCGATTGGATGTATGCGAGCTACCACTACTCGCACCCGATTCTCACCGAGCGGTTGGCTGCTCTCGGATGGAAGGGTCAAGGAGCTGAGAAGACGGAGGATAGCGAGAAGCCTGTCAAGGCTGCGGACAGGGAACTGTAACTATATTGACTTTATGCTTGTGTCTTTTAAATGGTCTAGCCATTGTTGCTTCGCTTGAGTAACATCGTCTCTGTTTAGATGAAATGCGAACACTTGCCATAATAAAACTAGGTATATGTCTAACAAGAATGTTCCAAAAAGAATCCCCCAACGCCGAATCCAAGCCCATGCAAATAAAGAAAAATAAAACATAAAGACCACCCAAACTTTTCTTTCTATTCACTCATCTCCATTTCCTCCTCGCCTGCTTCCTTTGCCTGTTCCTTTCTAGCCTTTTTCTCAGCAAGTCTCCTCTCCTTCTTTCGTCGCTTGCGCTCCTCTTTATCAATAACCCCAGAAATCGGCATTCCATTCTCATCAACTTCAATCTCTTCTCCGGTGGCATTATTAAGTAACTCCTCTCCATCTCCACCAACAACGGTTCCTGCCTGCTCCAATTCCCATTTCTCTCTATCCTCCCACTGCTCGTCCTTATTATTATCACTACCATCAGCCGCATTCGATTCACCATTCGCCGTCTTCGCCCCTCGAGCCTGTGCAGCACCCGAAGAACTAGAAGTAGTTGTGCTCAACGTCAAGTCGCGGCCCAATATCTCGCCTGCAAGACCCGCCTGGACGCGCTTGAGATTGTGCAGCGTCAGATTGGGAGCAGCAGCTGTTGTGCGCGAGATGGGCCCGTGTTCGGTAATCATTGCACTGGGCTGTAGAGAAGGGTCGTTGACGGCGCGGACGAGGTAGGCTTTGAGGAAGTCGAGAGCGGCGGATTGCGAGGTGGATCGCGATGTGAGGATTTGCGTTGGAGGGATGGGGTTGGGGCCGGAGTGAGACATTTTGACTCTTTTTCCTTTCCGTCTCTTTTTTGAAGAAAAAAGATTCTATGTTTGGCGTTGTCTTTGCGCTTTCTCTTGTGTCGCCGTTGATATGCGATGGACGTTGCTTTCGGGTGGGATATGCACAAATCTGTCCGTGGAGGGTTTCTTTTTTTCTCTTCTCTTTTTTTCAAGCTACCCTGCTTGACTGGGACTCAATTTGAAAATGTCGTAGTGCAACAATTGGGCCTTTTTTTTTCTAGATCAAACTGGCGTATCTTCAATCTTGAAACTTTTTTTTCTGCCAGATCCCGCGGGCGGCGACGGAGAGCCGACGTTATATTCGCCCAACTTCCAAGGCCCCAAGGCCCCAAGGCCAATCATTTCTCTCCCGCGGCGGACAGACAGAGCAAGCCCGAGTACAATTCTCGTTAACAAACCCTTTGGCGACGCCGAGTGGCCCAGTCTCACTGTATGTCTAGTACTTCTTCTAACTGGTGATATGGAATTGTTCTCTGACCTGTGACTGCTGCTTCTAGTTTCTCTCGTTTCCGTGTTCGCCTGCACTGCAAGCCATCATGCAGGCCTTTCAGTCCTCGAAGATGGCTGCGCGCACCTTGACTTCACGAACTGCACAGACTCTGCGGTAAGAACTCACCGAATGAATAGAATTGCACAATATACAGAGCCGAGAAAATACGAAGGAACCCGGGGATTGGAAACATTGGCTGACCATCCATAACCACACAGACCACAAGTGCGCACAGCAACATCAACAATATCATCCTCATTCTACCCTCGAACCTTCTCCTCACAGCTACTAAACCAACACAAGACTCTGTTTTCGTCAATTACAGCAATCCGACCCACATTATCCAGCACATCTTTCAGCACAAATCCTCTCACGACCACCATTGACCAGATACGATCATTCTCTGCTTCTGCGAGTCTTGCCGGCAAGCGAGCCACATACAATCCTTCCCGAAGAGTGCAGAAGCGTCGACATGGGTTTCTCGCTAGACTGAAGAGTCGCACTGGACGGTTGATTTTGAAGAGACGGCGGATTAGGGGGAGGAAAGATTTGAGTTGGTGAGCCGTTTTTTTTTTTAAAGACGAGAGGGAAGAACAGAGAGAAGAGAATAGAAAAGAAAGATTGGAGGATAAGAGGTTGTTCTTAGGGGGCAGTTTTTCTCCTTTTTTGTAATATATACATGACAACTGTTTTGCGGCAAGTTACTCATGGAGGGCGTGGGTAATGTATTTCTAGGCATAGAATCACCTTTTCATATTGGCATCTTGTTATTTGAATATTTCTAGAACTCGAAGATCACGAGTGCTCTTAGATTAATACCTCGTCGAGGATGTCGGAGGTTATGCACGAAAATCCCTAATTCGTAGATGCTGAAAGATCTATAAGAGGAAACTGATTTATGAACATTCAAATTGTGAGACTAACAGGCATTAAAGAATAAACAACTTTTAAATATTGTATCATTGTCATCATCATCTCTTAACACCCACGAACCGTTATGAGTTCAACCCATGCTTCTATACCAATGAAACTAGCTTCCTAGCTTGCAAATCCCCGAGTGCAGCATTTCTCAGGTGGGAGAGAAAAAAAGAGAAGAAAAAGAAGTAGAAATGCTACAGGATATCATCAACACATGGCCAAGTCATTTGTTTCCAGCCAACCGTGTTCTCATAAACAATAATGCAAATTTTCGAAGAACAGAGCAAGCGTATACCTGGGCCATTTGCCCTGACTCGTTTGCTCTTGTTTCCTGTTTGCGTTTACGAACATTCCAGTCCACATGCTCGACTGAATACGTGTTGGATTGTGGGAAGTATACCCAAATCGACATGTAATGGTACGCTTAGTCCTGGACTGGCTCCAAGGTATTTCCGCTAATAATCAATTAGTATGTAAGACTGGATTTATGTGATGAAAAAAAAAAACTTACGCAACAATATTGGCCCAACCAATCAACCGCCAGTGCTTCTCGATACGACGACTGATAGCAATCTTCTCACCAATCTCGGTACAAGCAGGATTCGTGAGGACAAGCTTGGCAGCATCAGCCTTGACACCCATGACCTTGGCACCTGTGGCTGTGGATCCGATGTTGACCATGAGGACTTCGTTCTTGGAGAGCTTAGCAACCTTCGCTTGCTTGCCGTCGGCCGACTTGACACCAAGCAAACGACGGAGCAAGAAGTAGTTGACTTCAATTTCAGTGTAGATGGCGGGCAAGCGTCCGCGCAGACCCAGGACGAATCCAAGCAAACGATCGGCACGGCAAAGTGTAGGGTCCACGCGAGTTCCAACACCAATCAGACCACCAGGGACGGCGAATTTCAGGTCATTATGCTCTGCAAAGAGAGAAACGACCTTTGAGAAAATGGGGCGGCATTGAACCTTTCCATTCTCGTCCCTGGTGACAATACCAGGTCTGATTTCAATTTCATCATCCAACTTGAGAACACCGGTCAAGATCGAACCACCGGCAACACCACCCTTGAGATCATCGATTCCAGCACCGGGCTTGTTGACATCAAAAGAACGGATGACAATCATGTGAGGCGCGGCAGTAAAGTCACGGACTGGAACTGGGATATGAGACACAAGATGCTCGTTGACAGCATCAATGTTGTATTTCAGCTGAGCAGAGATAGGGATAATTGGCGAGCCGTCGGCGACCGTTCCTCGAATGAACTTCAGGATTGACTGGTAGTGTGATAGAGCACCTTCCTCACGCATCAAGTCCACCTTGTTTTGCAGGATAATGATGTGACTCAGTTTCATGATTTCGATGGCAGCCAAATGTTCCGAAGTCTGAGGCTGGGGGCATGTTTCGTTTCCGGCAATGAGAAGAAGAGCTGCGTCCATGACGGCGGCACCTGACAACATAGTACTCATGAGAATGTCGTGTCCAGGGCAGTCAACGAAGCTGTTGGCATCCCGTTAGTCTAGACCTGGCTATCTCCAAAGGGCTGAAAGAAACTTACGAAACATGTCGCATCAAACGGTAGGTACCACTGCAACCATCTCGCTCACATGCTGGGTCGACCTCTTTTTCACTCTTGTAACTCTTGTAGCAAGTAGGTCTGGGGCACTCGGGGTTGTCACACTTGTAGATCTTTGCGTTGGCGTAGCCCAGCTTAATCGTAATGTTTCGCTCCTGCTCGTTCTTGAAACGAATTGTGTGCACTTCCGAGATGGCCTTGACCACGGTCGATTTACCGTGAGCGACGTGACCGATGGTTCCGATATTGATCGTCGCCTGGCGTGCGATAATCTCGGGGGTGAGTGGTGTGAATGTGCTGAAGTCCACTGTGTTTGGATCGGGCTGCTCAGGGAGTTCTGGGCGCTTGACTTGTGGAACTAGCGGTTCGGCATCCTTATTCTTCAACGCAGATTTCAAGGGCTTCTCTTGGACATCCTCGTCCTGGTCGAGGGGCTCCTGCTCTTCAATGTCGTCTTCGTGGTCGTTGCCCAAGAGGGGCGATCCCGGCTGGGAGTCCTCGTCGGAGAAATCGCCGTTGGTAGCCATGGTGTTTATGGCAAAGGCCGGTCGTCAAGGATTATCGCTAGGGGAAGAAGCAATAGTTGTCTTCACTCTGGAGGTATTTGACGGTGCAGGTCTGATTCTCTGTTCTGGGTGTGGTCTGAACAGCGGCAATTTACTTGCTATGATAAAATTGTGTAGTGGGGATGTTGCGGGCAGTTGCCGAGCTAAGCCCGATCTGGCACCACCAAAGGAGGAATATTTTCCATGCCACCGCATGCTTCTGCCTTACTATGTAGTTACCTGATCAATATAATTCCTTTATGACTCATTTTTAGACTTGTTTCGGAGTTATCGACTGAAGACTCGACTGTATTCTCCTGATTTACCTAGGCACGCCAATGACGTAACTCGTCAACAGCAGGGATGAGTCAGAGTACTGCCATATCTTCGTTCAATCTCGTGAACTCGTAACTTTTATGTTCATTGCAAATAATTTTGGTATATGTTATGATACAATAGACGGTTAGTCCTGATCACTATCACTGCTGGACTCTTCTTCTCCGTCTTGGTTGTCCGAGCCCGAGTCAGACTCGTCTATTGCCTCGAAATCCCGAGGCTTCTGCATGGCAAATGCCACCATGCAAGTAATTCGGTTGCCGGTCTCGTATGAGTCTAGCAGCTGAGAGGACAATTCGTCATGTCCACTGCCTTTTTGTGCTTGGAGACTGAGTGACCATAGGCGGACGACTCCGTCGCTACTAGAAGTCACGAGCAAGAAACGTTTTTTCCAATTATCAACATTAGCCAAGTCAATGACCTCAAAGTCCTTGATACGTCCTGCAAGGCCGTTGGGCTTGCCGCCCAGTTGCCCAATGACTTTGGCATCGGGGATTGAAGACGAATCAGTAGGCGAGGAAGACTCCCCGGTAGAATAGAAAATCATTCTACCGTCGTCGGTGGACACCACAAGAAGCTCCTTTGAACCATCTTTGCTTGGGCTAAAGTCAAAATACTTCACTCGCTGAATTTTGGTTGATGGGGTTGGAAGGGCTTTGCACTTGGGCGTCGAGTCCTGAGAAGAAGGGTTAGTTAGTTGCTTATCGATAGACAGGCCGAGAGGGGTTGGTTTGCTTACAACTCCAAATACCACGACTCCCCATTCAAAAGTTATGGCAAATTCCTCTCCTGTAGAGTTCCAAACAATCCCACGTCCTTCTCCAGTAGACCGTTTACTTTCCTTAACACTTTGCAGTATGTCTCTGTCGAAATTCAACACACCGGCCTTTTTTCCCGTCATCAAGTTCCAAAGTCTCATGCACCTTTCTCCACGGCCGACGCTGATCATCAATTTCATACTGGGATGAACAGCAAAGTCATTAATTCCACATGGCACGCTTCCCGGCGGAGCTGTATCTCCGCTGGGCCTGCCCTGTGTTTTGGGCTGCGGGGCCTTGACGGTAGAGACCACATTCCAATCGCGAATTCTTGTGACTGATATGGTGTTATCCTCACCCGCAGATAGAAGCTTGGACTTAGACGGAAAGTAAAGACTCGTGATACTCGACGTATGGTGAAGAAGAGTTCCCAATTCTCGGTTCGACGGGTTTTCCAGAATTTTATTTCCCGCCAAAGTAGAAATCGACGGAAACCGCTCGCTGACCACTGGCGGAGACACAGACAAAGAGTAAAGATTAATACGGTCGTCTGAGCCACCACTAGCTAAGATGACTGTTTGTGGTTGAGAGGAATCTGCATTGGTCGGCGGCGATAGGGCAAGTGATCGAATTGCAGATGTATGCGCCTGGAAGAGGAATGTGTCTGCAAAGTGCACAGTAGACGATGTATCTTTCTGAGCTTTTTGAGCTGCGTCATGTTTCGGGGGGTTGGCTGGCAGAGTTGCAGTGAAGCCGTGTAGAACTCTCTCGTACGATCCGGTGACAATCTGAATGGTTACAGCACCGAGGTCGTTCTCAGACACTTCCGAGGTCGCTGCAGCCTTGACAGCCTTGCGGGGTTGTTCCTGAGCGGCCTGGCCATTGGAGGCAGCATCTGTCCTCTTCCGCTTGGCCATTATGAGCAAATAACTGGCGATGGTGTGGGAAGCAAAGCGTAGAGAGGCCTGCTTGCGTCTGCTGCCGTCAACATAACTTTTTTTCGCCGGCCCCATACTGCCGGCTGCCACCGCCGGCGCGCGGAGAAACACGCATTCCGCACCTAAAACGGCATGGCTCCAGGTGCCTAGATTGCGAGGCATCCCTTCTGCGTTCAGTGCTTGGCACGCAGCCCCCTAACTCAACCAGAGCAAAGCCTGAGGAAGCCAATTTGTCTTTGTCGAATCCAGTCATCCGCCTGCCGCCCCCCCAGCAACTGCCAGGCGAATTTCTCGCGTCTGTAAAAGTCACCATCAAAGCACCCTCCAAAACCCTCGATTTTATCAATTCTGAGCGATTTTTTCGGTCTGGATGACATCGCTCTTCGCACCTTATTTTTTTACCACGCGTTAATCGGATGACGCGTGGTCGAGATAGACCCGATGCTCCGCGACGAGCTGCTTCGCTCCAAGAACGACGAGATATCGTAAGTTAAAATTTTTTCCGAGCGATGTTTTTGAAACTACACTGCATGCGACGTTCATCTATCGCTTACCGTGAATTTTAGACGATGTTTGCAGTCACGAAAGCGAAAACTGAGTGAGCTCTATTTTGCGACGGTCGGGTGCTTAGGCGCGGCCGACGGGGCGCCCGCGGACACCCTTTATGAGCAAAAGAAACAAGCGTTCCTCGATGCCAACGACCTCGCCAAGTAAGTTCTATTCTCACCATGATTATACCATTAGACAATACTTTCAATTGCATATTTTATTTTTTTACTAATGCGCAAACTGTAGGGGTCGGGTTTTCAATGAATCCACTCTGCCTTCTTTCCCCGACTATGCCGACATCGTTGCGCAAGTACAAGTGCATGCTCGCCCTACCCCCAGCGAGGCCACTGTATTAGACAGGTCAACAACCAAGGAGCAAATTCACGAAATAAGCGCGGTCTCGCCAGGAAAGCCTCGTGCCGGTGGCAGAGTTCGAAATGTTCAAGACCAGACGATTGATGACAAGACACAGCTTGATCAAGATGTGTTGTCTACGCAAACAGGCACCAAACATCCTGTTGTCGAAACAGTCTCTACCCAACCGTCTACCGCACAAAGGACCGATATAACCGCGCAGGTGACCGCGACTGTTGGCACTAAACCTCAATTCACGGAGCCCGGAACACCAGTAAGCACTCACGAACATGCTGGTCCAGGCAGCTTTACCTCGCCTTCTCATACTCGGCCGAGCCCTAGAGACAAAGCTACCGAGGCATGTGTCTCGGAGCCCGCTGTTTCAACATCTCAAAGGACCGATATCAATCTTCAACGCAAAGATCGCAGGCCATCTTTGGCATTGGGGACAGCCACTCATTTGGACCAACCTCTTTCTCCTGCTTCTTCCGTCGAACCATTCTCCACCAACACTCCTATACCTCCAGCTGCGTCGTCGGACACAAGTCCAGAATCCGGAGAGCCCGAGGATCATGATACCATTTCAGTGAAGCCGGTCGTTGATACACAAGATGATATCCCAGTGCAACCGCAAGGCAAACCGGCGCCCATTGTACCTTCGACTCCAGACGAACAGCTCCGCCTTGAAGAAGCGCAATCTCTGATGCAAAATGCGCAGGTTTTACCCGCTAGCAAAGCTTCTGTAGATCGTGGTGAGCCTGGGATCAGCCAAGTTACCAACCAAGTAACCAAAGGGGATGTGCCATTATCTAGCGAAGATCGTGAGGTATTGGACGAGCGCACCTCTGAGACCTTGCAAGAGGCAAAGATTTCGCCCACATCTCCCAATATTCCAGAGGGTCACGCAAACGGCGGTATTCCTCCAGTGTCAGCTCCTGCAGGACCGTTAGTAGAACAGACAGCACTGGAGACAGCACCTACAACCAAGCGGCCGTCACCTACAAACAATCTTGCAGTACAGCCAGTTCCGGAGAGAATGACGACTCGAGTGTCATCGGGGGCTATTCGGCACAAATCAGTTTCTGAAATCCTTGGAGAGACCCCAAAGACTTCAGCCCAGCAAGCTGAAAGGCAGACAAACGGTTCTCGCGACTCTGTGGCTCTGAAATCTCCTGTTTCTCAAGGAAGCCCGGATTCCATATCACGAATCAAACAGCGGAAAGACCGAGAGAAAGAGCGCACCAAGCTTTCCACTGTGGTTTTCCCCAAGAAGCAATTGGAAAAGAATGATGCTTTTGGTTTGGTCCGACAGAAAGCGGGTGATTTGATTGCTGGATTAAATGAGCATCAAGACTATCTGTTCACGCTATTTCAGAATAAGGCTTATTCACCCCCTCGCAGTTCGAACATTTCAACGCTCCTGGCCACTGCTCACAAAACATTGAGTACGTCCAATCACCTTCTTGAATATCAAGAACAAATGGATTGCCGTACTCTTCGTCGCATTTATGCTCTACAAAACGCCAATAGATGGCCACTGCGCCAGATGGAACGATCCGCGGAGCCCCTTCGTCAAGGAACTCACTGGGATGTTCTACTGGATCATATGAAATGGATGCGTACAGATTTCAAGGAAGAGCGCAAATGGAAAATTGCAGCTGCAAAAAGTTGTGCAGAGTGGTGCGCTGAATACGTCCAGAGCGAACCGGCGCAACGGGCCCAGCTCCGCGTGCATACAAAGGCTCAGCAGCCAAGAAGGGTTGAAAATTCCGAGGTTGATGGAGTTTCTAGCGATGCGATGATAGTTGACACTGCTGTGGATGATATGGGTCCCGTTTCTCAGCCTACTCCAGACTTGATACCTTCTGCAGAAGAAGAATCTGTCAGCGAGGGCTTCGCAGACGAATCGCGGTCTGACTTGAGAGATACTGTTGCACCAGCAGCTATTTTCTCACTAGGGTCGGAAGATTTCAACTTTTCTATTGATTTCACACCGGTCTCGGAAAAACTGCTAGGAGAATTGCCTATTTATGCTCCTATTGGCATATCTCCAGAAACACACATGCCCGTCTTCAAGTATGATCCTGATACGGATTGGAAAACCGAAGTTCTTCATGTGTCAAAATACTCTTCAGGTCGAATCAGCTTTCGTGACGACGAACCAGCCAGGAAGAAGAGTAGGTACGATTACACTCTCCATGACGACCAAGTGGAGGTGCCTACCATCGATATCAACCCTGAGAAAACCGATGTTGCTCTTTTCCGTCCGGAGAATAAGCATATTCGAGATCGTATCCACCCTGGCCATTCTTTCCGGCCGCCGACTGAGTACCCGATGCCGTCCGTTGGATTTTTCGAGTCTAGGCAGTCTTCACAATGGACGATTTCTGAGGATGATGAGCTTCGTCGTCTCGTGAAGGATTATTCTTACAATTGGTCACTCATTGCCAGCTGCCTTTCATCTCCGTCTATGTTTTCGTCTGGCGCTGAGCGCAGAACCCCATGGGAATGTTTTGAACGGTGGATTGGTCTTGAAGGCTTACCTGCAGACATGTCAAAGACTCAATATTTCCGTGCCTATCATCAGCGTTTGGAAGCCGCTCAGCGTACTGTACTTGCACAACAGCAAGCTGCCCAACAACAGGTGCAACAGCAGCAGCAACAGCAGGCACAGCAAGGCAATCCGGGTCCCGTTCAACCTTTGGTCCGCCGAAGAACAACGCAGCCTGTCCGTGTTGACCGCCGACGAGCATCCCGCCCTCTTGCTTTCTTGGATGCCATGCGGAAACTGGCCAAGAAGCGAGAGACGATGCTCCAGAAGCAACAGCAAGGTAAGATTAGAAACCTCTTTGCAATACATTCAGGAACTAACATGACTCCAGCAACCCATCTCGCCTCTTTGCGAAAGGTGAACGAAGCAAACCAGCCCAAACCTCCTATTACAAACCCAGCCGATTTTAGCAAATTGAAATACGAACGCGAACAAAAGCTCCAGGAGAGGCAGGAACAGTACCGCCAACAGATGATTGCACAGCAACGAGTAAGATATCTATAGTTATTTAAATATTTGGGATTTGATCTAATTTTATCCACCTACAGGCTACTCTGGCTGCGCAACGAGGTCTTCCTAATCAACAAGCAGCTGCTTTGGGCGGTGTTGTTGGTCGAACACCAAATGGTGTACAGGCTTCTGGCGCTCAACCTATTCCTGGATCCGCGCAGAATGCTGTGGCTAACGGCATGCCCCAAAATGCAAACTTGAACCACGGAAATGTCATGCCTATGCAAGGCTTGCCAAATGGCAGACCTATGGGTAGTCCTCTACCACCCAACGCAATGGGTGTGAAGATGGTGCCACAGCAAGGCATGCAACAGCAAATGGCCGGCCGGCCAGGTATACCCATTCAAGGATCTCCCGATAATGCTAGAGTCATTCGCGAGGCCAACCGGCTTCAGGAACAACAACGTCTGTTGCAGTCCCGGCAGCAACAAGGGCAACCGGTACAGCAGCCTGGGCAGCAGCAATTCCATAGTCCTCAACAGTTTGCTCAACAAGGCACTCACTCGCCTAATGTCAACGTTCAAGGAATGAATGGAAATCAAGGCAATGCAACTAGTGCAGCTATACTTGCAGCTATGCAAGCTGCAAGCGGGATAACTAGTCCATCCTTCCATAACAGCACTGTTCAAGGTGTCCCGTCAGCATCTCCACGAATGGCCCAACCGAATCATCTTTCAAGTGGTGTTGTTCCGACAATAACCAATATCCAAAACCAGATCCAGAGGAGTCACCCAAATCTGTCTCCTGAACAGGTGGCCAAACTCGCAACCGATCGCCTTCATGTATACCAACAACAGCAGCAACGCATGACGCAGGCTGCAATGAATGCCGCTGTTGGCAGTGCCGGTGCTATACAATCCAACTTCCAAATCCCCCAGGATTCCAATTTCCAAGGCTCCCCTCAGCCCGGTAGCAACGTAGGGATGCAAAACTCTCAGCAAGCCCAATTCTCGCCAATGATGAGGGTTGCTCAGCCCAATCAACAGAACCGCGTACCCGTTGGAAGCTCACCCTCGATGAATGGCAGCGTTCTTCCACAACAAAGCCGAAGCGCTACACCACAAACTCAACGCAGTGGCAGTGGCCAACAAGCAGCAGCAGCAGCAGCAGTTCCAGGCACAAACAAAAGCCCTCATCCTCCACCCGCACAAATGGCCAGTAGTAACTGAGCCTCCCTTCTACCCACATCCACACCCCCCTCCCCCCATTACTCCAATTCACGGGACGACTCATGTATATATCCTCGCATGCCAACTCCCAGAATGAATCCATCTCTTCACTCTTGTTGCACGATTTATGTCACCTACGACTCGTGATGCTCTTTTCTATTCTTCCCCATGCCCCCTTGTCCTTTAGGTCAAGATTTAATCTCCTTCCTCCTTATTCTTTATACCTCCCCTGCCTTATACACCTCATTGTGTTCCAGGCTAGATATGTCGGTCTCCTGACCATGGAATGGCGTTGTTTGTTATTTTATGTCCTTTGCTCTTTGTTTGTGGGCGGTATTTCCTGGGTTGGTCTTGTTTCTTCTTTTTTCTCTCTCTCTTTCCATTCACAAGGGAGGCTTATTTAATTTGTACGATTAGTTTGTGTCGATATACCTATTTTACTGATTCGAACGAAGTGGGACCAATTGATACAATCAAGTCCGTGTGTGAGAGTTATTCTTGACTTTTATTCTGCTCTACAGGCAACTGCTATCATAGATATGAACGGTTCATCCCATGCCTGTGTATTTTTATGAATTTTCAAATCAACATTTTATGTCTGGAGTGAATATGTTCATGGATCAAGGGTATATAAGCTTATAGACTAGCCGAGGTATTCTTTTTAATATGTTCTCTGTTTAGGGTTTGTCTGTTTGAGATGCAGCTTCAAGCCGCCGTGAACATCCCACCGTGCCACCCATAAGCCCTTTGCAACCTCCTTCCAATCCGCCTCGCCACCCGAAAGGGAATCTTCGCAATGGGATGAGGCTCATGAAACTGAATACTCCGCTCAACATCCAACTTGGTCGGCGTAAACTGCCACACAGAACCATAGAGCTTCTCCACAGCAAACGCCGTGGTGCTCATGGCGTGCAGAAAGTCGTTCCACGGGATTTCGCCCGGCTGCGAGCTGTTCGAGGCCTGGAAGAAAAGGGTGGAAAATACTTTGAGCGACCGCTTGTCGACCTTGAAAAGGGGCTGGATGTCGGTTTGAGTCGCGGCCGGTTCTGGTTCTGGTTCCACGGCATTGTCTTCGGTGGTTATGTTGTTTGGCTTGCCTCGGGATTTTACCTTGGTTTTGGGCAAGGGCTGCTGAGTGTCTGGCGCGATGGTTTTCTGGGTGCGATGCACCAGCTCGAATTGGAGGTCTGCTGCGCTCTTCTCCGGCTTTTTGGCTTTGTTGAGTTGTTTATCTGGCTCGACCCAGACGGGTGTTCGCTGGAGGGTTCCAGATATCTTTTGGAGCGTGTTGTACACAGCGTTGTGCTGGGTCATTCCACGAGTCACTGGCGCATGTGCATCCACCGCGCGCCAGAATGTATCCAGATTCTCCTCGGCGGATCTCATGAGCTCGACATTTTCACGTGTCCGTCGCTTTTCGGCTGGATAGTTGAATCGGCCGCTCTCGGGGGCCCCAAGTTTGTCCAGGGATGTTCTTTCAAAACTTACCATGAAACCGCCCCAGCCGCTGGTTAATTCGGCGTATGCGCCCCTGACTTCGTCTGCTCTTTCGGCAAAGCCATTTTCGAAACCTATCGCCCAGGGATGGAAAATTTCTATTTGATGAAGACATTCCGAGATAACTGCAAGGTCGGAAACGACGCTGGCAACATTGGACGAGACAAGCTCCTTGTTTTTGGGGTCTCCCTGAACCAAACGCTCGAGTTCATCCATAAGCGTTTTGCGGCCGGCCAACTGGAGCTCCTGGCTGGGCCCCCAAAGCGTGCTAAGAATCCAAATCAGCTCGCCCTGACTCTTGGACTTTTTTGCATGCGGCCGACTTTGTATCGTCATTTTCGACGTGCCTGGTACCTGTGGGTCGCGAACC
Source organism: Penicillium sp. OUCMDZ-019 (assembly GCA_011750695.1). Classification (NCBI taxonomy): domain Eukaryota; kingdom Fungi; phylum Ascomycota; class Eurotiomycetes; order Eurotiales; family Aspergillaceae; genus Penicillium; species Penicillium sp. OUCMDZ-019. The sequence continues at coordinate 143,281 of WTTZ01000044.1, read as the reverse complement.
CATAGCGATCGCAGTGGAGGGGAGGCAGGAACTTTTTCTTTGAGCTGAGTAATTGGACCAAGAGTAAACTGTTCCAGAGAAAACCGTAGATTCACGAATGCCTCAAAGAGCTCCTTGGGCAGATCCTTACCGGGAGTTATCCTGTCATGATACTTGGACAGTAGTCGACGCAGATTTCCGACAAGAGAATGGAGAGTACACCACACCTCAAGGCCCATGTAAGCTTCAGCAACCACATTTTGCAGAACGCGGTTCCAGAAGAGCGGACGAATAAATGGTGTCAATGTAGGGTGGGAATCGCCATACGTGTCTGGAATAAGCTCCTGTCGGTGTTCCTTGAAGTCATTGACAATGTCTGCAAAGTATCCGGGATCCTCCCGTAAAGCTAGGATATGGTCCTCGGCAGCTGAACGTTTAGCATCGATAATGGCTTCAAGTGGAGCTAAATCAAGCCCTGCAGGAAGACGATACGGTGCATCTGCCGCAACGGCAGCTAGCGAGTGCCATTCTCCTTCTTCCTTGATTGTAGCCTCCGGTTCTACTGGGAAGTCTTTGATCAAGAACTCTTCAGGAATGTCGTGAAGTATCTGGCGTGTACAGTGCAGAAGAAACCCATAGATGCGCTGTTGCATTTCCAGCACGAGCAGTCCGTGACCGGGATGAAGTCCCACCCCGCTCATTTGCCAGCCAAAGGCCTCATCATTATCGTCCCATGCAAACAGTTCCCCGTAGGTTTCCGGAGTAGTTTTCCCAGTAAACACCATGGTGTGCATGTTGAGAAAAGCCGCGCGGATAATACCAGTTCCATGGCCAAGATGTGGAGCGTTGAAGTCCGCGTGGGCAAAGAAATGCGGGTGATTGTGAGCGCGAGCATTAAGAAGCAGAAGCAATGGCCTTGGTTGCTCCAGGTCCTCAAGGTTGAAATCAGGCCACAGATAAGCCTCTCGCGACTGCTCGCCGCTGCCCTTTTTGAAGGCCTCGAAATCCGGCCGGTGCACCTTCGGCATGGTTGGCCACGCAGCAAGAAGGATCTGCCGGCGTTTGGACTTGGTCTTTTGGCGCCATCGTTTCTGGATTCGCGCTTCATGGCGCTCAATGATCTTGCGCAGGGTTTCCCAGTCTGACAGTAATTTGGGCACTTTTTGGCGGGTCTCTTGACGGACCTCGTCCGCAGTTGGGAATGATGTTGGCCGAGGGAGGTTTCCTCCGATTTTGTCAAAAAATGATGATGGGTCGTTCCAGTTTATCTGATCGAGGACGCCGTCGCTGCCATGGTCGTACTGAGCAGCCTCTTCACTGAAGGGATCGAATCTATATACGGCATCCCTGAGGCCAGCCATTGCACGCGGCGTTCCTAAACTGCTGACATGTGAATAAGAAGAATATAGGATAGATTTATATGTATATGTATATGAAGCTGGATAGTCTGGCGGGGTTCTTTGGCGTAGATATTCAGATCTATCAAAATCAGATGGCGCTAAGCCCGTTCGGCGTTAGCGCAGATCCCATCGTAGGGAAGGAACTCTGCATGCATCAACAGGACAAACTACAAACATGTGTTTAACTTAACAATAACTTGAACATAGAACATATATACACAGGCCGCTTCAAAACATAATCCCGAATCCCGAAATCCGACCCCTCTGACGAAAATGAAGCCAAATTCGGATTTATGGCTGTGTCCCGCAATTCACCACTTATCTCCGCCAATTGCCCGAAACCAAAGTGTTGCATGCCAGAAACCAGTGTTCCATGTCAGCAAATCACACAACTTGGTGGCATGTTAGTTGTGCGTTTATGTCGCAAATCGAATGCAAATCGACTCCAGAATGCCCCAGAGACGGCGCTACTAGGTGGGCTTTGCCATACGGACTTCGGTGACTACAAGTCCCTCGATATCTTGATTGAGTGAGAGCTTGAACACCAGTTATCCACATTTTGCTTACGCAAAGTGCTGCTATGGTGCTACCTGGGTGATGCTGACGGCATATTGGATGTGGAGCACAGGTATAAAGGGCCTGTGATTCCCCTCCATGCATGCCATACAAATCATAAAACCAAATAACCGTTCAACTACTTTACTTATATATACTACCTAACAAATCATCATGGCTACGGGCTTCGCCAAAGACCAACCGGCCGGGTTCAAGAACTACGTCGAGAACATCGCCGTTGTCGGTGTAAGTGAACATCATATCAAGATCAGCCTATAAGCGTACCCATGCTAACGCCGTATGCAGGCTGGAGGCCAAGTCGGCAAATTCGTTGTCGAGGCCCTCCTGTCCAATGGCAAACACAAAATCACCGCGCTCACCCGCGAAGGGAGCAAGAACGTCATTCCCGAAGGAGTGAGCATCAAGAAGATCGACTACAGCAACCCCAGCACCATCGTCGAGGCCCTCAAGGGCCAGGACGTGCTGGTCTACACGCTAGCCGTGACAGCAACCAACGAAGGCGAGATTCTGCACCAGGCCGCTGCTGATGCTGGAGTGAAGTGGATCTTGCCGAATGAGTTTGGAAGCAACAGCAACAACGCCGAGGTCAACAAGGATGTCCCGCTTGGCGTGATGAAGACGAAGCTTCGGAATCACATTGAGGGACTGGGAGTGAGCTCGTGGATTGGCATAGCGAGCGGCTTCTGGTATGAGTATAGTTTGTCGGCTGGTGCATGGTCATTCGGATTCGACATTAAGAACCGCGCTGTGACGTTCTATGACGAGGGCACCCAGCAACTGAACACGAGCACCTGGCTACAGACAGGCCGTGGTGTAGCAAGCCTGCTTGCGCTCAAGGTGCTTCCGGACGATGAGAACGACAAGGGCCCGTACCTGTCGCAGTACAAGGGCGATTTTGTCTACATCTCGTCTTTCAAAGTCAACCAACAGGAGATCTTTGAATCAGTTTTGAGGGTCACCGGCACAAAGCGGGACGACTGGACGATCACCAACCAGCCGGTCAAGGAGCGGTTTGCGATCGGCCAGCAGATGCTCCAGGGTGGAAATAGGGCGGGCTTTGGCTTGATGCTGTACTCCCGCATGTTTTACCCTGATGGGCCGGGTCTGCATCCACGCGCTGATAATGCGGTTTTGGGCTTGCCGCAGGAGGATCTAGATGAGCGCACAGCTGTTGCGGTCAAGATGGTTGAGGAGGAGTACTTTGAGAAGCATGTTGTTCCGCGTACCAGGGGTTAGACTGTTACTGTCATTGGTCAGGGTATATAGTAAGAAGTTATGAAAATGCACATATATACATACCTTTTTCAATTTTAGTTTCTTGTAGATACAAGGAAACAGAAGACGTAGAAAAGCCATGAAGCAGAGAAAATAGTACAGAAGGGGTGTAGGTTATCACCTGACTGGCCAACTTACTACTCCCGGTCAAGGCTATTAATCCTCTCAACCTGTTGTTCCTCAAACTGGATAGAAAAGGAACAACATGCCCCCTCCACTCCCTCTCTCTTTCCACGAAGAACTCAGGAAAAAGTGGGCAGCTTCACAAACACCAGATGCAGAATCTGTCTTTCAAGCAGCGGATACAGCGAGACAGCGCAACGAAGCAGAACCAGTCTTTAAGCCATTTCACATCTTCTTCTACGGCTCACTAATGGACCCAGAAGTGCTCCAGACCGTGCTTGATCTCCCTCAACCACCCGTTCCCCAAACAGGCTGGATCCAAGGCTTCACGATGAGAATGTGGGGGATCTATCCAGCTCTGGTTCCTGCAGACGATGCAACAAAAGTGTCCGGGGCCGTGTGGAGAATCAATGAAGAATCACATATGAAGCGTCTCGAGGATTACGAGACTAGTGCATATATGCCATGCCATTGCACAATATATCTTGAGAATGGGGATGTTTTGTCGGATTGTCGGGTTTTTATATGGGCTGGTGATGGTGGAAGTAAAGAGTTGGAGGAAGGGAGTTTTGATTTGGGACGGTATCAGAAGTACTTCAAGCTGTCCGTGGTTAGACGTTAGCAATCGCTGCCCCTGATTTATGGTTTCCGGGGGAAGGGCGCCGGGAATTAGTGGTGTTTCGGGGAGCACGCGCCTAACGTAATGCTTATAAAATCCGTTTTAGGGCTTATACGCCCAATGCTTAGGGCCTGGGCAGAAATTGACATCATCCCGCGTCTCGTGACCTGCGATAAGATAAGGACTGGCCAAGTTTGTTCGGCGAGACTTCGCGTTCAACGACAACCACACTCCACGTCTTTGATTTAATTTGCTTATACGCGAAGAATTTTGTCTATAGTCCTACAGGAGAAGGAAATAATCATCAATGGCAGCTTAAGCAGACCTCTCGCTTTCTGCAGGCCGTGGTAATAAGACTTGCCACCGAGCGAAAAATTCGCGGCCTCAAGACACCTACCCTTCGGACAGCTGTGATACATCTACTTGCGCCACTGTTAATATAAGCGCGCCATCTTTATATTCTCAAATCCCTCACTCTGAACTACAATTGCCATCATACTCCCACGGAAAAAGGCGACGATTCTGCAATGTCAGGAAACGGCAAACCGTTCACGGTGCCATTTTCCACCGCACCCAAACGTGCTCCGCAGAGCTCAAGGCCTCAGGGTAATTCCTCCCGACAACGACACCGACACCTGACGCATTATGACTCCGACGAAGAAGAAGACGAAGAGCCCATCCACGAAGAAGTAACCGGCTTCGACACCAGCGCCGGCGGCGCAATCAGCAAGAATGCAGCCTCCAAAGAAAAAGAGCCTCTCGTCATACACGTCGCGAGCAGGAACAATTGGCGCGATCGACCGGGTATAAACCGCCGAGGAGGCGGCAAAAACTTGCTTCCGCACGAAGTGCAAGCTGCTGCTGCTGCGGGGAAAGAGGCAGTTGTGGAGACTGAGACACCGAGCTTGTCGTACGGTCTTAGTCTTGCGCCGGCGAAGGACGACGCCGTGGCTGATGATGTTGTTCGTGAAAAGGAGGCGGATATGGCTATGGTTGACGCTGCGCCCACAGCCCAACCACGAGAACCACTCACACAGGATGAAATTGCGTTGCAGGCGCTTATTCGTGAGAGTGAAGGCGGCGTGCAAGAGAGGCGGTCTGATCTGGTCATCGAGTCCGTCAAACCGGAGGCGAGGTACGATGAAACGAGCTCGTTCCGTGCGGACGTCGCCACACGCCCGGATCAGGCGAGCTTGGACGAGTACGATGCAGTTCCCGTGGAAGAGTTTGGCGCTGCATTGCTGCGAGGCATGGGGTGGAAAGAAGGGCAGGCCATCGGCCGCGGAAACTATGGGACCACTGGCGCGGCAACACAAGTCCGCGTACCTGAACGACGTCCAGGTTTCTTGGGCATTGGCGCAAAAGACATTTCCGGCGGGAAAGGCGCAGAAGTAGAAATCGGTGCATGGGGAAGGGCTGCTATGCGCAAGGGATCGAGGAAAGGTGGCGAGGGCAGCGGCAACACGGCGGGCGTCTACATGCCTGTCGTCATGAAAAGCAAGACAACAGGCGAGCACCTGACCGAGGAAGAATTCACGATCCGCAAAAAGGAAGCTAGCGAAGGAAAAGCAAGGGAGAAACTAGACGATGAACGCCCGTCTCGTCGTTTGATAACCAACGGGAGGGATAGAGATAGAGACCGAGATCGTTCGCACCGTCATGACGACGACAGTGAGACGGATCGAGAGCGCAGCAGGAAATACAAGAAGTCATATTCTTCGCGGAGAGAGCGGAGTCGATCCTCTGGAGCTCATGACCGTCGAAGCTATCGGTACGATGATGATGGAGAAAGGTCTTCACGGGATACTCGTCGTTATCGTGATAGGGACGATGGCGATCACAGACGGCCAGCTTCAAGAGATCGAAGTCACCGAGATCAGAACACGTCGAGGCGGGATAAGGATTATCGGACTCGAGACAGGCATCGTGATTCTGATCGTGTGCGTTCGGACAGAGATAGAGAGAGGGACAGAGACAGGGGGCACAGGGTTTCTTATAAATAGTGGACAGAAAGATATTTCCAGTTATTCAGATACCCATTTATAGTGGTTGCATACAATCGAGTTATGCATAGTTATGCCCTATTTTACTTTAAAAACTAGACCGATCAAAACCCATATAAAAAACCCATGGGGAAAATCAATACAGCCTTGATAGATACCTAGGTATGATATGAACACGATATAGTCACTAAATGCAATACCAAAATCCTGTATTTATACACACAAAACTCCATCTCGAAAATCAGACAACACCGTGATACTTTTTGTGTTCATGCCCCCAGCATAATAACATCTTCTTCATGACTATCACCAACAGCAACATCCTTCTTGTCAGACAAGCCCGAAACCAAGCCCATGCCACCCTCCATTTCATCAAGAATCCATTCAACGAGATAACTCTCGTCAACCAGTTCTTCAACGCGTCGATAATGCCGATCAGTATACGACGACAGAGCACCAAAAACCTCTTTCAGAGTAATCTTGCCAGCATCCTTTTGCCCTCGTTTGCCTTGACCAGCAGCTGCTGGAGGAGGGCGATTGGCCAGCTCAATGAATGTTGAAGCCGGGTATGAGCGCACCAAAGTGTACAAAATGCGCTGCGCGACTTTTGATGTGCGCGCGTTGGTGTTCCAGTCGCGGAGACGGAGGAGGAGCATGTACAGGTTATCCTGGTCTAGGGACTGCAGAACTGCGTCTACGGAGGTGTTCCCGGTTAACGTAGGTGTGTTGTCGTCGTTTGATTTCTCGGTTGCGTTTCCATCAACCTCGTCGATGGCGGCGGTGAATAGTGATAGCAGACGAGCTGGGTGGTTGAGTTGGAGAGCAAGCGTGATGGCCTCTCTGTAGGCACCGGTGCGGATGTAGTTCTGGAGCTGTTGGTCTTGCTCGATACGAGCGGAGTTGGCTGACACTGCTGCGGTGAGTGTGGCAGAGGTTGTGTCTGTCCAGAACGTGACGGTGGAGTCGGCAGCGCCGGAAATGAGAGAGAATGGTGAGGTTGATGAGGATTTGACGTCTGACCGTGAGCCGGAAGGTGTGGGAGAAGCAAGAGCCCAGACTCGGTCTGTGTGGTTGTCCAGAGTGGCTTCGGATTCGCCGCTATAAGGAGACCAGATCTTCACCAGTCCATCGGCGGCGGAAGAGGCGAGGAGTGGCCGTGTTACAGTGGGTTTGGCATCAGCATCGTCTGCTTCATTGTCAGACGACAGCTGAGAAGGTGGTAGCCAGATCACCTTGAGGACGCTGTTTGTGTGGCCCTCGAATGTGAAAAGGCAGCTAAAGTCTGCTAAGTTCCAGATTTTGACGGTCTTGTCACCCGAACCTGTTGCAACCAAACCACGGCTCGTGCTGGTGCCAGCATTGGAGCTTACAATGGGCATGTCGCGGGGCGAGAACCGGACTGACCATACACCTCGTTTGTGGCCGCGAAGGATGCCAACTACTGACCCATCTTCTGTGGACCAGATCTTCACTGTGCGGTCCTGAGAAGCCGAAGCGAAAAGGGTGGCCGAGTAATTCACATCCAACGAATTGATGTCTTTCTCGTGGGCTTTTCGGGTATATGATGCTTTGACGGAGGACGATTGAGAACCCAATTTGGCAGTGTCCCATTTTTTAATGGTTCGGTCTTGAGATCCCGTAAAGAGAAACGCCGGGGGATGGTTTAATGGATCTGTGTGTGCCTTTGAGCCGACTGGAGGAGGAGCTCGTGGGAGAGCAATCGCTCCGAGTGATTCAGCGTGGCCAGTTAAAACAGCTGCACAAGTATATGACGAGGTTTCAGGGTCAAGGCGCCAAAGACGAGCCGTATTATCTTTTGCACCAGTCGCAAGCCAGTATCCAGACCAGTCGACGTCTAGGCAGATGATAATATCGCCGTGTCCCTCTAGATAAGTCACGTCTGCACCAAAAAATCTATCGTTCTGTTCGTCACTCTGGTTGCTTTGCTCAGGAACGGTGATAGAGACAACACGGATGCTTTCCGTATTCGTTGCCATTGCTAGGAGTGACCTCTCTGGGCCAACATAAGCCAAGTCAATGACTTCATCGTCATTCCCCGAGATTCGCCTTATAACGGGCAAAGGCTCTAATGAGGACCCTGGCTTGTAATCGCCTAGAGCCTCGACGGAGTGTAGTCGTAATGTCTGATCGGCATGGACAGTAACCACGAATGGTAAACCTGGGGAATACTCTGTAGCAACAATGGCATCAGTCTCAGAACCTTCTTCTTGTTCCTGAATGATTTCTCCGCCTCTGTTCGTATCCCAGATGCGCAAAACACCTCTCTCGCCACCAGTGAAGCAGAGGGTAGTCTCGGAAATAAACCCTGCAGACTCTATGCTCTCTAGAACCGGAATAATGCGGCGGGTTTTCCACGTGCGCGAATCCCAGATAATGACTGTTTTATCCCGGGAAGCCGAAAGCAGCGCGTTCTCCGCAGGGGAGTACGACAAACTTCGCACCACCGAAACATGCGAGTCCAGAGAAGCAAGTGACTTCTTCTTATGCAAATCCCAAACTCGTACTTTGCCCTCTTCGTCACCCGATGCTAGACGAATCGTCCTCGATGTTTCAGACTCCTCTTGCTTCTTATCCTTTCGCTGCGATTTGGACCCATCATTCGTGCTCATAATGGCATCGAAAAAACAAAGTGCAGATATGACACCGCCGTGTCCGTGGAATGTATGTGTAATATAGCCACCCCTTATATCCCAGATTTTGATGGATCCGTCCGCGCCGCCGGTAGCCAAGAGGGTGCCGGTGGAATCGACGGCCGTGGTGACTACAGGCGAGGTGTGGGCTTTGACGCTTCTTATGAATGTAGCATCGATACTCTTCTTTTCCGGGGTATCGAAAGACGACAACGAGAAAAAGCGCATGGACATGGATCGTGAGCAAACAACAATGTGGGAAGCCGACGGCGTGACTGTAAAAAGATTAGCCAACGAATTTTAATTGTAGGACAGAAGTCACATACTTGCTAAGCTGGTAATAATTTCTCCATCCTATATGAGAAAACGTAAGTCTATTGTCAGTCGTAAAAGGCTGCATTCGTACTTACACCTTCAATACTGGCCAACTGATCGCCAGTAGTGAGATCCACAATCAGCGCATCTTCCCCAACACATGTTGCGAGAATGCGACCGCTGGCATCTAGCGATGTGCTCCCTCCGGTATATATAGGGTGCAGTGTGCGCGACGCCTCGAATGTGGTTTTGGCCGTGATTTTCGACATATTGAAGTAGGTCAGTTTTCTGACAGGTCGAATTCAGCTCGATTATTTTCGCATTGCCCTTTTCTTCCGGACGATATCGTATGTTGAAACAGGTTTATTAGCAACCAAGAAAACACAGGAGATTGACTCTGTCAGTCCAATCCACCAAGCCTGGAATTCTAAGCTCAAAAATGATACCGATCTAATCGTGATTGCGGCCGACAACTTTTTTTTTTGGAAGTTGTTTGCGCTGTTTGCATTATTTGCCGTGTTTGTTCCTAGCGGGGGGCCAAAATAAGGTGTGGCCTGTGCACGCACCTTCGCGTTTTTGGGAAGGCGCGCCTGCCCACCCAATCTCTCCGAATCTTGTTTCATCGTCGACATCGCAGCTGTCATCTGTTTTCTTGCCGCTTTGCATCTAGTTGGGGAATACTTTGAGTTGATGGGTCTTTGCGCTCGTACTGATCTTCCTTCGGTTCCATTCTCATGCTTCGTTCACAGATATCGAGCAGGCAATGGGGCGGCAACCGTATATAATTCGTCTTGCTCTGGTATGACATCCTATTTGACTGTTCTATTTCAGCATTCGGTAGCATGTTTCAAACCCCTTTTGAATCACTTGTGATAAGCTCTATGTCTGGCCTACGAGTCATTTGAGGGTACTATGTCCAAGAGATATCGACTTTCTTATCCGATGTTCTATCACTTGCACATAAAGATCAGTTCTGATATACTTTAGGGCCGCTCTCCATATGAGCCACCAGAACCTTCAAATACATCGCGAAGCCATACACCTCTAGGCCGCAACCATTCTCACAACATAGATGGATATGTTCAACAGTATGATGAAAGAGGCCATCCTATATTTCCCGAGTCCAAGGCTCTGGCTCGCGATCTTCGACGCGCGAAGAATGACGTCTTGTCAACCATGGGAGTTGTAGTCAGTGGTGAGGCTGGTCGCTCAGGTGTCTTGAAAGATAAGAAGAGTGTCGCGGATACTACAGCCGAGAATGATTACGGCCTGGTCATAGTAGCGTTTGACCATGTTCTGCATTTCTTTGGCTCTTGGTGGGTTAGGTCATTGGGTCGCCGTATTCAAGTAAACATCTTTCCATCCTTTTGTCTTCACACGTATACTCGGCTCATATCTAACCATGACTAGACTTTCAAAAGTTACACTCACACGCCACTTATTCGCTTGTTCCGAACCGAGTGTCAAAGGATCGGGTGGCCGGCTGAACTCTTCGCGGGCATGCCTCTTTGGACGACCAGAGTGGCATTGCCTATATGTCGAACTCAGATACTTGAACCTCTTCTAGGCTTCATTCAGAACAAGCTAACATCGTGGCTTGACAATTCCTATACTCAGATCGTCCAGAAAGGCTTCTCAATAGTCCGTTTCTCGTAAGTACATAAACCCAAGACTAGGCAACATAAGTTAACGCATTTCAGAACACGGATCGTTTCCTTTATATTTTTCGAGCAGATTCATATGTTTTGCATTCTTCAAACTCTTCACCTCATCCCTAACTCCGCTTTCCTCAGACCCTCAATGCTGTTGCCGTTCACCAAGTTCTCTCTGATTCAAAGTCCACCAATTCCATCTGACCTATCCCCTGTTTCACTGGGACGATTTGTATCAGAACTTGCAGCAACTCCATTCGCCTTTGCTTTTACTTATGTCCTTCTTCGGCCGATCATCGAAGATAGGATTTATCGAATGATCCGCAGACATCTACCAAAACCGGAAAGGCCCGATGAGATTTCAGTCCAAGTCGCTATGGATAATGACCTTCTAGAATGGACCCTACCAACAGCCGGACGGCATACAGAATATGAGGTTCACAGAAGCAACCTAAGTTTATTTCAAGATATCAAAGAAGAGTTTTGGGTTTTACAAAAATGGCTATTACGCAAGCTCGGCTATAGTGAAAACCTCCCAGATGACAAAATAAGCGACAGTCTCAGCCATAATGATCTTGACACTATTCGCGAAAACACCATTCAAGACACGGCAGTTCGAAATCATATCGATGAAACGCCGATTGCACTCAATAACGCCGCATCTAATCCCCACTTGGAAGCTTCTTTCATCTCCGGCCAAGCTTTGACGAATGGACAATTTACTCATTCACCAAGCGAGATTAGCCCAAGTTCTTTTCGCGAACCTCACCCAATGGAACATATGGAAACTGACGATCTTTTACAACCTGAAGCGCCAGGCACCTGGCTCCCAGGCTATGATCAAGACTCCCGGTCTGATACATTGTTTTCGCGGCCTGCAAGCCCCGAATCTCCGCTTACCTCTCCCCGTATTCGTGCTTCATTGACGCATCAAAATTCGTTCACGACCACCATGGAGCTTTCGCTTCAAAGCAGTCGGAACCCGAACGCACAGGGAAATCTAGACCCTGTTTCCGAAAATGACAGTGGGGATGTCGTGGCAAACAACTGGCCAATTCCGCTCGATCGGCTAGATCTCTCCTCTGAACTAGGACTTAATCAAATGGATCAGAGTATACCTGAAGAAATTTTAGGACAGCCGGCTGCTGCTATCGACGACAGACCGCTAGATATGGGGGATGCAAACGACCCGGACCTTCTATGGGAAGCTCTCGAAACTCTCGAAGCTATCAACGGGAATACTAACGTTTTAGCGGACGTGGCACAGCCAGCGGTACTACCGCATGTAGTGGAGGAGCCCATGCCTAGTCCCATGAACCTGCCCGGTATGGATGGAATGTCGGATGCTGGTACAGAACTGTCGGCTCTCAGGCAATCTCACTCGCTACCTTGGAGATCCCGTAGCCAGCATCCGCCTGACTCATACAAGCAGCGAGTCACAGTTCTCTCTTCGTACCCTGCAGATTCTCTCGCGCTTCACATGGCGTCTTTGATCAGCAGTGTTCTATTTATTCCTTTCGAATCATTCTTCTACCGCTCTCTGGCTAGAGCCTATTTGTCTTCGCAAACTGCTTTGCTATATGGTGGAACCAGTTTTGCTGCACCCTCCGATATTCGTGGTCTCAATGCGTTTGCGGGCGGTGGAAGTAGACGAGACATGGTTGCTTATATGGGCAAGCTTGCCATGATGCTCGGTCTCCAAGTTGGTGTGAGCGGCTCCATTCTTGGTGTATGCTCTGCGACTGCTGTTGGGATTGGAAAGAGGATGTTTGATTGGGGGAAATTGTAATAATAAGATTGGGAGGGATCATGACAGATACCAACAATCATTCAGTGAGGAGTTCTTTCGGGAAACATGGGTACAAAAATAGATAAGGTATGGAAGGTCTTGTAAGTATGTATAATAGATTCATAATGGGTATATCTATATTTAATGGTTTTGAGAGTAACTAGTGTTTTGCCCTACATTCCTATCATCGTTGTTTGATTCCAAAGATTGAACGCCCATTGGTTTTGCTGTTTTGTCTTCGACTATCTTGCTACGTATCCATGCATGATTTTAAAGATTGAACACTCTTTGGCTTTGCCGTTTTAAGCCATCTTGCCATCTTGCCATCTTGCTAAAGACATAGAATGAAGTTTCTATATTATCTTCTATTGTTTGTGTTCTCGCTCTATCATTACCTGATTTGACTATGCATCGAAATGTTATGATGCATCTTTAGAAAGCCCACAATGAAAAAGACCCTTCGTTTAGAACTGCTTTGAATTACCCTGTTACTTCGAAGACATGCGAAATACTACAGTAACACAAGTAGCATTGAATGTTGCCCCCAAATTCATATACATAAACTGTTATCAGACGCAGAGTTCTTTATCTCAATCAATATCATAAGGCGTCTAAAAATGAAAGAGGGAGGGAAAGAAAAGGATAAATGAGGTTCTGAGACCTATAAGAGGTTGAGTTATTTAATTGTATATATTATGAGGTTCTCCCAAGATGTTAATTAATAGCTTCAAGAAGTTGCATTAGTTGTTCAGCATCACTAGAGTACTCTATTGGAGGGGACTGCAAATCTTTAGTGTGCTGGCATCTCTGAATCTTGATCTATCTAAGAGTACAAAATAGTAGAGCAGCTGACCCTGGCTCTTCGATCAGACCTCATCCTTGGTGCGTAAAATCAACATCAGTCATTTATTATACAAAGTATAGTGGTGAAATGGTTTACAAAGTTCATTTCCCCATCAAACTTCCTCTCTCTTTTTGTTTACTTCCCTTTGCCCTTCTGCATTCCTGGGGTTTTCCGCCTCTCCCAGACCATCAAGTAAGACTCCCTTGTAAACAGAGTCTCACTCTCCGTTCGCTGAACGTACAAATCTTGAATCTCAAGCCATTCCGGACCCCGCTGCTGCTGCTGTTGCTGCTTCACGTTTTCAGCAGCCATGGCTTTGTCGTGTAGCTGTACCAGCCACGACACTTTCTCGCTGCCAGCGCCGGCGCCTGTTGCAGCCGAGGATACGGCTGTCCCACCGGCTGCTGCTAGGCCTTTGTCTGCTGCAGCGGTATCTTCTCCGGCGCCCGGGGTTGGGGCATCGGCATCGAGAATAATATTCGACACGAGGTCGTAGATTATAGGTTCACCGGGAGGGTAAATTTCTGGATTCGGCTCGACATAGGGAGACATGTCCAGCGAGCGTGGTGATGGGAATGTGACAATGGTAGGGTTTCGCTCGGCAACGAATTTATTTTTGCTGAAGCGTTTTATATGGAAGAGTAGGTAAGGGGGTAGAGGGTGTAATAGTCGGTGGCGTACACGGTGAGAGAGTTTCTCAGATGCTGTAATGCCATTGTATTTATTTAAGAGAGTCGTCAATGGAACCTGTGGAATGATGGATTCTCTGTTTGCAGATTGGAATAATGGTGTGGGAGGAAGGTCGAGAGTTAGAATTAGGAAAGGGGAAGTTTGAGTGTTGGTTTGACTTGATTCGGTGAAAACGAGTCGAGAATTTGTAGTATCGGAATGCGCTGTGATTGCCTGGCTCTCAATCCGCAAGTGGCCTTGAAATGCCTGCTGGATAACACTCGTTGGTGTTTTGGATGGCTTTTTCGATCCTCCAAGACTGAGGTGGAGGTTGTTCAAAAACCAGGAAAGGAACTCAACAGGGTCTGACTGCTGGGTAAGTGTGAAGCGCTTGGAAGAACGTAGAGCAATTTCTTGCAGCATTTCATGCGGCGATACGTGGGACTTGAAAGCTTTGGGGTTCCATAGCTTTCTGACTAAAGTGCTGAACCTGACAGATAGTTGAGGAGATCCCGGGACAGGAAAGTTTTGAAGCAGGAAGAAATTGCGAATCGGGGTGACATGCGCAAGCACTTGGACGACAACATTTAGGTAGTCGTTCGCTTTAATATTATTCATTCCAACGTATCCTATAAGAGATCAGGTTAGTAACCAAAGATTTGTTTGCGACTGAAATGCTTGCTTACCAGGTCGATACTTTTTCCCAAGTAGATCCCACGCGTCTCGAATCTCTTTATCTAGCTTCACGACGTCGTTCTTTGCGAATGTTGGATCCACCACATACTTGATATCGTCCAAACTTTTGCTCTTCACCTCGTATCCCTCAGGAAGAACATAAACTTTCTTCGTCTCCATGTTCACAAAGACGTGGTGGCCAATCTCCAGAGCGTGAAAATACGCATGGGACTTGCTGCCTCGCCCTTGGAAATATTTCCCACACACGAGGCAAGCATAGACATTTATGTTTGACAGCGATATCGAGCAGAGCTTCTCGAAATCGAAATCCAGAACGGCGCGATTGATTGTATCCAGGTACAAATCACCGTATCCCTCCAAGGGTTCTGACTGACGATTTCGAGCTATGGGCTGCGCCTCATCGTAATCGGGGGAGTCTGGTCGGCTCTGTTCAGCTTCCTGCAGTTCGGCGCTTTCCAAGTCCGCGGCAGCAAGAATGTCCTGCTGATTGCGTTCGTCTTGCTCCCACTCGCGACCAGTCAAATGGCGATTGCCGTCATCAAATCGCGGCTTCTTTGAGGCTGGCGAGCTTCTCAGCCCTTCTTCGAGTTCCGAGTCGGCTTGTCGCTTGGCCATTTTTGCTTATTCTCGAGTTTCTTCTCGGCGAGCAGTTATGTGGTTAGGCAAAGTAACAAATCGACGCAGCATGCATGCGATTCAAAAATGGTGGAGACAAAAAGTCCTGCTAAGAAGCAGAGCTCCCGCCAGTGCAAACAGTGCAAACATACTTCTTACCTGCGTTCATCCATCAAAATGAGGGCCATACTTTCTTTCTATCTTTCTGTCATATGCATGAATTTAAAATCTCTAGTTTGAAAGTGGTTGTTAATGCTAGAAACTAAATGTTGGACTTCAAATCCGCTCAAAAATTTTGTGTAAATTGAGCACGCAGCATTTTAAGCAGCCACACCTATGTTCAAGTCTGTCTTACATGGCTCGTCATTCTGCGTATCTATTAAGATTGCTAATACAAGCGGTTTTTGAAGTTTGAGATTTTGCACTAATAACTAAGAGATTATCTTTCTTATCTAAAAGACCTTTGTTTCCTAACAGTGTAATGTTATGATACAACGCCGCACCAGGCAGAATTGAGGACCATCATGCAATAAACACCTTCCGTTCGTTATCGTAATCGATTTCTTGGATACCGTCTTTCGTAACCACCTTCACAAGCACCTATAAGTTGTCAGCATATACTCGACTATTAATCCTGGTGTTTTATGGAGGTACGTACTCCTTTGAAGTCAATGGGTAACCGTCGTTTCAGCTCGTCTGTACAAAGGTTCAGAAGCTTCAACCCTTGCTCCAAATCGATATCTGGATGATGGTGTTTATCAAGGATGGACAAGCAATAATATCTGGTAATTTCAGCATAATCAGTTATGAATCATTCTATCGAAAGCATCGATTTCCTGGGTTGTAAAAATCTTGACATACTGTGCATATCCATGTGCTGCATATGGCACCTGCGCGAGAGATGCTAAATAGTCCACCCAGTACAGGCTCGGAGTGTTGGTAATAGAATCAACGCCGCCAAGCAGCAAGTTGACAGTATACGGGTTCCTGGAGCGCAGGGCCTTTGCAAGCTCTCCTCGAACGAAGTTGCCAACGGCAGCTGGGCTGAGTTCCGTGTCGTTGCGCATCGAATATAGCTGTACGTTGGCTTGGATGTATTCGGCGAATTGCACTACGTAAACCGATCCGATCAGCATCTTTTCCATCAACTATAGCTTTGAATAAACCATACCTCCATCACCAGGCTCGCCCGAGAAAGCCATCAGAGTGTGTTCATTGAGATGCCGGGTTTTGTCATCTGTAGCTTTGAGGACAGTTGGGCCTCTCATGGCAGCCTTGGAAGCTGCTATGATGACAAAGTCCTTTCCGGTAATTCCAAGTAGAACCTCCCTGTTAAAGATGACCGTTAGTAGCTAGAATAGTAATCGGAAGGAATGTCGCTGCTCCTTACATTGTGATGGAAACGAGGTGGACGGTAGTTAATCAACAGTTCAGTCACAGCACGCACGGGTCAAAGTCGTCTAGTTTTCGAGTGACGAAATGAAATAATTCAAATTGTCCGCTCGGCAAGAGAAACTTGATGAGAGATGCAGCGATAAAGTCGGGGCGTGGAAGGCAGGAGAGCTGACAGAACGGGACGCCGCGAGTGAGCTTGACGCCTAAGCTACGTTTGGAGTTGAGCTGCGGCTGGCAAACAGAGCAAACCGGGACCTTGATTTAGGCGTTACTATTTGTCCGGCCGCCGGCCATCAGCGCCGCCAAGACTCGCCGGCACGGACCAAAAAAAAAAGTTGTATGCGGCGTGCAGCGTCTGGAAAAAATATAGCTACGACATAACGGCGTTTCCAGTGTACATTGGGAGGAACTGTTGGGAATCTTTCGATCTGCTATTGCTCTGAGAGTCTTCTTTTTTATCCTGGGCTTTGGAACAGGTCGCCATGTCGTCCTTTTTCACAATCCCAGCTTCTCAGCGCAAGCGGAAGAGAGAGGATCGTGTGGCCGCACCTGGATCAAAGAAGAGGGGAATTGCTGCGAATGGAGAGACTCGTGAAAACGGCTCACGGCAGAGACAAGACCGGGATGAATCTATATCAGGAAGCGACATAGACGAAGACGAGGAGATCGTCTCGGAGTCGGGCCTCTCGGACGATGCGACGACGTCAGACTCGGACGAGGGTGAAACAGCGGCAGAGCGAAGATTGAAGCTTGCAGAACGATACCTGGAAAATGTCCGTGAGGAGGTTGTTGACGAGGCTGGGTTTGATGCTGCTGAGATAGACCGTGACTTGATTGCTGAGCGGTTGAGAGAGGATGTGGTACGTTCTGTCTATTAGCTAACATTTTTTTTCTTAGTTGATTATCTAACTTCTTCTTCTACAGGACGAAGCCAAGGGTCGCGTATTCCGGAAAATAGCATCTCAACTCGACTTTTCAGGCGCTTCGCATTCTTTTTTCCGCGCAGATACTCAGACAACCACTGCTGTGGCCATACACCCTCCGTTTGCATATACCGTCTCAAAGGACCGTACACTGATCAAATGGGAATTGGTATCGCCAAGGACAGCGAAGAATACTACTGCCCAAGTCAACGGAGGCCGACCAGATCACCCAGGAAGAAAAAAGCCGAAAAGACTGAAGTTTGTGAAAGGTCTTCGAAAGGTTCGCGGGAGCCGAGAGCTTCAGGGACATACCGGGAATATTTTAACTCTTGCCATATCACCATCTGGCAAATATCTCGCTACAGGCGGAGAGGATAAGAAATTAATAATTTGGGACGCCGAAACGCTTGCTCCCATGAAGACTTTCACTCAACATCGGGACGCTGTCAGCGGCCTGTCCTTTACCCGACATATTTCCACGCATAGCTCAGGCGAACAATTATTTTCAGGCTCCTTTGACCGTACCATCAAAACATGGTCCCTCAGCGCCGGCGGCCACGCCTACGTCGAGACTCTATTCGGACACCAAGACCACGTTGTCTCGGTTGCATCGATGATGACCGACCAGTGCGTCAGCGTGGGCGCCCGCGACCGAACCGCCCGTCTCTGGAAAGTCATTGACGAAACCCAGCTCGTGTTCCGCGGTGAATCCTCCAAAAAGGAAGAATACCAGAACAACAACATCGACTGTATCGCTGTTATACCGCCAACTCATTTCGTGACCGGCTCTGATTCCGGCTCCCTCTCCCTGTGGTCCATCCACAAGAAAAAGCCTCTGCACACCATCCAACTTGCGCATGGGCTAGACCCCGTACCGCCCCCTGAGGTAGCGTCGTCCGAAGTCGATGCTGAAACCGCCGCTCGCAATGCGCGTTTCATGCGTCCCATGCCTCGCTGGATTACGGCCTTGACTACCGTGCCTGGCACCGATGTCATTCTCAGCGGCAGCTGGGACGGCTGGATTCGCGCCTGGCGTGTATCAGAGGACAAGAAGATGCTCATACCGCTCGGTCCCATAGGCTCCGTGAGACAAGCACAGCCCAAACACACCTTCTTCACAACAAACGGCGAGGAAGCCTCCGAAACTGCCCTTCAACAGAACAACGATACAAGCAAAGAAGCACGATCAGAAGAACCGCTCCTCAAAGGCGTCATAAACAGCATTGCAGTCTTCGAACGCCGGCCTGAAACAGCGAGAACCCTCAAACCCAAGAAAGCGTCCGCAAAGGACCAACAGCCAGAGACTGCGCGCGGGTTATGCATCGTCGCGGGACTTGGCAAGGAGCACCGATTCAGTCGATTGAAGTGCTTCACGAATAATTATTTCGATGGTCCTAGTGCTCAGGGCCGTAATGGGGCTGTGGTTCTCGAGGTTCCATTCTTTGATAATGTTGACCATGACCGGATAGAGGCTGAGGCGGACGTGTCTGAATAAGGGTTTCTTTCTATGTTGACAAGTATATTGACAATCGTCAATGATTTTGGTGTTGCCTTCTGGTGGTTCTATTGCATCGTCTACCTAGGCACCATCACTGAGTGCGTGCACATGTTATTTATTTATTTTCATACCTGTATATAGCGGCATGGATGACTGGGTAAAATAAAAAGTTCTGTTTATTAAAACAATTACCTTCTGGATACTCTGTCAGAAACTAAAGAACGCCAAAGCTGGAGGCAATTTACATAGATAAGTAGCCCTGAAGCCTGGATGTAAATAACCAAATTAATTTAATTAGGTAGTCATCAATGAATCGCTCTCTCTAACCCAACAAACAAACAAAAAACGCCCGGCTTGAATAGCTAACGCAATGGTGAATAATAATAATGAATAAGAATATCATAATCAATCGTAATGATGATAGGCTAGTGCTCGTATCAGAAAAGATACAAAGATGCGGATCATAACTGGTGTATGTGAGTGGATAGGATAGGATAGGCGAAGAGAAGGGAAGATTTCTTGATTAGTGATAATAAGACCTCAACAGAATCGAGAAAGAGAAGAAGAAGAATAGTAATAGAAAAGGTCAAGGCGAGTCTTGTCAAAACCTTTCCACCCGAAAGAGAAGAAAAAACATGATGAGATTCCCGGCTAATGCTAATGTGATAGATCAATCAATCCTCATGGACTTGATTGGAAGAGTATTGTGAGTCTAGTATCAATGATACTATCTTTATGGTTCGTGGTGAGGTGTAATGTGATATTGATAACGGTGGTAAAAATACTTTCATCCAAACGATTACCTCTGTCGGTGATGCATTCTGCATACATGTATATGGTGATGTTGGTCGGTACGCGATGTTTTTGAGTAGGCAAATAGATAGATGGTGGTATTAAGATCGGCTAGTCAATCAGCGCCTATTGAGTCTCGATCTCCTTGCTGCTGCTGATACTGGCATCTCGTCTTCCGAGTCATCCTCAACACTGATAGCGTTGTTTGCTGACGACCCGGCGACGGGGTTACGTTGAAACCCGAATGACGGTTGGGGATTCCTACCCCTAGCTATGGGTCGATTG
The DNA here is from genome assembly GCA_011750695.1 of Penicillium sp. OUCMDZ-019. NCBI lineage: Eukaryota > Fungi > Ascomycota > Eurotiomycetes > Eurotiales > Aspergillaceae > Penicillium > Penicillium sp. OUCMDZ-019. Next base: position 123,182 of record WTTZ01000044.1, on the reverse strand, counting down.
CGAAGAGTGCTTTGAAAAAGCGAAGACTGGCCTGTTCTTCGGACGGGCGCCGATCGAACTGGTTGGTCGTCTTCATCGTCCTCGTCGTTTTCGTTGTCGTCCTCGGCTGACTCGATTTCTTGGCTGGTTTGTCGTGAATGAGATGTATCTGTGCCGTATTCTTCGTATCCTTGGTATGCTAGATAATCGTGATCGCCAACAACAGTAGAATGATCGGTAACCGACCCATGTTCACTATCGTGATTACCTAAATCGGAGTCGTCGATAAAGGAATCCATGTCCTCGTCCTCGTCCTCGTCCTCTTCCGATTCATTCTCACTGGTGTGGGTGACAGATGAGCTGGGTTGACCGCCAGCAAAATTAAAAGGAGGCCTCCTAAACACTGGAGACGCTAGGAATTGATGGTAAGGATGTAAATGGTGTTGGTGTTGGTGGTTATGAGGAGCGAAATGTTGAGCAGCACCGTAAATCTGCTGGAAACTAAATGGCAATGGATGCGGATATTCGTCTACCCATGCGCCGTCGTAATCCGCAAACCCTCCACCATCGGCATCTCCCATTTCCTCTTCGTCATTCTCGTCGTCATCATCTTCATCTTCGTCCGTCATATCCGAAAAGTCGTCGGAGTAGTCGCTCATCGAACTGATGGTACCGTCTTCAACGTGATACCCACAGTTCATACAGGAATCCTCTTCCAGCTCCCAGGCACAATTCGGACACCTTGCTACTCCGTCTTCCGCATCGAAAATGGGACCTCCAGGATGAGCCTTGGGTTTGAAAAACCCCTGAAAGAGACCACCGTTATTCGGGTCTTCATTTGCTTTGTCCGCTTCGAGCTTTTCTGCTTCTTCGCGCTGATTCTTGGAATGTTCTGCAGTCGTCTCGTCCTTTTCCAGAAGTTCTGCGTGGCCAGTGAATAGTTGAACAATAGTCCTGACCTGTGTATCGAGTTAGATGAGAATTTATTTCTGTATGGACGATCCGAACTTACCAAGTAGGCAGGAGCTGGTTGAATTTTCACCTGAGCTCTGCAATCCGGACAAGTTTTGTGTGATCTCCCGCTACTAAACCATGATGTGAGGCACTTTCATTAAGTCAGTAGTTGCTGGGCATTACGAAACGCGTGGATGGAACAAATGGCTCACCCCATAGCAGAAAGTATGGCCACATGCCAAAGTATATGGCTCGTAGAGCGGGCGAACACAGATACCGCATTGTAAAAGCGCACGGATGTCTTCGACATGTCCTTGGAGCGTTTGTAAAAGCTATTCACGCGTTAGAAGAGCTCGGCTGACACAAAGAGAGAAAGGCGGGGGAGAAATTTAAAACGTACCCCTGACGCATCTGCGACTACAGAGCTTTCTCGCGCACTAGCCGATGTGGAACCCATGCTGACTTTCTTCTGTTCAATAATGGCCATAATATGGCAGCTGGGCAGATGTTGGAGACCTCTGAACCGTCTATCGGCGGGAGAATAGGCGTATTTATCGACCCTAGCCACACTTTAACGGACCATAAATTATTGTGGTAAATATCCGTTGGCCCGTCGAAAACTGTGGATGCGACAGTGGCGACACAAGATACCGAATCCCCTTTGCTTTCTCGTTCGTAAAGGGACCCTCAGGACAACGAAGAAGGAAAAACAAAGGTGATGAAAGAGGGAGAAGCCGATTCAACTCATGGTCGTTTTAAGGACGGGGCTCTTAGCGATCTTTCAAGGACTTGTTTGCGGGGAAATTGCGGCGACGAACTCGACAGAGGCCGGTGTACGCAGTCGGGCGGCGCAGGTTGGGGGATGAGGTGCGACGAAGAGGCGCGAGTGAGTGAACGAAGCTGCGTTGATTCCAATAATTATCAACTTTACCGCCCGATATTGCCTGAGCTTGGTCACGTGAGGCCAGCGTCAGTGAGGGGCCAATCGAATCGCGGAACTGGCCAATCACGTGGACCTCCTCTCCCTCGGCGCTTACCTGGACGCTCACCAATTTGTCACTTTTATTCGTACATATCAGAATAGCGCCAGCGTCTAGAATCTGCTCAGACAGCTATAGCTTCGGTGACTATAGTTTATGGTAGTATTGCTGCCAACGCGGTACGGACTCCATACTGTATACATAGTGAGATGCATCGAGTCATGCCACTTCCTGGCATTATTCATAACAATACAGAGATTTGTCAGTTGCATAAATCGTCCTCTTATACAAGCTATATACGACCTTGCATTCTTGAAGGAATACATACACTTTAATGCATGCAGTGCACAATTCCTTCCAGATGCATTGTGACTATGCTTCCACCAATCAGCGAGCCGGAAGCCCCTCTCACGCGATTGGTCGAAATCCTTATAGTTGCTTAGGTATACTGTCAAGACTCAACAAAACACCGAAGAAGACAGGATCCAATTGTATCAGGTGCAATCATGACTCTTTATTATAGAGCATGACACAAATGAGTCACCCAAGGAAGGTTTCGAGGGAAAAGAAAAGCGCTACCTAGGTACAATCAACGACGCTTTTGTCTTTAATCATAGTCCTAAGGAGACCGTCAGCTGTGCTCAGAGCATGATATCATAATATTCACATGTGATCCATGCCATAAATTGGTAATCTATTTTTTATTCAGCATAACACTACATTCTGGTCTGTTTTCGTATGAGAATATCATGTCACATGCAAGATACCAGGCACATAATCGCCCGGCAGAGCGTCCCTACTGATTTCAAATTACAGCCTGGAATTACTGCTGCAGCAGGGTTTCTCCTCATGCAATTTTGACTGGTTGAAACTCTGGGTGCTTGCTGGAACATTGAGCGCAGGATTCTTGGTAAAAAAGCCATCCGGCTTCAACATGACGCTTATCCGCTCCGACGGCATCACTGGGAAGTCTTCAGGGCGAGGGTTGTGTGTCAAGCCGAAAGTGTGCCAGAGCACGAGATCTGTATTTTCCACGTCGTCGTCACGAGAAGCCCACTCGGCCAGCCCTGTGTCCTTTCGGCTTTGATTCGTAAATTCGCCGGCAGCATACAGCTCATCGTCCCGGTATTTGGTCACCCATACAGCGTGCTCTGAGAATGCAGCTCGTTTGCGAGCAAAAGAGTCTGCCGACATTAACAGCATCTGGCTAGGGGCCGCATGAAGCTTGTAGGCAATAGGTTTGAGAGATATCTCGTTAATCTTGCTGTCATTGCGGATCTTGAAAACCCGGTTCTTTGCGACGTCAAGATCAGCGTATCCAGCCTTCTTGATAACTGTGCTTTTGCTGACATAGCCCATGCCATATGGGTTGAGAACAGGATCAACGGGCAGAGGCACACTTTCGTCATAGAAGACCGTATTGTTGTGACCGTCAATGGCTGGATCGATACGAAGTGAGAAAAGATGCTGGTGGTTTGCAGCCATTACTCCAGGGCCCACGTTGGTTCCCCAGGGCACTGTCACACCAGCCTCGTTATCAATGGGCATTGTAGAGAGAATTCCAGTGGCGCGGACTTCGTGCTCGATATTACCGGCCTGGTCGAAAATCCAGGCTAGAACGTACTCGTAGTTGGACACAGTGCAAACCATCTGCAACACCAGTTGGCGGTTTCTTACTACCGTCGCAGCGTTGTTACGGTAGTTGGTGTGCTTGTGTTGGATTCCATTATCCTGCTCGTGCATGCAGATGATGTTCTTCAAAAGAACTGGGTTTCCCTTGGAATCTGTTCGGTATCCATCAAAATATTTGATATGACCGAGGCAGTCGCAGCCAAGAGCAAGCTGGTTTGCTGTGATACCAAAGCCTACATCACCAGCATCGAAGGCTTGCTTGCGATGGTACGGCTTCCGTGGGTCTAAAGTACGCATTAGCTATATATTGCATTGTCAAGAGGGGATTTTCTGACACCTACCTCCATAAGGCACAGTCATCTCGCACATGGATAGTCGATAGAAACTTTGGCGGCCGCCGTACGCTACATTATACAGAACCAAACCGTCTCGGTTATTGAATCCCACTCGAAAGGACCATTTCTGCCAGTGGACCTCCTGGCCTTTGAGAGAAAAGGATGGCCCATCCGGTTGCTGGACGATGTAAGGTTTTAGATCAGTCCGGAGAGGTTCGTCCAGTAAGTCATGTGCGTACTGAACACATTTCACAGGCTTCCATGGCTTGGTAGGTGATGTCTGATGGTCGGCGCCAGTGGGCAGATAGTCGATCCGAATCAATTCGCGAGTGACCTGGTCAAATACAGGTGAGAAGGCGCAGGGCAGGGAGTAGTGATTGGACTCCGGATGATCAACTTCGATAATATACATGTAGCATTGGGCCAGCCGCCGGGTCTCATTGTCACTGTCAGTGCCATAGATCCAAGGGTCATTGCAGACAGTATATCCTTCTGGTAGCTGCATCTTCTCGATTTCAGCCAAGACTGCAGGGTGCTTCATGCACGCTTCCTCGATCTCTATGAGCTCGTCGACGTCTGCCGGGCCCTGAAATATCTGTGAGTATTTTTATTCTCTCTCTCTCTGACTGAATGCACTCACCTCTGTATCCTTTGGCAATTCTTTTATATACACTGGCTTCCTGGTGTCGGCATTGAGAACCGCCTTGAAAAACCCCCCTGTGTCTCGTCGATGAAAGTAAGAAAATAGGAGTCGGGCTGGCTTTTTAGGAAGCGGAAGACCACGTCTCTCGGCATCGAGATAGGGGATAACATCTTTCTTGATGGGCTCGAGAACATCGATGCGTTTGTAGCGCAGTGGAATGCCGGGCAGTGCGGCTTCCAAGATGGCAGTAGCAAGCCTGATCTCACCCGAGGTGAGTGTATCGAAAGGGTGCTGAGTTGACGAGGGCATCATCGAGGTATATCGCTGATGGAACAGCGAGACAAAAGCGATGGGATGTATGCTAAGAGGAGGGTGTCGAGAGAATTGTGCTTGACAGTCAGAATCGATTGCTTTTACATCTGCACAACTGCAGCAGGCTTATTTATATAAGAAGGACAGAGAAGACTCGAATTGAATCTCGACTGTGACTATGTTAGGGTTATCCACGGCAAAACCATCATCTCCGTTCTTGTCTTGCCGCTTCAAGTAATAATCGCGCGTGGCAAAGTCGCACATGCCGGTTGATGTCGGGCATGGCACGCAATGAAAATCCTGGCTTGATCACTCAGGCACGACTTATTGTCAGGAATTTTTTCAATTCATTCAATCGCATCCATAAATTTGGCTTATCTCGGTTGCGCGACTCTTGCCTAATCGGGAAGAACAAGATAAGCCTTATAAGGAACTAAAAGATGTACTAAAAACCAAGTCCTACAACCTGTTAGCGTATCCATCAAACAGGGATCTAAGAACGGTGGTCTGATCTATATTTTGGAGGGACTGACTGTCAAATCGTGCATTGGGTAGCATGCTGTTAGTATGCTATGTTTGCAGGAAGACTGTCGGTGCCACATGTCTATCTAGGTAGTATTCTAAAGTAGGTAGCCTGTGAACCTTGAAATTTGACATTATTTATTTTACTTAGAAACTGAAATCCTCACTTGTATATTTCTATTTGAATATATAAGGCTATGAACCTAGAAAATAGAAGATATACAATATATATAGTAGCCCCAGGATTCACAAAACCGCGGAGAAAGTTTGTAGGCTATCGTTGAAACTCTCCTATGTGTGAACCATCATCACTCGCAGCATCTCTCCATGCTCTAAATTTGCCGTCCTAATGCATCAAACCAGAAGCTTCGAGTTGCTGGCAATATTTCCGGTACGGCTTCATGGTAATAGCGCGTAGTCGCTTGCCAAATTTTGTCATCGGCAAGAAAGTGCAGACTTGGACAAAGGCAATGCAGGCGGCCACAATATATGCATTGCGCAAGCCCATATTGTCAGTCCAGGGGGTGATGCCGTAGTTGATCCCGAATAGCATGTTGTTTCGTATCAAGATCACCGTGACAATTGCCTCGCCGCTGAGTGCCCGGTATGAGTCGATACAATAGCTGTAGCATATCTGGGCCCCAACAACCGTTACGAATGATATTATACCCATCGCGATAATAGGCCCCATCCACTGAACCTGGTAATAGGAACCAAGACCCCAAAGGAGCTGGCTTCCGGGCGCGAGAACGATCAGTGGAAGCAGTAACCACAGTCTGTACTCTGGCTCATAGATTCCATTGTTCCGACGAGCCATGTTGATAATGAAGCGATCACCAAAGATGCCTACATAAAGATACCTTTTTTATTGGCAGATGGTTAGCTACCTTCTCGCAGTTTGAATGGTCTGACAAAGATTTACCCAAATACTGAGAATATGATGGGAGATATAAACGGGACTCCGAGCATGTCCGTCGAGAAGTCATACGATCCAGACATGACAGTTGACTCGGTGCCATTCAAAAAGCTCAGCCACATCTGGTAGCATCCGACGCTGAGGCCGCAGAAGATAATAACAGGAAATTGCAGGTATAGAATTGGTCGAGTGACTTGGCCAAGCATTGTTCTAAAGGTGACTTTCTTCGAATGATTCTGGCTGATAAGTTTCATCTTGCTCCAGACTGTTTTCTGTGTCTCAAGATCCGGATGGTTGGACTCCTTGAATCCTTCTTCACCTTTGGCACCTACATCAAGGTTCGCATCTAGGACTCCTTTCTCCTCAAGGCCAGAGTCGGCTGCTCTTTCAATTACATCTTCTGATGCGGTGTGGTCTCTGTTCCAATTTGTTTCTTCACAAAAGAAAAACAAGAAGACAAAAGACAAGGCATTGTAGATGGCACACCAGTACTGCAGGAAGCGTTGTTAAAAACATTTGCAAATAAAAGTCCATGGCAAACCGCTTACCAGAACCCATTGCCACGTCTGGCCAGCTGCGATAAATCCTGCTATGAGCGGCGCGATACTATTGGCAATGTACAAGGCCAGCACGTATAGCGTGAGATATTTTCCACGCTCATGCGCGAACCACTGTGTACATTGTCAGTAAATACCCCTAATTCAAATATAACTCTCTGCGCCCTACAATATCAGTCATAGAAATCTCACAAAGAGATTCTAACGGAGCGCCAAAAAATCCCTGGAGGACTTTACTCGCGATCCATTGCCCGTTGCTGGTGGTAAATGCTGCCCAGACCATGATTGCCTGCACTGGTGTGTCAGTTTACCCAACACTGGCTGACTGCTGTGTGAATTGCCATGAACTTACCGCTGTGCAGAGTGCCGTCAATAAGTAGACAGGACGTTTGCCATAGGCTAGTCCGAGTGGTTGCCAAACCAGACATCCCCATCCAAACGAGAGAAACTATCACAAATAAGCATGCTGTCATATTGAAGCTAGCCAGAATTGCTTTTACCATGTACCCGGTTCCGGCGTTAAGATCAGCAACCGACAGACTGGTCTCATCCGAAATAGGGTCAAGAACAGAGTATATAGCTGCGGAAGAGATTGCAATGGTCATTGCATAACTGAATCAAAACTTATTAGACACCATACGCAAGTACCTGCAGTTTTAGAAACATAAACGTACACAAGCATGCATAGCGTGGATAGCAATTTCCTCCGATAGTTCCAGTTCAATGGATCATCAGGATGGGACGAGGGTTTTGGGTGGAGAATAATGTCCCTGTCCTGATTCAAGCCATGGCGAGCATCCACATTCCAAGATGCGTCGACGAGGTGAAGAGTGCCAGGGACAAACTCTTCCGAGGAAAGATGAGGTGCCACAGCGTCCGCCATGGCATTAAGCAGTTGATCAAGCAAAGATATCTCGTAGCTGATAAGAAGATTCAACGAGGTTCAAGGTTGTGCATCCATCCAGAGGGGAGAGGATAGGGCATCATCTATATAGGGTTGTTCCTTGCCAATTTCACCTTGCTGATAGACTTTTGATAGCCCTGTCCTCGCGTTGAGGGCTTTATCTGACCTCCTATTGGAGAGATAATGGGAATGGCTCCTAATTCGCCAAAGAGCAGTGTATGTGCCTCTGATTATCTCCCATACTCTGGAGTCATCGAGGTGGAGGTGATAGTGTTGATAAGAGCATGACTAGGGCAAACACGCTAATGCCGGATGAGGAAAGAGTCACGCAGGCATCGTTTAACGACGTCTCCGAGTCCACGAACTACCCCGGACGAACGGACTTGTCTTGCTGTGTATATAGCAGGCCAAATAATGTGGGATATGTAGTGCACCGCATCTAGGTTCACGCACGTATAAATAAACCAGTTTGATGTCGTCTGAATGAAGCCCTAGTACAATTGCCTAGGCACGACTCGACCACGACCACGACTACCAACGCACCAACTTTGAAAAACTCCAGAGCATCATCTTGACCATGTCTGCTCCAAAGTACAAAAATCCGTTTGCCGGGTTCACGGATAACGAAGACGAAGCCATTGCAACTGGTATCGGCGCTCGAAAGGTCGTGGCTACAGACATCCCTCCTATCACGGAGATTCCAATAATAGATCTCTCAGCAGCGTTCTCCAACAACCTAGCAGAGCGTAAGAAGGTAGCCAAGGAAATATTTGTGGCATGTTCTCAGATCGGCTTTTTTTACATCAAAAATCATGGCGTCGACTTGCAGCTCATCGAGCAGTGCCAGAAGGCCGGCTTGAGCTTTTTCCAGGATCTCAATCACGAACAGAAAATGGAGCTAAGCATGGCTAGAAATGAAACGGAATACTACGGTTATGCCCCCAAGGCCGGTCAATTGCCCGACGGTGCCATCAAGCGTCGTAAGTCGAGCGCCAACCAGAAGTATTGAAGTGCATAGCTTACACCACCACTAATCATTATACTATAGGAATGTATGAGACTGTGCATTGGGGTTACGAAGCTGAACAGGATCCAGAAGCAACTGGCACTTGGGACTCGAGTTACAATTTCTACCCCTCCGAAGAAGTCATGCCAGGATTCCGTGCCCTCTTTGGGAGCTACTATCGTGCTATCATGGGCCTCGCACGAAATATGCTGAAGCTCTTTGCCCTGGGACTAGATCTTGAGGAATCATTTTTTGATCAATTCACAAAACATCCAAACGTAATGCTAGCTCTGAACTATTATGAAGCAGCGGCTCCTCAAAATCCCGAGGGTTCTGGTATCTTCGCTCACAGCGACCTGGAAGGTATGCCCGCGTACCATCTTGACCTTCAACGCGTACTGCGTACTAATTCTCGAGCAGTGTTCACCATTCTATGCCAAGACGAAGTCAAGTCACTGGAGGTACTTTCCAACACAGGCGCTTGGCTTCCGGCGAACCCAATCCCTGGTAAGAGTTGCGGCGCCCATCAGCTCTGACAGAATATATCTGACCATAGAACAGGCCATTTCGTGGTGAACGTCGGGGACACCCTTAGTATGTTAACAAATGGGATCTTCCAATCAACGATCCATCGAGCATATAATATCGAGGGCAAGACCCGACTGTCTATTCCATTCTTCTTTGGGGTCGACAACGAAGTCATCGTTGAGCCGCTTGCTGATTTCGTTGACGAAAAGAACCCAAAGAGGTTCAACCCGATTCAGATTGGTGCATACCATAGGGAAAGGATACACCTGCAGTATCCTGAAGGCAAAAAGGACGTCCCCAAAGCAACCGTCATCCAGGCAAACTAAACCTCCAGTTGCCGCATCCATCCATGTGCTATGTTGATGTGCTCGTAATGAACTAATACAATTCGAGAAAAGCATTCCAAAGCTTCAGTACACCTCGGCCACCGTTGATTGTTTCCTCATAGCCCTGGTAATAGTAAGCTTCCTATAGCCATTTTACAGACAACAGTAACATCATTTATATCTCTTCGGTTAGAGTTAAAAACAGCCGTGGTCTAGAGTAGGCCTGTTAATCATTAGTGACTAGGGTTACTGAATTATATCGTTGCACTAACTGGCCGTGGAGCTTAATGACAGGACTAAAGAGATGGGGCTTTGTAGCTTGTAGCTTGTAGCTTGGAGGCTAATGTGACACGCAGACGACATGCCGTCGTCCGGCGCGAGTCCTGCCGAAAAGAGTAACGGTGGGTCAGTCTGTCTTGGGCTTATCAGTAATAAAGCCTCTTTTTAGTACTTGGCCATTTATATCAGACTTATTCTCTTCCCACCAGTTACCCACGCCTAAGTCGCTGAAGATAACCCCCTGAGGTAGGTAAACGATGACTGCCCTACTCCCAACACCCACGGAGCAACATGTCCTTGCCTCCTTTAGCCTCAAAGGCAAGATATCAGTCGTAACAGGTCTTATCTCCCCCACACTTTTCACCTCATGCTCACACTAAATAACGTCTGGCACAGGTGGCACGCGCGGCATCGGCCTTGCCGTAGCTACCGCGTTTGCTGAAGCCGGCGCTGATGTGGCTATCGTGTACAATTCCTCGCCGCACGCAGAGGCCGTGGCCGCAAATCTGGAAATAACGCACTCGATTAGATGCAAGGCCTACAAGTGCAATATCTCGAGCGGCGCGGCCGCCGTGAATGCCACCATAGACCAAGTGGTTGCCGAATTTGGCGGTTTGGACATCATGGTTGCCAACGCGGGCGTGGCGTTTGCTTTTCCGGCCGAAGACTGTACCCCTGACCGGCTCTCAGAGACGATGCAAGTCAATTTTGACGGAAGCTTCTGGTGTGCCAGGAAAGCGGCCGAGATATGGAAGGAAAGGGGCACCTTTGGGAATGTGATTTTCACGACGAGCATGAGTGCCGTGGTTGTCAACATCCCGGACAAACAAGCCGTGGTAGGTTGGTCTGCTGTTACTTGTAGATTCGAGATGGAGCTGACAAAGGCGATTGGCTTTCGCCAGTACAATGCGTCCAAGGCTGGACTTCTTCATCTAGCAAAGAGCCTTTCTATTGAATGGCTAGGAATCTGCAGGGTTAATTGTATCAGTCCGGGATACATCGCAACCGAGATGCTGGACTCAATATCTCCGGAAATCCAGCAAGCGTGGAAGGACTTGACGCCTTCAAAACGCATGGGCCATACGCATGAGTTGAAAGGGGTGAGTCTTTGGCTTGGTAACTGAAAATTGGAAATATCGCCCCTAGCTGACATTTCTCAAGGCATATGTCTTCTGTGCTTCTGATGCTTCAAGCTTTATGACGGGCGGTCATCTTATTATAGATGGGGGTTACACCGTCACTTAGCACACCTTGTGAATATATTGAATAGTTGGTATATTAATGATCAGACTTCGTATTCATTTCAAGACAGTATAAGGTTCCAGCCCATGTCCTGCAAAACCTTCCACCAGAACTTGCGCTTGACACCCCCATTTTGATGCTGCCATATTGTCATGAGAGCATCCCGAGCTCGCGCAATGTTTCCGATTCCAAAACTTCGCTCCATGAGAAACAACCGTTCTATCGTCACGTATCGTTTCTTTTCATCTGGCACCTCGCAACCAGCCAAAAACAGCGGCAAAGTCAGTGCCGCAAATTCACAGAATTCACCGACAGGAGTTTCGGCTAGCATCTCAAAGCACGCGTCCAGGGCTTGGGTTTTCGTATAAGGAATGTGTGATAGGATCTCGTCCCAGGGGGATGAATCTACAAAGCTAGAGATTGCTGTTCGGGCGAATTCGAGTACCGCATGCAAGAACACGAAAGCTGAATACCGGATACGCTGGGCTACGAATAAGAGCCGAGTAATCTGGGAGATACTGAGGCCCTCTGGGTATATCTCAGCATCCAGATGGATGTTGGGAGATCCAAGCGAAGCAACACTACAATGCGGACGTCTGTTATTAGCATCAGGATCCAAAAGAGACGGGCCGAGTGTTGTCTCACATAGAATCTACCATTCCCAAAAGGTCAGGAAGGCCTTTAATCTCTTGTCGTTCGACACATCCCGCGAGTTTTGAAATTGCACCGCAGGCCCGAAGGAGGTAGTTTGCAAAGCCCGAGTAAGAGTCCAATGAAGAAGAGACTGGGGATGCGGTCCTTTCTAAAGCCTTGTCAATTTCGTCGCACGGTTTCCAATCGTGCATATCGCAAATTCCCGCTACGGTACGATGGTACGTCATGCTGTCTTTTGGGTTAACTACATCTCACTTTTTGAAAGGGTCAAACGTATTGGGTATATGGGTATATACGCACAAGCTAGCTATGTAACGCGCAAAGTCGGGGTCGAATGCACCCAACCCGCCGCACGACTTCAGTAAGGTCTCTAGGCCATGCAAATGAACCTTCCAGTGGCTCACACTCCCCTTTATTATCTCATATTTGCACAACAGAAGTGCGATCAGGAGAGAGTTCTCGACCGATGCGCCAGACTCCCTAGGCTCACCACCCGGGTCAAATGATTGCCGGAGCCAGGATGTGGCCTTGAGATAGAATGCAGTCGCTGGGACGGAGAAGCCTATTTGCTGGTCAGGGTCTGCTCTCTGTGCTTGGTGGCAAGCCGCCACAGCGCATAGGGCATGTAGCACCCCACTCGAGTCGAACGCTCGAGGGAGAAGCAGACATCTCAAAGGGTTGAATGGGCCTGCATCCATGTTCAGCAGTTGCCTGGCGCCTTGCTCATGTATATATTGGATATAATAGAAGTCTTTAGTAGTAAAGGCAGGAAATGCGCGCAGATTCTGCGGCGAACCCAAGGGCCATTCGGTCTCAGGCGGGATCGCGTCAAAAACTCCTTCATTTTCTGTACGCTGGCTATCTTGCAGAGAGCTTATAGCTTCTAGATTGCCATCGACAGCTCCCAGACATTCGACCAAAGATTCTAGCAAGTTTCCTGGCGCTGTAGGTCCTGTGTTCTGTTGGGGCTGCCAGGTAACACGTCCAGGCTCGCAGCCGCTTAACGTGGATAAGGGCTCAGAAGGCCGCTCGACCCCTCGTATGACTTGCGAGACAAACGGCTGCTGGTACCCCCCGCAAGGAATGCCGCGACTCGTGCAGTTGGAACACATTGGCCGGCCTCGATCGCATTTCTTGCGTCTCTGCTTACAAGTCACGCATCCTGAACGGCTCCAAGTCGAGATTTTCGTACTTTTCCGGGGCTGGCTCATATTGCGCGAGAGCTAGGCGTGGCTGTGGGTATGCATAAGAATCCAGCAGACGCAAGAAGAAAGAGATACGACACGATCTGAGTTTGTTGATCCATCGAAGAGAGAGAGTTCGTTATCACTGGGCCCACGCTATGCCCGAATAGGAAGGAGTCACGCGGGGGTCTCGCGACTCTCTCCGACGTCGATTCAAATCAATCTGGACGAGATGGAGAGAGCTCTCGCAGCTTTCGAGCCCTTTATAAGTGCAGTTCGACGCCCAAAATGGCCCTCTGCTGCTTGTGTCGTACATGATGGCTCCTCTCCTGTCCACTGCCGAAAACACCACTGCGCACTTTCGCAGCCGCATCGAACATGCACTCTCAGTCTTGAAGCAGAGCCTCCCAGAGGATTCTATTCTGTCACCTCCACCGCCAGACGACGTACTCGATGTTACCGGGATCCCGGCATCATGCGGCTTGCTAAGTGCATGGGAGCTCGACATAACAGAGAAATACGATGCAACCGCGCTTGTTCAACTTCTTGCCGCACGGAAGATCACCGCGGTGGCTCTGCTTGATGCTTTTCGTAAGCGAGCGTCGATTGCACACCAGCTGGTTTGTCTTGACTATTCAATGTTTTTGGTCGTCGCTCGCTAAACTTGGCTCACATAGACCAACTGTCTTACGGAGCTCGTCTCTGAAGCGAGAGAGCACGCCAAGGAAGCAGACGCCTATATCGAAAGGACAGGAAAGCCGCTAGGACCACTCCATGGACTGCCAATATCGCTGAAAGAGCAGATCGGATTGGCAGGCCAGCTTACCAATGCGGGTTTCGTGGCATGGGTAGATAACAGAACAGACCGAGATGCAAATCTGGTCACGAGCCTTAGAGCCCTTGGCGCCATAGTCTTTGCCCGTACGAGCCAGCCGCAGTCCTTCATGCATCTGGAGACCTCGAACAACATCTACGGCGTGACTGTCAATGCAAGAAATAGACGGCTCACCGGAGGCGGCAGCAGCGGCGGCGAGACCGCCTTGCTCGCACTCAATGCCACGCCTCTAGGAATTGGTGGAGACATTGGTGGCTCAATCCGAGGCCCAGCGTCATTGAATGGCGTAAGAAATCAATTCTCTCCTCCATCACGTATAATGACGAATCACTGACCATATTCCTCCGAAAGGTTTGGGGATTCAAACCCAGCGTAGGCCGCGTCAGCGGGTTAGGAGTCGTTGTGCCTTGGCCGGGTTGCGACTCCATCCACGGAACGCTGGGTAGCTTCACCAGAAGCCTTAGAGATGTCGATTTGTTTCACAGCGCGTATAGCCTCTCCAAGCCCTGGCTCGATGATCCTGACCTTTTACCTTACCCCGTGTCTACAGCCTCCGCATGCCCAATAGGCAAAAGAAAGCTGCGAGTGGGCATAATGGCAACGGATGGGGTCGTTACCCCCCTGCCACCTGTACAGGTTGTAATGGAGGCGGTTTCTAAAAAGCTTGCTGCTTATGATACAGTCGAAGTGGTCCCTTTTGAACCGCTTCAGCATGATGAGGCTTGGAAAATTATTTCAGCCAACTACTTCGAGGATGGGGGTGAGACGATCAAGAAGATCTGCGCGGCCAGCGGCGAAGAACTGCGACCGCTCACTGCATGGATGATAGATGAATGCAAAAGAAATGAACAGCTCGTTGGAAGCACGACACAAGAACGCAGGGCTGCTCGTGATGATTTTCGAGCGCTGTATTGCAGACACTGGAATGAGGCTAATATAGACGTTGTCCTTGCTCCTGTTACCCCAAGCGTTGCGCAGCCGCTAGACACTTCGCGCCATTGGGGATATACTGCTGTATGGAATTTGATGGACTACCCAGCCATTTCATTCCCGGCCTCAGTAATGATTGGTGGTTATCCCGGGAAATTGTCAGATATTTCCTACGTTCCGACAAATGAAATAGAGGAGGCCATGTACAGCCACTACGATCCCGAAGTTGCACAAAAGATGCCAGTTGGCCTTCAGATAGTGTCGAAAAAGTGGATGGATAGCGAATGCTTAGCTGCGATGCAGGTAGTTGAACAGGCTCTGTTAGCATGAATGTCCGCATCAAATCAGATGCATCACGGTCTATATAGTCATACGATAAACTCGATTTACATCGTTCTTCGGGAGTGGATTCATTGCATATCCTCCTTGCATGTGGGTTGACAATGTCCTAGCCCTAAGGAAAGAAGAAGAAGAAATTCACTAGAGGATCTACCAATTCAATTCAAGAACGAAAAAATTCACATACGACAGCTTCAATTCGCTGACAGTGCCAAAAACTTGGTCAACCAACGGGCCAGGAGGCTATTGAGCATCATGACTGGGTTTTCATTGGAAGTAGAAGCGCCAACAACCATTTTGATTAGATTTTGTGGATGGATGGACAGATTCGTAGCTCATTCCGTATCACTAGTTCTGCAATTATTCCATTATTCCATTGCTATTTCTTTCTGAAAGTTTGGGAAGTACTTCAATTTATATTCAATATTCGTCAGGGCACAGATATCTACAGGCACCAATAACTAAATATGTTCGTCCTTTCTTTGATACATTAGGCAGGATGAAACGGTGTAGCTCTTCATCATCTGCGTGAAATCGCTGGATTCCGAGTCATGCCAGAAACCTCGTTTCTACTTCCGTACCTGTCAATACATTCATTCAATCTGTTCAACATATGCCTTTCCATCCTCCATATCACCTGTTTTCCCATCGCGTGTTGGGAGAATTTTGGACATTGCAACGACCTCAAAAATAGACGACCCTTACAAAAGATTGCATCCAGCTCTTCAAGGGTTCGCCCCGTAGTTTCAGGATATAGATAAAAAACCGAAGGCACAACAAAAACGCCGACAGCGGCTTAGACCAGATAATACCTCCAGCCAATGTCTGCAATGGCAGCCGGGGTAAACATGGCCACAACGAACCTCCTAAAGTACATAAAACGAGACGTGGTTAGTTAAGTATATAAGAATAGCTTGCCGTTGGAGAGTAACATGGAATTCTCACCAGAGCCATTCGTTTGCTGTAGAGATGGCCTGCATAGCGGCTCGGAGTTGAGACGGGGCAACCTCCGTGGTATACAGTTAGTTAGCGCCCAAAAAGCCGATGGGCAAAACAAATTATAGATAAAGACAAAAAGCGCCATTATGATTGAAGCAGAGTGGGAGATGCTGCTAAAATATGACGACACTGCGATGGCCACTATCATGCAAAGGGCCATTCCACCGCCACTAATCATAAGTGCCAGTCGCCGTCCAAGCCTTGATAGCCCAGAAGGTGACAAAACAAGAGAGAAACCTCCAAGTGAGAGCGCAGGCAGCCAAAATCATCACAGTACTCGTGCCGAGGGCCAGGTTGTCCTGGAAAATAGTAGGCGTACAAACAGATATCAAAGTACCTCCAGCCATCTGTTGGAAGAACCGAAACATCATGCAGAGACGCAGGGCTCAAGCACTTGGCGGTACCTAATCCGGAAGACTGCACCTAGCTCGTCTATCACTAGGAGCAGAGATATCATGTCATAAGTTTTCCTTATCAAGAGGTAAGCAAGGCAGATCTGCTCAGAATATACGTATCGAGGATGGGGTTCTTCTGACCTACTTAGTTATACTTTGGATCTCCATTCAATCTTATTATATTGGGCGACCTTCGGCTCTCTGTATCATCTAATCTATCACAACGGCAAGAGGTTGTTAGGAATCGATAGGTATGGCTACACATTTCATTTACGTATTGCGTACAGGGTAGCTCTAAGATTTTCCTAAATGGGATTCTTTTAGCCGAGGTGGGTCATGTCAACACACCTATCACTTTTCTCAGAGATATGTTTCTGCTTTCAAATATCAGGCAGAGAATATTTTTCGCCGTGCTTGCCTCGAGAGGATACTAGTACAAGAACTGTTAACCATCGTTTTTTCAGAATTTTCCAACACTCATCACCATGTCCCTTCAAGGCAAGCATGCCATCGTTACCGGCGGGTCGCGAGGAATCGGCGCTGGAATAGCCAAAGAACTCGCCAAAAAAGGAGCCAAGGTGCTGATCACCTATTCGGCGTCTGCCACCAAGGCAGAAGAAGTGGTGGCAGATATCAAGTCTACAGGAGGCGAAGCTGTTGCTGTGCAGGCTGACTGCATGTCCCAGGCAGCACCGCAGACTATTGTGCGTACGGCGCTCGAGGCATTTGGGGAAGGCGTCGATATCATCATCAATAACGCTGGCGCTGGTGATGAGCTCTTTCTCAAAGACATTACATACGAGCACTTTGACAAAATGTTCTACACCAATGTGAGGTTTCCCATGTTCCTAGTTCAGGAATGTCTGCCCCATATTCGTCCCGGGGGCCGAATTGTGAACATTTCCAGTGTCGTGGCCCGCCAAGGTGTGTAGTTCCCTACTTTCTCCTCTGTAATCAGTGTCTCAATTTGATGCTCACAGCTTTCGGTTAGGTTGGACGATGCAGTCTGCTTATGGAGCTACAAAGGCTTGCATGGAAAGTCTCGCTCGGACCTGGGCAGTCGAGCTAGGTCAGAAATATGGCATTACCGTGAATACGGTCAACCCTGGGCCCGTGGCGACCGAGATGTGGGAGTAAGTGCACCCACTACCTTCTTTGGGTTGAGTACAGCGCAGTCTAACATGCTTATCTCGCATCAAGTGCCATGCCTGCGGAGGCACTTCAGGAAATGGAACACTACATCAAGACCACGCCAGCCGCGCCGCGTGTCGGAACGGTAGATGATATCACCCAGATAGTCAGTTTTCTCTGCGAGGAAAGAGCGCGATGGATTACCGGATCCACGACCTGCGCCAACGGGGGAGCTTGCTTTGTGTAAGACACGGTGGCAAGAATTGGATGACTTTTGTACGTATTGAATTGAGTTGAATTGAGGGGCGTCGTCGTATTTACGTTGCCAGACTAGCCCCATTCGGTTCATAGTAGCCGCCGTGGGGACGCACCGGCCAATTATATTCAGGTGTCAGATATCACGGAATAAATCGGTCCTCAAGAAGAGATCTGGGCCCGGCTACCTTCACCGTAAGGCACTTAATGCTATCTTTGTTAAGAATATGGTCATGACACATTTACGATACAAATTATCGAGTTGCTGTACGTGTACTCCGGGAAAGCATAGCCTGGTCTTTCCTATCTTTGAAGTCTCTCCAAAGAGACTTCCCTCGTACAGTCCTTCCTAACTTGAGCAATTTTTGTTTTAAATCCAGTACCCACTCTTCCCCGCATATCCTAGATCCCTATGTCCCTCGACTTTATATCTCTGACGTCGTGCTTTTGAGGAATTATCTCCTAGACTAAAAGCGAGACTGTTATCTCAAGAACCAAGCGGAGGGATTATGGACCACCATTCCGAGTCCAGCACTCCCATCACTCCCCCGGCAGAGTACGGCCAGCTGCGGCGGGAACAGGTATCCTGCTCGGTGAGTAGCGGAAAGAGGTCAAAACAAGGATGCCAACCCTGCCGTCGTCGGAAAAAGAAATGCGATGAATTGCATCCCATATGCACCGGATGTGCAAGAAACCACCTCGTATGTCAGTGGCCGGCCGATAGGCTATCATCGCGTCCATCTCAGCCGCGACGACGTACTAAACGTCGCCGCCACCACAATTTCGGCCAAGGTCCGCAGCTCATGCCAGGGCTCAGAGATATGGTCACAGTATTTACAGTGCCTAGCCGCTCGATGCTCCATCGCCTTCTTTCACATTTCACAGAGTTCGGTCCAACATGGCTATCAATAGGCCCCGGTCGACGACGAACAACATTTCTGACCCATGTCATACCCATGGCATTGGAAAGCTCCGTGATATTGAATTGCATCTTTGCCATTTCAGCGGCTGATCTCACCAAGTACCATACCGGAGAGTACGGGTTGGAAATGGTCGCCCTAGAAATGCACAGTAAAGCTTTGACAGAGCTAAACACCGCCATCAACCAGGAAATTATGCGTGATTCGCCAATATCAGCGGATACGTCGGTCTCTGGTAAATATACTTCCCATATACAGAATTCCCAGACTAACTTTGGGGACAGATGCAGTCCTGCTAGCCGTGCTCCTCCAATGTTTACACGAGGCCCATAACTTCTCCGAGAGCAGCCGACTATTACCTCATCTCAACGCGGCTGCTACTCTTTCATGGCGCCGTTTACAGCAGCCAACAGTAAACACAGAGCTTCGAGAGTTTCTTCTAACCCTCTTTTGCTATTTCTTTGCCCTTGCAACCGTTTCACACGGGCCAAGCATGGCAAACGACCCTGCATCCCAGGTGTTTGCGTCGATCCTGGCAAGATATCAACAAACGGGAACGGAAAAACGGCCATTGCTAGGACAACTCGAGCATCTACTTTGGACGATATTCCGGGTTTCGACTCTCGCTATGCAAACTTCGGCAAACCCTTTTGAAGACGCGATAAGGCGTTCTGAGTTGATGAGCTTAGAAAGACAGCTGCAAGACTGGAAAATAACCGATTTGACTTTCGAGCCACAACCTAGACGCGAAGTTGAGAAAGACTCGGGCTGCCCAGAAACGTCTCAGCAGCGACACTCTTGCGAACCCAGTGATAGCGATAGTGGATATGATGATATGATCGTCTTTGAACTGTACAGGCTTGCTTGTGTGGTTTATGTCAAAAGAACAGTCGATCCGCATGCGACCCTTCGAGATCCTTGTTTACAGCGGGTGATAGCATCTTTTATCACACAGCTAGATTCCCTGTCAAGCATCTCGTTTGCTAATGGTATTCTGGGCTGGCCTCTCGTGATTGTTGGGCTTTGTTCCGTTGTTGGGACCCATCAGCGTGTCATTATCGCTCGACTCCGTGCGATTCATAGTACCTGGAGATCCGATATATTCACCCAGAACATTGAATTCCTGCGCAGGCATTGGAACAAGGCTCGTGCATGCGACAAGCTAGATCGCGAAAAGAGAGATCAAAATACAAATGGCCTGTATTCCGAGCTGCCTTTATCGTCAAGTTTCACATTTCATACCCTTGGTCTGCCAACTATACTTGTGTAGCACATGACCACCGTTAGTACTTGGTAAACAAATATCGCAGCCCGTTGAATTTCCTTCCCTCGCTTGTTTATTGAGTACGAAGTGGTTTCTGGGCATTTTTGAGATATTGTGCATTATAACTTTGACTATTTGTAATCCGGGATAAGATGAAATAATCCGCTACTGTATTGACAAGAAATTTTATAAAATAGCTGAACGCCTCGAACTCTACCTCCGATATTTATGTTACGGAGGCTGTGCTAAAGCCAACTTATCATTATCATAAATAAATATCAAGGCGTAAGCCGTAAAGCGCAAGTCACGGAAGAAAGAATGGGAGTTTCCCTTGGATTGTAAAACGTGAACACCGCCCCAAAGTCATTTGGTTGCATGAAATATTGCAATTTCTTGACAAACACAGATTCCATGTCCGTCGACGGTTGACAGTAACCCCAAGTACATAGTTTGTGCCAGTCTTCTCACCATTAGACACAATGGACGGTCAAAACACAGACTATACCTTTGTCTCAGGCCTTTTGGGGGGAATAGTTGAACCAAGAGAAATATCCTCTGAATCACACTTCTGACCTTCCAATACCCGATTTGCGGACAGGCCCGTCACAGGAGGCCCAGAGAAATGCCTGCGCCCCCGGACGAAGTACCAAATCACACTGACGCCTGCAAATCCTGCAATCACGACGCTTGCATAATTCATCGTGCCTGCAGTAACCGGAAGACTGACGGGCATACAGAACAGAAAGAGTGCAAAAAAGACCCAAGAAACAGAAACAATATTGATGACATATCCGTACCTCCCCAGTGAGTAAGGGGAGTTCTTGACAGACTTTCGTCGTTCAAAGAGCGACACGAGAATTGGAGAGCCAAAGCTTAATGATAAGCAGATAGAAGTGACTCCCGTGAAGCTATTGAACGCGGTGGCAGACCCAAGATATATCAAACCCAAAAGGCAGACAACAACAGTTGAAAGTACAAGCCCAGAAAGGGGGACATTGAGTCTCGTATTAATGTGCTTTAAATAGCCAGATCCGGGAACAGCACCATCACGAGCGAATGAGTAAACGCATCGTGAAGAGGTTGTTAGTGCAGCGATACCTGCGAAAAACATGACGCCGATGACGAGGATAAGCAGGCCAAGGCCTCCGGCAGCAGATCCAGTGGCTGTCTGGAATATCATAGCTATAGGTTGACTTGCTGATAAGAGTAAAGTGACATCGGGGAGAACAAAGAGAATTGGTATGAACCAGAGAAGGCCTGTGAAGCCAGAGGCTACCACAGACAAGACCATTGCTCGTGGGACCTCTCGCTCGGCGTTTTGAACCTCTTCACACATCGCAGCAACCATGCCGTACCCTGTCAGGGTAAAGGTAGCTTGAAGCAGGCCCACGCAAAAGGACCAGCCGGCTGGCCTGTAGAAAGCTTGTTAGACATCGGCATAATCAAAAAGATGAATAAAAGAGTACATCTTTTCTCGAAGGTTAAAGACACGGATAAACTTACCAGCCACTCTTGGATGTATCAAAGTGAGTAAAAACAAATTCACCACTACGAGAGATATGGCCCATACTGAGAAGAACAACCAAAACAATCACACTCGTGGCCGCAGTCCACCACACGCACATCTTGTTGAGAAGGTCCAGGTATTGAGCAAGAAAAGCATTGTACAAGAAACAGATCAACATAATAGCCCAAAACACCAGGACAGTATGGATTGGGCTTGCAACGTAGTCTGGGCGAAAGAGAGTGACAGCGCTGAGAATCAACTGGCTCCCACCAAATGTAATCGAGCAAGTAGACATCCAATTCCCAACCAGCAAGAGCCACCCTGTGATCCAAGAAGCTATAGGGGCGTAACGTTCGTTACTGCAAAGCATTGCCGACCAATAATACACACCTCCAGCGGTCGGAAAGACGGCACAGATTTCGGCCAGGGACGCTGCAATGCAAAGTGAAATCAAAGTAACGATTATCCAGCCGTAGATGATGACTACCGATTGACCGTTGACAAGGACAATAGATAGAGTGGTACTGGCTCCAAAGGGCACAGCAATGATGGCACAGGACCTGTTGTTTGGTTGATATAGGTATAAGCAAGGTATCAAATAGAAAGTTACGTTGGGAAAAGGACGCCCTCACAGCCCGAAGATACTCAGCATACTAAGATGCCGGGGAAGCTCGGCTTTGTAGCCCATGTGTTGCAATTGAATGTCTTCATATGTGTTGCTAGGCTGGCGCCGAGGTTTAGAAGACACCATGGCTTCGAAGGTATAATGCAAGAGAAGAAGGAGGAGGAGGAGGAGGAGGAGCCAGAAGCAAGTCAATGTGAAATGCAAAGGCAGCAGGTGTCTACTCCGCAAGGTGGTAAGGTAGATATTGATAATAATATTAGGTCTGTGTAGAAGAACCACCTGTATATTAGGTGGGTTACAACTGTTTCTTATAAACTTGGATTGCCCAAGGATCCTAAGGAGTATTCAAGTATAGATAGGGAATCCTAGTTTAGTAAGATGGTTGTAGTCTCTGAACAGACTATCCTAGAGGAAGAGATAACGAAGGATGCATTCTATTTGTTTTTGCTCGATTATGATTGATTAGCTTCCAATATTCTGCTTACATCAATCCTGCGCTTCAAGACTAATTATTTACAGAGATAGGATAGGCCGGTGATAGTGGCAGAGTGTATTTCCTCGCAAGCGTATTGTACTCTTCCTAAGATCCTTGATACTTGGACTTTCAGGATCGGAACCACGATAACATTTAAATACAAGTGACGATAGATAGGCAAAGTTTCAGCGGAGTATCGTATCTCGGTAAATACTAGACGTATTTACAAGTTACTAATATGTGAATAGATAATCGCGGCTACTTGACGATCCCAAAAGGGACGATGTATTTCTAGGAATATCATAGTCTCGACCACCAGCTCATTGATTGCCTACGCACGAGCCAATTGATACAGAAGTGAGCTCCAATAAAATCGAGCTTATAGCCCGATCGACCTGATATGTGTCCCCGTTTATCCATAGCGGGATTGGCTAGAGCAGACGTCCCACAAAGCCGGTGCAGTGATCCATGGATATCAAGACACTGACGATATTGCAGTATGATATCGCTGAAGCTTATCAATATATGGCCCTCTACTTGCCAATATGGACACGGAAATAAAACTTTATATGGCCGGCTAAGAGCAATGAGGAAATAATTTTCAAAGCACCACTTACAGCGCACAACTAAATACGCGAGTCTCTTCTTTGTTATCAACAAACTCAAAGTAGCATGGAGGCTAGAGCTACTCGCTAGTAGCCATCCCTAGATCCGAGACGGTAGCCCCCCACGGGCCCGGCACCAGGACATGGGTAAACGCCGAAGATTAAGGCGGGCCTAGCTGCAAGCACGAAGAGCTTAGACGGAAATACCAGGGACGCTACACCTGAAGAAGCCTGTCAGGCATACTAATAGCAAGGAAGCTCCTACAAAAGAAGCGCCGAGAGCGAAACCAGCAGAGACACCTCGAAGGAGGCCAGACTCTGACCTAGGTAAAAAGTCAGGAGCCGCGACAAACATTCAACCTTCCACTACGAAATGGGTGTGAGAAAGTTTGTAGGAATGAGTATTCCCTGGCTTACGTCTTATTAATGCTCTATCTGATGACCCCTCTTCCGCGGCAATCTAGGGCCAGTTTTCGCCCTTTTAGGAAGTCGCTTGTTACTGAGAGGCCAAGCACAATTGTCTGCTGGGAAATGATAAAAGACATAAATAGAGCAGACATTCTATAAACTTGATCTATCGCACAAATCACATTCTCAACTCAAAGCATCAAAGGCTCTTCTCCATCTTTACGCACGACAAGTTTGTCCATCATGGCAGCCCTTAAATACCCCCCCGGCCCACAGCGGGTGCCTGTTAATGCGCCTCTTGAGGATATTTTGTCTCTCCTAAAGCGAGACGGCGGTGTTATCATTGAGAAATATGTGGATCTCGCGACCATTGATCAAGCCTATAAAGAGGTCCTGCCTCGGTTGGAGGCCGACAAGCCCTGGGACGGTGCCTTTTTCCCCGGCGAGACGCGACGTGCCCCGGGCCTGAATGCCCATTGCCCAACTTTCACAACCAAGATGTTAATGCATCCCCTTTACCAGGCAGTTGCCGAACACTTCCTTTCCACCAAGAGTTCATTTTGGTGGGGAGATGATCGCCGCACGCACGTATCCAAGCCCCAGGTCAGTGCCTGCACTGCTTTCCAGGTTGGGCCCGGCGCTGGAAACCAGCAAATTCACCGAGTAAGTATTATACCCGCCATGACCATCTACATGTTAGGGACTGAGTTGGAATTCTTGTAGGACGACTATATCTGGCACGATAGACATGCCGAGATCTCCGAATGGTACGATGAACGCGATTTGAACACGCGCGAGAGCGCAGTCGGCGTGTTCACTGCCGGAGTGAAGACCTCCAAGGCCAACGGGGCCACGCGATTCATCCCCGGCTCACATCTCTGGGGCAACGAACGGAAGCCGAGCGAGGATGAGGTTTTCTACGCAGAGCTTGACGCTGGCGATGCTTTCATCATGCTGGCCTCATGCTACCATGGCGGTTCCGCGAACACGACGACAGACGAATTTCGCTTGGTCTATGGCACGTTCTGTACTCGTGGCTTCCTTCGACAGGAGGAGAACCAGTTTCTTACTATTCCGGACAAGGTTATCAGAAACCATGAGCGCGATGTGCAGAAGCTCCTGGGCTGGGGTATGTCCGATCCGATGATGGGATGGGTGAATTTTGAAGATCCCATGAAGACCTTACACCCGGAAGATTTCAAAGAGCGCCCGGGCGATTTGTACTGATTCGATTGCCCATGTCATCTTGTAATTGGTCTATGCGGTTATCTGAAGACACGTTTGGCACTTATTTGTAAATACAGACCATATAGTTTTACAGCTTCGCCGTTACATGCATTTACATATATTCGTTAGTCATCTTATGGCCGTAGATTGAATTTATCAAGTCGATTATATACCAAAGTGATAGATTCGAGCTTGAAGGATATCTTCGTAGTGACCGCGTGGATCTTGAATCTATGGAATGCGGTGGGTACGCTGCTGGACCTTCCTAATTGGGTTTTTCTTAGCCGCCCCGAGCCCTAACCCATCATTCTGTCTGCCATGTAAATATTTAAATACTGCAAGGTCAACAGCTCCAGGTACCATCACTCATCGCTCCTCACATCCTCAGAATGTCTCACCCGCTCGACCCTATTACCACTACAGAACTGGCGCAGGCCGTCTCGGTCCTCCGGACGCACTACAATGGAGCACGGTTGAGGTTCAAATTTATTGATGCGCTGGAATGTCCCAAAGAAGAAGTCATTTCATGGTTGGCGGCGATGAAGGAGGGAAAACCGTCCCAAGCCCCTCACCGAAGAGCAAGGGTTTACTTTCACCAACGGCTAGATGCCGTCTTCCAAAAGGCGATTGTGGATATCACTGCTGGAGTTGTTGTATCTGTGGAAAGCCTTCCGGATGTACAGGGACCGGTAGGTACCCGAATCCACCAACTTTCATGGACCAATCGTTTTGTGCAGTTGAAGCTAACGAGATAGGTGGACGCCGATGAATACGACGAAATGGAAGCTCTGTGTAACTCGCACCCCAAGGTATTGGAGGAAGTCGAGAAATTGAAACTTCCTCCCGGGTAAGTCATGTCAAAGAAGATAAGTCACATTTACCACATGCTAACTAGGTTTCTTCTAGTGCAAAAGTCATCAATGATCCATGGGCGTACGGCACGGACGATGCCGCGGAGCGCAGGCGGCTATTCCAGTGCTACATGTATATCGTACTGAACAATGACCCAGAGGCAAACCACTATTCCCTGCCGGCGCCTTTCTCTCCGGTTTTTGACGCCGTTACCAAAGAATTAGTCGCTATGGAATATCTCCCGACGGGAGAGGGAGCCACCGTTGTTGAGACCCGGCCATGGAATCCCGTCCCTGCTGTCGAGTATGCAGAGACCTTGATGGGACCCGATGCTTTTAGAAAGGACCTGAAGCCACTTATTGTCCAACAGCCAAACGGCCCTTCGTTCCAGGTCAACGGACGCCAGGTCTCCTGGCAAAAGTGGAATTTTGTGCTTGGCTGGACTCTTCGCGAAGGCCCCGTTCTGCATAACGTCACGTATGAAGGACGATCTCTGTTCTACCGTCTCTCGATGAGTGAGATGACGGTTCCATACGGCGATCCTAGATCTCCATATCACCGCAAACAAGCATTTGACCTGGGCGACTCCGGACTCGGCCTCACATCGAACTCTTTGAAGCTTGGCTGTGATTGCCTCGGGCATATCAAGTACTTTGATGGCTGCCGGGTCACCTCGAGTGGTATGCCAATTACTGTGCCGAATGTGGTTTGCATGCACGAGGTCGACGATGGTATTGGCTGGAAGCATACCAACTTCCGGACTGGTACTGCCTCCACCGTTCGTTCTCGACAGTTGGTGATTCAATGCACCGCAACTGTGGCCAACTACGAATACGCTTTGATATACAAACTCGACCAGGCTGCTAACATTTACTTTGAGGTTCGGGCTACTGGTATTGTCTCTACGATGCCTATCGACCAAGGTGTACAAGTGCCATGGGGAACTGTTGTGGCGCCCGGAGTCCTTGCGGTCAACCATCAACACCTTTTTAACATTCGGATCGATCCTGCTCTCGATGGGTACAAGAACACCATTTCCTTTGACGATGTTATTCCTTTAGATGAGGATCCCGAGAAAGACCCCTTTGGCGTCGCATTCAAACCCGTGGAAACTGTAGTACATCGGCCAGGAGGCTACGATCTGGATCCCAGCAAGTCGCGGACTTTTAAGATTCAGAACACTTCAGTCATCAACAAAATCTCTAACAAGCCTGTGTCATATAAACTTCACGGCATCATATCGCAGATGATGATGATGAGGCCTCATACCTTTAACCAGAAGCGTGGAGTATTCGCCACTAAGCCAGTCTGGATCACCAAGTACGAAGATGATCAGCTTTATGCAGCTGGTGAATTTACCAACCAGAGCCGTCAAGATACCGGTCTTGGAGTCTGGTCTCAGCGCGAGGTGAGAACGTCCAACGAGGATGTTGTTCTCTGGCACACGTTTGCTATTACTCACCTACCTCGGCCAGAAGGTATGTCTTCTTCCCTTTCAACCTCTTCAGTTAGCACTTCTGAACTAACACCTTTCTTTACCTTGTTAGACTTCCCAGTTATGCCGGCAGAGGCAATGGTTGTGACTCTGAAACCGGCGAATTTCTTCGAGTTGAACCCTAGTAACGATGTCCCACGATCAAGCCAAGCTATCAACAAGTCCACATTGGTCACCGAGTCAGCTCCTGTGACCTCCAAGAATTCATGCTGTGAATAGACTGCGTTTATTTTAGTTTCATGACTAGTTGGCATTCATCTTAATTGTAAATTTGCTTTCAGCATTCCAAAGTAGACATAAGTTTATATGATTAAATGGTAGCACTCTTTTTTTAGAGAAGGACGAAGCAAAACTAGGTACAACTTTGGGGGGAAAGGGCCATGCCCACGCAAATATATACACCCGCCCTTCTATTAATGAAATGGTTTCGCCTGTTGATGAGGTGTGCTGGCCTTATTGCAAAAGAGCCTCGGCCTGCATCTCCACATACATCCCTCTCATACTGAGATTCGACACACCAACGCAAGTCCAAGTTGGACGGTGACCCGGGTACAGTCGCTTCCAAATCTCCATCATCGTATCTTCGTACCGCATGTCAATCAAGAAGGTTAAGATCTTGTGTGCGACCGCCAACCCCTGAGTCACTCCTGCGGCTTTCAGTGCGAGATCAGCGCCCACGAACGCCGCTTCAATTTGGTCCGCCACCGACGTCTCGACTAGTTTCCCGGTGTTGCGATCCAAACCTGCCTGGCCGGCAGTAATGACGAGTTTTGCGCTGGCTGGCAGTACTACGGCATTGGAGAAACCAGCTTCCTGGCAATTCTTGCCGACTATATCGGCGGGTTGGTGGTAGGTAGTCGTGGACATTGTGCAATAGATGTTATATTCTCTTGTGTTGGCGGCCTCTGTTGCTCGAAAGGTTCTCTGGATAGGAGGATGTGATTAATTGACATAAATGTGAGGGAAAGGTGTCTAGAAAGAAAGGTCGTCTTTAAAGCAGATAAAAAGTACCGTAACTTGGCCTGCACGGCGCCTATTATGGACCCAAACGGGAATAGGGCGAGGGAATTGATATAATCAGGATAGGCAAGACTTCAATTATATAATGGATCTGAATAAAAACGCTCTTATCAAGCGGGGAAAACGACAGTGCAATTGACACCTGGGATCCATGGATTTTGGTATTCTGTGGATCCAGTTGCGGTCTTGTCGCCTCGGTGTGATTTGTTCACCACAAGACGATTATATCGAGGTTGATTATGAAGGTGTTTACGTGGTTTATCTCATGTAATCATTTAACCAGACGTCCATGGACAGGAATGTGTGAATTGTTGAACTCAGAAGCAGGAAAAAGAATCATTCTGTTTGGCCGCAAAAGCAATAAGTATGAAACATTATCTAGATGTCTGATGATGGATAAAGTAATGTATCAAAGTTTGGTCGTGTCTTTAGTAGAATGTTCATCTTCCTCGCGCAGCTCCCTAAGAGCATCCAGTCCATTCAAGAATCCCTGTTCAAGTGCTCCGTCAATGAACGCACGCCAGCCATGAGCCCAATCCGCAGAAGCGAAGAATATATTGCCGTGGCGACTTTGGAGCTCATCCTGGTACTTCGTCATGAAACCGGGAGGCCAGAAGCATGGACCGGCTTGCGAATAGGGATCTGTGTTCCAATTGTGGAATACCTATACCCAGGCACCATCTTGTTAGTCAAAGAGACGACGAAAAAATTGCATTTACTGGTTAACAACTTACGAGCTTCTTCACGTCCATCTCATGGAAATTGCGGAATGCTTGGACAGCCTTCTCTGGGTCACGCTCCGGAACAAAGTGATGTCTTTCATCGGTGCCGAATGCGACGAGGTGGGTATCGCCACTTGGAAGAACATTATCTCCATAGGCGTATAGTAATACGTTAGGATAGCAGGCGCCGTTCCACGAGGCCATGCCAGGACCTTTGACAATAGCATGAATCTTTGACATGTAATTAATATGACCGGCTTGAATAGCCTCCTGGCGAAGAGGAGACAGAGGTGGATCGAATCTCAGCGACTTGAGCACATTCAACGGTGCGGTGCAGATCACTTTTCTTGCTTGGTAACTTCGGCCATCTCGAGTCGTGACGCAGCTCACCCCGCCAGGTAGCTGTTTCACCTGTTCCACGTGGGTTTTGAAAGTGTACTCCAGTCCATTGTTGACGGCATCATCAAAGATTCTGCGGGCTAGTCCCGATTGACCCTCACGCAGCTTGTACAGCAGCCACACGTCTTCAAAGTTAGCAAACTCGTGGTTTCCCAAAGCGTGACCACGAATCATATCCCATAGACTTGAGTTTTGCAAATTACCACCGGAGATATGCAGCAGAAGACTGAGAAGCAGGCCGGATTCCTCGGTGGTCAGTTCTCCCTTAATCTCCTGGTAGCGATCCCAGCAGGAATAAGCATCCCATTTTTCAACCTCCTTTCGATCCACTTGTACATTGTCGAGTTGAGCATGGGGCAGCGGGCAAATCTTGCGTCCTCCTGCTCCGTCCACGTTGACGAACAAGTTCCACCCCTTGGCGGCGAGAGCACCAGCTTCGTCGTGAGAGACATGACGTGTAGGAACGCCTTGTCATGTTTATTAGCTAACGTCTACCAGTATATATATATATAGCTTCCTCCTACCTGGTAGCGTGAAAGAATAGTAATCGTTTTCATGACCAGACTCCCGGGTCTTCACGAGGTCTCTGTCCATACCGTATCGCATCATCTCCCGGAACGTGTATGGCTGGCAATGCGAGACCCATGTTCCTCCCATCTCGTACTTGTAGCCTAGAATAAAAAAACGATCAGTGTGTTTCTACAGATAACAGGCCCGGCATGAATCTCACCATCTTCCTCAATCGTGAAAGTACGACCTCCAATTCTGTCGCGACCTTCAATCAGAAGCACACTACGGCCTTGGTAAAACGCAATCTGTCATTGGTAATTTTCTTTATCTCTTAATGGACAAGGAAAAATGGCATACCTGCTGTGGTAAGGTCCCGGGAAGATGAAAGCCCGGCGTAGCCTCCTCCAATCACAATAACATCATAAACAAAGCTGCTCGGAGCTTTGATTCGTCGTTCTGGAGAGATAACTCCCTTGCAGGAGAAGTCTCCCTTTTTCAACCCATTTTGCGAAGTCCAGGAGAAACCATCTTTAGTTTTTCCGAGCATGGTAACAAGAAGAAATGGGAAATGGCAGCGTTTGTGAGAGGCACAATGTTCTTATTTGGAGGTAGCAATGGGTACAACAAAAAAAAATCTTCCCTTGGATTATTTTATACAGGGCTAAAGACCTGTTCTTCCTCCGAGGTATGTAGAAGCATAAAATTTCAAAGCCAGCAAAGTATTGCCGTCGATAGTCCCCATGTCGACATAGATGGATGGCATTCCTACGCAGGCGCCTTCCAGATCAGGTTCTCACTAAGCGCACGCCGCGGACAATTTCTAAACTTCTGTAACTCTAGCCGATTAGCAAACTTAACATACATTGCAGATAGTGGTATCATTAATGTCTCGCGTCTTTCACTGTTCAAGTTTACAAGCAAGGGTTGATTGGTACGTACTAGCCGCTTTTGTCTCCGAATAAGCGCATATATCAAACTTCGGACCAACAACTGCCGCCAGGGCTGGGCTAGGTTGAGAATAGCCTGAATAGGCTGATAATAGAATTGTTAATCATTGGTCTATCTTCCCAAGCTTATGCCGATGTATAAAAGTTCAATGCGGGGTGCAACAACCTATCATTTACCTAATTGGGTCTCCAGAGTCACTTTTTATCTTGAACCGCGCTTTAACTATTCGAGTTCCCATTATCCGCACGTCCAGGTGGCAAATTGAAGTGATTTCAGAGCCCTCGTCCAGGGCAAACGCGGTTCTCTTAGTCCACGAGCCCCGATAAGGTAGTCAAGCTGCGCATTTCTACGCTTAGGGGACGCCTTGCACATAAAAATACGACTGCATATCTATACATGTATAATTTTCTCTGATGTTGAAACGAACGGACGTAAAAGATAACAGATTATCAAGTTTCGTAACTAGTAAATGGTAAAGCAATTACCAATGATTTACGACTATCTTTTACTGTCATCAGCCTTGGAAGACGAACTACTCCCTTCATCGTCTGCGCCGGACTCAGGCTGTACCACTTGTCCCACAATTGTGCACTCAAACCCTTCCTGAAATAGCTCCATGGAGACATTCTGCCGAAAAAAAGTATTGTTAGATTGGATATCTTGCCATGGGTCCAGACTGCAAGATCAGTGGACGGGGCACTTACAGGACCAGAAAACGTAGTTTTCTTTCCACCATACCAAAGGCCCAGAATGATTAGGACAACACCAAATGCAACAACGCTAACGTAATTCATACTTTCCACGGTTGTTGGGTATTCGATGGGGAAGCAAAAGAGCACGACGTAGAGTGCAACCCACAGGACCGAAAAAGCGTTGATAAACGGTCCAAAGACATTGAGGCCAAAAGGCCGGTTGCGTAAAAGCTTCTGTCGACCGCGATATAAAAGGATCCCCTGTGGGATGGCGTAGGTCACATTCATCACAAGGATGGATGCTGATATGAAACTGTTAAATGCAGCGGTAGATCCCACATATATGATGCCGTAGAGCGAGATGATAATGGTACAACTGACAGTTGCGTTGACTGGCATTTCCAACTTGGGGTGGATGATGGAGTGCCACTTTGAATATGGCAGGCCATTGTCGCGAGCAAATGCCCAGGTTTGGCGGCCAGTGGCCGCTAAACAGCCCATGGTGGCACCCAGATAAATGATAAGGAGCCAACAAGTGAAAAATGTGGCAACAGCAGGACTGTTGGTGGCGCGGAGGAAGAGGAGACGGATGGGTTGCGTAGAATCACCCAGACTCTCTAGATCACCGCCGGAGAAGAGAAAAGATAACGTCCAAGGTATCGCGGTCAAAATACCGATGATCATAGTCAGGCACATTGTTCGGGGAACAACGCGTGCAGGGTTTGGTATTTCCTAAAAAAGAAACACCCGGTGAGCTGTCGACCTGAATCATACAGAAAAAAAAGAATTTGCTATATACGTACCTCGGCAATATGAATGGCGCTGTCGGTGCCAATGTAAGTGTACATAGCAGTTCCACAGGAGATCATGAATCCCAGCCCGTCACTCCAGCCACTTGCATTGTCGTAGTCGGCAAATACCTTGTATGCGCTGTTCTTGGTGCTACTTGTGGCCAGAACAGTGACACAAAACACCAGAAATCCGAGCAAACTGGCAACAAAAAGCCCCTTCTCAACCTGGGGGATTTTGGTGGGTAAAATGCATAACACGGCTGTACAGCCTACCATTATGGCGACGTATATGAGCCATATTTGCCATGTCGTTGGAGTGTAGCTCTCGTGATAAGCAGCTGCTAGATATGCGAACATTTGAGCTGTAGGTGATCCAGATTAGCCGAAGTATACATCTTTACCTTGGAAGGTGAGACATACCGGCGTAAATTGCCGAGGCAGCAGTGCACAGAATCCAAGCAACAATACTAAGCCAACCTGTAACAAAAGCTGCAAAGGCGCGAGTGCTTTTGCTAGAGAGCATGAAGGCAAAGTGATACTGTCCACCGCAAGTTGGGAATGCTGAGGCGAGTTCAGCGAGGCCGAGGGCTGAACGGACAGGCATTAGCAAGATCCTTATGTTACGTAGGTTGGCTACACTCACTTATCAAAAAACAGGCGACAGATGCGACAAGCAGCGCATAGAACACACCAGGTCCTCCGCCTGCGTTCAGGGGTTGTTGAAATGTAGCAAATATCGCAATCCACGAATTGGTGATGGAGAAGGCGAGCCCAAGGATGGAAAAGACGGAGAATTGCCGTGGCATCTCCTCCGAGTGGCCTTGGGCCTGAAGAAGCCGTTGGTCTGCCGTCAGTCTGTCATCCTTGTGGCCCATTTCGATGGAGGGCTCAGATTGCCTGAAGGCCATTGTTATTATAAACGGGATTTAATAGGGAATGAGGGTTAAATTGTAGTGACATACTGCAAAACGTGGAGCGAAACTTCCCCTTTTTAAAGATTATTCCATGGGTGCTTTGCGGCGGGACCGTTGAAACATACTGTTATGCTTGGATTATCTGAATGGATAATTTAGGTTGATCCACCGGTCTGGTATGTAAAGATAAGAGTCGGTATCTGCAAACTGAAAATGTACTAGGCTATTGACCCGTCAAATACCTAAACCCTATTCCACATAGATGTTATATCATGACATGAATGGTATCTCGATGCTTCCAGCCAACCTATACGTAGTATTTCCACTCACTTTCTTTGGCTAATCTCCTGGAAGCAAAGTCTCCGGTATCGAAAGAGGCCAATCTATTACAAATGGATTCAGTCATGCAGTTCACTATCGCGTTGAACCAATCATGCTAATATTATTGGACACTGAAATAGTAGATTGTAAGCGGCCGGACTTGATGTCTCGGTATTTGGCATGTCCATCTTTTGCGTTCCCAACCTTTCCGAATTTCTATCTTCCTTCCATTTCTTGTGCAACAAAGCCAGGCTCTCGCTCAGAATGTCCGAACGCCACGTTTCGTGGTTTTTCTGCAACCTACCCGCTATGATCCGTCGATGGCTTCCGGTCGTGGCGGCCATTCCGGCCACGACGAGTGGCCAGCAGAGAATGTTATTAGCTGGAGAGCGTAGCGGCAGCTTTTCAAGACTGGCGACAAATTTTGAAACGAATTCTCGAATCTGTGAGGACTGGAGCGCGGAGCTGGGGTTTAAAGTCATTTTCAGATGAATGATGCAAGCAAGTCGATAGAGTTCCGATGTGATGATCTCGTCCGCTGGTCTCAAATCATCACCGTGCATCTCTTCTACGGCATGCCAATTGGATATTTGGGATTCGATGCCTTCCAAGTCGGAGATGGTGATTGCATCTAGCTCCCCAGAAAATGAAGGTTGGCAAGTGAGTGTCGAGATCTGAAGGATGAAATAGAAGAGCTTGATAGACCGTCCAATGAGCATTCCGTGGTTCTGGATACCCATGATCAATGATGAGTCGAAAACCTGTGAGGCGAGGGAAAGTTG
Organism: Penicillium sp. OUCMDZ-019; assembly: GCA_011750695.1. Classification (NCBI taxonomy): domain Eukaryota; kingdom Fungi; phylum Ascomycota; class Eurotiomycetes; order Eurotiales; family Aspergillaceae; genus Penicillium; species Penicillium sp. OUCMDZ-019. Next base: position 88,868 of record WTTZ01000044.1, on the reverse strand, counting down.
CAAGTTTTGACCGTGAGAAAATGCGGCCAGGGTGAAAATATAGCAGAAGACTTCAAACAGTAGTCTCCTTAGGGGTGAGTCGGATGCGGTGGAAAATGACCGGTTGTAGCACATCAAGGCAGCGGCGTTGATATGAGGTAGGATTCGGTCGCTTTGCGTAAAGTTTACGACCTGTCGAGGGGTGGAGAGATTTCTGTCAGGATCATCTACTAGATTTGGGGGAAAGGGCATTATTACCTCATGAATGCAGAGCAATAAGACCGCAAACAAAGTGTCATCTAAACGTATGTGAGCAACCCTTCTACCATATGACTCTAGATATCGACGCCTACCTGCATTGGGGGACGATAAAGTAGTAGCAGAGTCGGCGAGCTCAACATCGAGCGCCGAGCGAACACCAGCTACTGCTTGACCGTAGAATCCCCGGCATAAATTGGCCATATCGGCACTTCTAGGTTGGTATTTGCTCAAATCGCCAGCGGCCACGGCTAAAACACAATTCAAAACTAATTGACTTCTGTGTATGCTGGGCATAATAATCTGGAGGCAGCTGTTACGATCATTGCCACGGGCAGTGAGCCACAGGGGACTGGCTTCTGAGAAATGCGAGATCAGGGTCTGCACGGTGGGCTGGGTCGGCGTGACCATTACGGTTGTGAATGCAGCCATCTCTGAGGGGACTGAGAAGTCCTTGTTCTGGTTGAGCTGTCGGCTGTACGAGTGCATGCGAGCGCTTTTTGGTTCGCGATGCCAGTTGCAAGGCAGGTCTCTCTTCAAGCATGCATTGCAGGAGGGACGTTGTTCGTCGCATTTCCTTCGGCGGCTGCGGCATTGCTGGCAGCCAGCCCGTGACCTGACAGGTCTCTCACTGGCTGTCGATCTGTTCATGGCTCACAAGAGGTGGAATTGATGACTTGCAGCTCCTTGACAAAGTCGAGAAGAGAAGGCTCTTGAGGCGAGTTCCGATGTTGTTATTGGAAGGCGCTTTCCCCGCTGGGGCTTATCATAGAAACCACGCCGCGTAGTAAGTGGATCGGCTTATCGTGAAGCTAGTAATTTACATCGTAAGTACGTGCTTATTTAGGTACAATTTACCAAGGCCCAATTTTGACGCCATATTAAGCACAAAAAGCACGTCTGGGCCAATGAGACATGAGCGATAGCCGGATCTGGAACAGTTTGGGAATAGTGGTAATATTCAGACAGCGCAATACGGAATCACATGACAAGTCACATGCCGATAAGGAAGATCTATTCTCTCTCCTATCGGAGAAGATTAATTAAAAAATATAATGAGTCAAACTTTCATGGAGAATTTGGTTGAATTTATCCCATGTAATTAGCTGGTGTTTACACTGAAAGCAAATTCTGGTACTGAACACCATGCTCTGCATTTGAATTTTTAGTTTTACTGGTCAGAATTGTCTAACTTGGCTGCCAACTCTGCCATCGCCTTTTCTGGGCCATGAACCGAGCTTTACACAGGTTTCGACGTGCCACTACGCTCAATTTTGCGAATGATTCTAGCGGGATTTCCTGCCGCAACATGACAAGCTGGAACATCCTATACGCAAGATATTAGCTTCTGAACCGAACCAATAGCTGCTTACGCTATGATGTGATAAAGAGAAAATCGTCACCATTGTAACCACGCTGCCCGCGCCGATAGTGCATCCGTCGCCAATTGTGACCCCTGGTAGAAGAATGACATTTCCGGCAATCCAGCAATCCTCGCCAACTGTTATATGACGGCCTAGCTCTGGTCCGTTTGTTCCGTTGCGTAGATCGGGGTCCAGAGGGTGAGTGCCGCTGAAGAAACACACATTGGGGCCGATGAGAGTGCGCGCTCCAATCGAAACGGTGCAAGTATCGAGAATAGTGCAATTAAAGTTGATAAAGACGTTGCTTCCGACCTTGATGTTGGTTCCGTAGTCGATATTGATAGGCCGTTCAATCCAGGGATATTCATGAAGAATTGCATCTTCCTCTTCATCTGTCGCACCTGGCGGTGGTAGAGGTCGAGGATCGTTCGTTATACTTTTTTTTCTCTTTGCGTCAGCCACGAACATCCCTTGACGCTATCAAACGGATTGTTCTGAATCAGGAGGTTTGAGGCTCGTAACTTGGCTCACTCTTTCCAGTACGCTGCCAGTTCTCGTCGGGACAGCTCTCCTGCACGGTTAAGTTGACCGACAATACGCCCGCATCGTTTGCGTGCAGCGACCAGTTCTGGAGAGAAAGCATAATAGAGCTCACCTCGCTCCATGCGGGCGAGGTTCTCCTTCTCGTCGATATTGGAGAGCATTGCGATTTTGCCTTTGAATGAGGATGTGACGATGAACAAACAGCAAATTTGCACGAAAAAATGTCTAGCTAAAGATTATATCCAATATGATCATTGCTATGAGCAAAACATTATATATAAAAATATTTGACTTTCTACATATTCAACGATGAGCAGCCGCGCTAGTCAGTTCTGGGAAATTTTTAGCCGCGCTTATCGATCCAGATCTAGTTTCACCAATCAGAAGCCGGGATGTAAAAAAAGGTTCCAGCTCTTAACAAATATCATGACTAAGGCAGAAGAAAGAATAAATACGCCTTAAAGCATGCGGTGCACAATTCCTCAGGTGCATTATGACTATGGTTCCACCAATCAGCTGGCCGGAAGTACGTCTCACGCGATTGGTCGAAATCCTCATAGTTGCTTATACGCTGTCAAGACTCAACAAAACACTGAAGACAGTATCTTGGTCTCATCAATCTTTCGGTTTTATTTCAAAGGATTATATCTAGCAATCGACTTGTCATAGCCTAATCCGTCCTATGACCCTTTCAAAAGCGTTGTTTTGGTCAGCCATCCACTGGCAGAGTGAGTTGTACTCCTCCTTGTCTTCGTTCCTAAGGCATGGAGCAGGACTGCTCGACCAGGTGCTGATAATCCTGTCACACGCTGAAATCCAAGACTCTCTTCCGTCAGGGCACCATTTCCTCCACATTTTAACCTCCTTCAGTATCCCTCTCCTGTCAAGGATGTCCACAATTTCCTCCGGGGCTGTTGCGATCTTGGGTGCTATCTGGTTTGCGGGCAAACCATAGAGCATCTCAAATCCAATAGACGCGTTTTTCAATCGGTCCAGCTCGCACAGCTCTTCCAGATATTCGAGCGCTTGGAGGTCGAATTTGACACTTCCACCAGTAGCGAGCTCTCTCCGAGTCTGCCGTTCGCTGTTGTTGGCTATCCGCTCCAGCTTGTTTGCACGAAGGTTCAACTTCCAAGATCGGAACGGTTCCTGTTCTTTGAATTTCTTTTTCATTTCATCGACTCTAGACTGGAGGTTCTGCAAATCTTTGCCCGTGCGAAGGAGACGGTCGATGGGGCTGAGCCCTTCGGCATTACCGACTTGCTTTGACTCCTCTTCCATTCTGGTTTTAGATTTTGGAAATAGTATCGTGTTGGTATATTCTTGAAGGGTGTTATTGTTCGAAAGAAGGCGGTTGGTAAGGAAAGATACGGTCTTATATAATATAATCTGCCATGGCTGTCGTCCTCATATTGTTGGAGCTCGCCGGTGATAGAATATAATTTGGAAGGAATCGACTTGACATCTCACTGGTTGTCTGCGATTTCCTTCCCTTTTCTTTGCTTTAGTAGAACCTGCCAGATCTTCTGGAAGTGGTTGAGAAATGACTTAAGGCTTGGACATTCCTACATATTTCTAACTACATGTGGAACTGTCCGACTATATGCTTATAGCTAGAACACAACCTTGGAATACTGACAATGCCATGTAGAACAAAGGTATTCCCTATCACAAAGCGAGATACAAAGAGTTAATCAAAGTTTAATAATGCTTTTGTTTGGGGAATCTGTAAACAGCTTCAAAGGGCTTTTATTATTGGAACTTCCTTTATGGCTAAAGCTGTTTTATGTACAGATGGATGGAACCTTGGAACGTTATATATTTATATATAATTGCAAGAGCAACGTATAATGTTAGGTAGTAATACTGCATATACTGCACATTTACTTGATCATATTATTCATAGCAATACGAGGGATGTAGTTAATCCTAGTCATCGATGACAAATAATATGCAGTTATATACGAACATGCATCAAGTATGCATGTACTTGTAGTGTGGTAACATGGACCTATGTTTGCATACGTATTGTTACATAGTTTAATACATGCAATGCGCGCCCCACACCACGCAATGTGTGTAATAAATTACGTATGATACATAGAACGTACTAAGCAGATCCTTAAATACGCAACAATACCCATTTTTTCTTGTTTTCTATTTTATTTGTCTTTGTCCTTTCATCCATTCACCCACTATACAGAATGACAAGCCCTCTTGTGGAACAAAGGTAAATGGATGCATGCATTCTGTACGACACTTGTTTGAAAAATTCCTGCTCGAATACCATGCCACATTTGAATTTTTCAAATGCTTTTGACGTTTGTTACCTGAAGGACTGACGATTGTGAGGCTGTTTAATCTCATATCCAATTCATACACAAGTAAAAAGAACACTCTCATTCTCAATTACTCAAAAATTTCTACATTCAGTCTTGGTCAATTTCAATCAAAAAGGAATCAAAACCTGGAAATTGTCGACAGCGCAACTTCAGCACGCCCTTGCAACAATATTATTAAAAAAAAAAATAAGAAAACGCTTCAAGAGATAAACAAGATGATCAGTCGGCCCAGAGCAGCATCGCCCCAAGCGACAATCCATATGCAGCAGACGCCCAGGAAAAGAACAAATAAAACAGTTTATCTGAAATGAACGAATCGAAGCCAAATTCCATGCGACTGTCCAAAGCCTAGTATATCGTGAAAAAGAGACAAAGGAAATTCGTCGAATTGTTATGATTGATTGATTGCCTATGCAGCAGCAGCGTCCACGTAAATGCCTCTCTTCTTGGAGTTCTCTCGGGTCTCTTCGGAAACGAGATGGTCGTCGCCAATGTATCCCTTTTGCACGTTTTCGTCGCTGACAATCTCCCGGTCCATTGTTTCGAGGAACTGCATCTGCTCGCGGATGAAGGCCTTGGTTCCTGCCGTGTCGAATGGCCGATTTGCCCGCTTGAGGTCGCGCATCTTGCGCTCCATGTCTCGCAGGCGGTCTTGCAGGATCTCGAAGCGGTATTCTGTGTATTGGTGGTACAGCTCTTTGAGGTCTGAGATGGGGCGCACGGTGGTGAGAACTGTCTCGTCCTTGACGGCGGCTGAGCGTGGGCGGAAGGAGGTCACTGACGTGATGCGCTCGGCGGCGCCTAAGGCACGCAGAGCTTGGTGCTCGATATATCGGCCCTGGAGGATGACGGCAGAGCCCTGCACGTGATTAGTACGTCCCTGGAGCAACTTAAATGAAGTTCTATCGGAAAAGAATGCCTTACCATCTGAGGACCGCGCACTTTGACGGTACCGCCGTTGCCCTTGCGCAGCATTGTCTCGCCGCCAACCATGTCGGTGCAGTCAGAGAGCATCGTCACACAAACAAAAGGATAGCTATCTGTATGCCAGTCGACAACGGGGTGCTCGTCTTCCAGCGGGCATCCGGCAACTCCCTCATCAGCATTGCGCTGTGCTATCTCCAGCTCTTTGGCCTTCTCTTCCTCGCTCTGTACGGCAATGTTGATGTGGGCGATTTCCCAGTCCATCACAGGCACCAAGTCGATGCCTGCAATCTTGGAGACGATCTCCAAAACCTCGGGGCTTCTCCATGCATCGTATATGAACGGGGCACATCTAAGAAGAAGAAATATTAGCAACTGCCAACTACTGTGCCGGTGGGAGAAAGGACAGTGTACGACTTACTCTGGAGCATAGCCACGCAATTGGCAATGGGACAGATTGCTGGAGTACTTGTACTTGTCCCAGACTTCTTCACTGAGAATCTCGGCTCGCATCTGCTTGACTGCCTCCTCGCTGAAGAGAGGGAAGGGCTCCGAAACACCCGTGGAAGAAATTCCTTTGCCTTCGGGATAATCAAGCTCTTGCATAGTCCACACTTTCGAGGGTGAAGTGAACTTGATATGCTTGGCTGGGTCGAAAGAAACACGCTCATCGGAAGACAGGTTCTCCCTAACAGGGATGATGGGCTTGTTTTTGGTAGTTGGTGATGGCAGCAGGGCTTCTTCGACCACTTCTAGGGGGGAGGGCTGAGGAGCCTCCTGCTCAATAGGGGTATCTTGAATGACTTCTGAAGGCATTTCTTGTGCAGTCTGTTCAGGCTCTTGAGGGGCTTCTTGAGGAGTCTCTAGAACAGCCTCCACGGGAGCTTCCTGGGCCACTTCTGAGGTGACTTTTTGAGGGATTTCTTGAGGGGTCTCTGAAACAGCTTCGACAGGGGTTTCCTTTTCGACCTCTTCAAGCTTTTCTTGGGGGACTTCCTGGGCCACTTCTGAAGTGACTTGGGGAATCTCTTGAGAAGTCTCTGAAACAGCCTCGATGGGGGCTTCTTTTTCGACTTCCTGGGTCACTTCTGTTGTGACTTCCAGAGGGGTTTTCTGGGTCTCTTGAGGGGTGTAGTATTCATTCATAAAGGGGTCTGCTGGAAGCAGAGGAGCGCTCATGATGTCTGTGGCAGCCATGATGCTAGTGAAATGTCAGTACAGAAAAAAATACTGATGGGATATATGCCTAAAAAGAGGAAGACAAAAGAAAGTCAAAGAGAGAAAGCAAAGATGGAAAGCGGGCACTCACTGAAAGATTCCCGCAATTTTGATAACAAAGGCTGATTAACAAGATAGCAGATAAGTTCAGATATCGCTATCGATCGTCTCTATCAAGAGAGATAGGCTTATGAAAGATGAATATCTGGAGAGTGTCATATATGGGGTTTACTAGAAGAATGTGCGGTTACTTATACCCATATCCTCCTTCTCAACGACCCGAACATGACTTTCCCTTCGTCAGTGCCAACTATCGTGGAAACAGTCTACGAGCATAACACTTGCTGCACCGCTGGCGGCAATCCAGAAGTCGACCCGCCATCCTACATACTACACTATACCGTGTTGGTTACGACGACCCGGTGGCGTCCAGAGACAAATTGTCAAAAGCACACTCGGCTCACATGCGTGATTCTCGTCCCAACTTCTCACCCGCAAATGCTAGCCGTGGTTGCTATGCCAAAGTCACCGGGAGAACCCATCGTCGCGACCCGAGTCGTTTTCATTCGATGATCATGACACATCGAAAACATAGCGGAAGTTTGTGGCGAATCCACTTTTCGGCCTACGCTCTTGTCTACATGGAAATTCTTCCTGTGTTTGGTTTGGCACCGGCCACCCTGACGCGAAAGTTTGTCTGTTCTAGCGGTGGAGACGATTGAATCACAATGATACTACGTGCAGACCCGGACTACGTATTATTATTGTGGTTTATAGCTTATGATCTATAGTTATCAGTTGGGGTGGTATGGTCCAATCGGCTCGGGAGGGTCCCTTCATTACTCGGGATGGTTGATGAAACCTGGGATGGAAGCAGCGAGAGAACTTATCTTGGGAAACTAGTGCAGGGAAGGACGACAAATCATGAACCCATGATAGGAGATTGGATCGACATACACCTAAGGTAAGAGGAAGAAAATTGCAAGATCCACGCGAGGTGTGGAGGGGCAGAGCAACAACGGTTACGTCTAGTGGGTTTTGGGATGGACTTTTTGACTCGTTTTGGGATATGGGATCTGGATCGTCAAAGCGGGCGTTGTCAGCCATTATCAGTACCACGGCTAGTACGCACTCACTAACAGACTAGCCAACTTTATTACTAACTTGGTCCTTGTCTAGTGCCTGAGGGAACTAGCCTGCTTATTAGGCAGTAGACCTAGGTATGTATGTACGAAGTACTGGCACTGCTATCATCCGTTATCGGCATTTCCGTGCTCCTATCAACATCTCTCTTTATATCTCTATGACGGCGACAGACAAATTCTGTCTTTAACATTCTATTAACTATATAAACAGTATAGATGATTGGGGGGAAATGTTAATTCGGATTGAATTCCTTATAGTAACACAGCATGCGGGCGCATCACATAAGGTTACGCTGCATACATGGAAGCCTGCCGGGGAAGCCTGGTAACCACAGAGCTGCCCAAGCAAGACACCAAGAAAAGGATATTTTTATATCCTATATGCAGCACAATAATGAATCCAAAAAGCCAAATGATACGTGATATCCCTAATAACGGCGATATTGGTTTTGGGGCTGGAGCGGGGTTATCCAGTCGGGAAGCCGGGCCAGTATAAATACGCATTTATTAATACACGTAGAAGTGCCAAAACAATTGAAAAGGTGCCGGAATAGGAAAGAAATTAAGTGGAATTATGGCTGAGCGATGCATTGCATACATACACTGTATTTACGGTATTTACTGCTAACAACGCCCACTGCGATCTAGATCTCCAGCCGTACGTAAACTTATGCTGCGTCGAGGTCGAAACAACAGAATTCAATAGTCAATAATGAATCATATACCCAGTACGGAGTATTTGACAAGACAAAGAATAAGCAACTTTAGTTAGTGTGTACAACGCCTAACTACGATAGTACGTCCTATCCTTAGTTCTATCTGAATCTATCTATTTTGTTGCACTTTGATAGGGCACCGTCGATCTACTATGTATATTTTTTTATCAGTAGCCAATCACGGCGCGCGCTTTCTACTCTCACCGTTTTATGCCTGGGGCTGCCACTCTGATTGGACCCGCCCCGATGCAGTTAGGCGCTTAGAAGTTAGCATCGTCACGTGCAGCCTGTAGCTCCAGCTAGACGACCCAGACCCACCGCGTCTTCTTTTCCATTCAGTTCACCCCGGTTTCTACTATTGAGCCAATTGATTGATTGACTAGACTCTAAAGATGTCCTCAGCCGCGAAAGACGGGGGCGAGGGCACTTCGTGGTCCAAGGCCGAGAAGAAATTCGGAAGGTGAGTGCGCTAGCTTCCCCAATGCTGCAACAAAAACAACACCATCTATCCTCTCTCCAATTTCTCCCCAATTATGGGGAAATATAAACTCTACACCTTCCCCATTTTCTCACCCCTCATTTTGGCATTTGTCCCTTAATTTGGTATGTATGTTGCTCGGTCAGTGGAAGTTTTCTCTACCTGCCGCTCGCCAGGAACACACTATCACTCAGGAGGCGTCCAATCCCCAATGGACACGGCAGAATTTGTTTATGCAGTTCCGGAAGTTCCATTGATCACATGCCAGACTGAAATTTTTCTACTGACTTTACTGTTTGAGCGTTTGACTGACTCGACCTGTATTTTTTCTTTCAGTAAAAGTGCAAGTGAATTCTATGACCCGTGCCAGGAGTTCGCAGACCGGAGTATCAAATGCATGCGCCGCAATGCGGGCGACCGAGACATGTGCTCTGACTATTTCCAGTGAGTATTCTTCGCTCGCGGTTTTCTTCTTTTCCCTGTGCTCCGTGCCAAGATTTGCTTGTTGTGCGATAGTACTGTCATGATTCCCCGGGTCTTACAAATTGTCTGTTAATAGTTACATGGCTGACGATGGAAACTAGGGCATACCGAGACTGTAAGAAAGAGTGGGTAAGTCTTGACTTTTCGGTGGCATTATCATGCACTACGTTCTCTTTTTTATTCCTTCGAGTTCGGCTTTTGGTTTTTCTTCATCCAAATACCGTCCTCTTCAATAAACTTCAAATCCTTGACGGAAAATCTCTTTCTAACCTGCTGATCTGTTAATGTTAGTTGACCCAAAAAAGACTGGCTAGACCCAAGTCTATACCGGATCAATCATGACACGACATAGCCTTTCCGTTTCATCCTCTGCTGAGCCGTCAGTAGTGGATATGGGAGGATACGAAGTTTCGGCGCAGTCAGTCCTTGACTTGTCATTTCATCTTCAAATCAATCAATCCGAAAATCTCATCTACGTTTGGTAGTCCGTTATCTCTCATACTGCCAGTTGAGGACAGTCTTTTCAAGTATTTCCTCCGGTTGCGGTGGTAGTCAGAGGCATCCTCTGACCCGGGGGATTTTCATTCCCGATTTAGCAAACATCTGCTATCTATTAGCAGTCATTTGTCTATGACGGAGACTCATTTTGTGGGCGCTATCTATTCAGGTCATTGGGTCATTGCAGAGCATTGGTATCCACATTCGCATTATTTTTTCCAGTTGATAGCGTTTGTTTTTCTTTTCTTTTATGTACTTTTAGGCATACTTGTACGAATATAGTGTTTCCTCATTGGGTGGGCAGGGTCGTGTCCGATTCTTTATTTCATGGCATGCCAGGCATACAAGATAAGAAGGCAAACAATCAAAGTCTGAGCGATATTTCGAATCTTGCATATGCATAGTTCTATGTAATGTAGCTGGTAGATCTTGCTATACTTTGTAGTATTATTGTGACATCCTTTCTTGTCCTCGATGTCTGTCCATTGAGAAACGATCTTCAAATCACTCGAGGAGCATTGCATATGCCACGTCAAGTGAATTCACCGAATAGCAGAACGAGAGGAACAAGAAGACAGAGTATCTTGTAGAGCTACCTGTATTGATGATTTATTCCCAGTTTTCCAAGAATGGATCGGATCAGAATGGGCAAGTATCCTCGCTACCGCTAGTAGGGTATAATATTAAATTTCGGATTGAGACAAATAAAGGCTGATCGCATGAGTGCCACGAATTACAAAATAACTTCACCGGTTGCAACAGAACATTTGTCTACAATCAAAGTAGTTGAAGATCAATTCACTGGCGATATTCTAATTAGATAAGCCGGGTCCAGCGACTCCAGTCCGGCGAAAAGCGGCAGCCAATCACAACACTCGATTTAGCCCTAGCTAAGGCTAGCGCACTTCGAAGTTAGCGGCCATGTCATGTGACGCACAACACACATTTTCGGCCACAAAAGAATCTTTTAGATTTAGACGCTTCCCGACCAACCGACGACAACAGCTCACGATACCCCCGGAGGCACGATCACGATGGCTGTCAGGAACCACGGTGCGTTTATGTTATTGCCAATCGATCGATTGATTTAATACTGATTTCTCGTTTCTCCGTGCAGAACTCGCCTCCTCCCGACGGAAGTCGCGCAAGGCACACTTCAGCGCTCCCTCCAGCGAGCGCCGTGTCATTCTCAGCGCTCACCTTAGCACCGAGCTCCAGCAGAAATACAATGTACGTTGCGAATCATACGAGTCGAGGAGATATTATATAAAAAAAATGAACAAACCAGGAGAAAACGCAATCTAACGCAATTCTGAACTGAATAGGTCAAGTCCATTCCTATTCGCAAGGATGACCAGGTCACCGTGATCCGGGGAAGCAGCAAGGGCCGTGAAGGCAAGATCACCTCCGTCTACCGTCTCAAGTGGGCTGTCCACGTCGAGCGTATCGTCCGCGAGAAGACCAACGGCCAGAGCGTCCCCATCCCCATCCACCCCTCCAACGTCGTCATCACCCAGCTCAAGCTCGACAAAGACCGTGAACAAATCCTCCAGCGCATCGCCAAGGGTCGTGAGGCTGCCAAGGCCAAGTCTGCTTAAAATGGAGAGGATTGATGTTTGTTTTTAACGGTTTTATTTATTATGTTGCAATAACGGTCAACGGTGATGGTGCGGGAGTTCTATGAAAAAAAGACTCGAGAAAAAAAGGATCTCACCTACGATTATTAGGATACATACAACTTTGCGGAACTAGGCGCATGCATTATTATCATGGAATAAAAAGCAAAAATTTTGTTTCCTATTCTTTTCCCTCGGTCTATGTTGTGACGAGAGAGCCTGCGCTACAGGGACGCTTGGAGGGTGTGAGAAGAGCGAGATGGTGTGGTGATACCAATCAATCAATGAAAAAACTGATTGTGACTCCAGTTCTATGTCTTGTGTAAAGCTGTAGATACAGGGAAATGTAGTGACGGATCAGCACCGTGCCATCAACTCTGCGCCTTGTCTCTACGAGTTGCTACAACTCGAATCGTCAGCCCTAACAGCTCATACACATGCACGGCTTTGTATAGCTCTGGCTGGTCTACCTCCACGCCGACTACAGGGAACTCTGCGTAATCGAGTATTACAGACCCTAGCGTGCCATCAATCCCCGCAGACCTATGCCCTTGGGCTTTCCCCGTAATCGTTGTCATAACTACGCCAGCTAAGAATCAAGCAATTATTGGAGCACACATGATTAAGTGACAGATGGGTAAAACGTTCCCATCTTTGCACTTAAGGATAAAGAAGCTCTTTTGCAGTAACTCTTTTTTCTTCTTCTTCTGAGAGTCAACATAGTATCCGACGAAGAAATCGTAGAGGATCTTCTTGATCGTCGACTTGGTCTGCATGCCATTAACAATGTACTTCAGTCGAGTACTCTCCTAAACTGATTCGAGAACAGCGGCGCAAATTTGCCTATTCACACCAACACGTGTTGATGTGGAAAGCGAAGTGGAAATATTTTTGGAAAGTATAAGGATCAAGTACAGAAACCCTTGATTTCCTACAGGCCCACTTTGTAACATCTTCACTGCACCCCAATCCCAGGGAAAAAAAAATAAATAAAAAGCAAAGCGTTTTTTTCTTCTTCTTTTCCTTTCCTTTTTTTGGTGAAGGGTTGTTCTAGAGGTCCATGCACTTCCAATGCTTTTGTATGAGGAAGGTTTTGTGGCAACGACTGATATTCAGGTGCTTATATGGTAGCCCTAGCACACCATTAATATATTTTGACAATAATTATTCTGCTCTCTCCCAGGAATACAACCCATCCTCACCCGTGGGGACAAGCTCCCTAAACCACTCCCGTGTATCGACGATTCGTTGGTATTCACGCTCCGAATCAAAGGGCTGCTTATTTATTTCTTTATACAAGCGAGGGAGGACCAGCGACGTATAAGGACCCATGAGACCCAATTCGAAGCTCTGACGGGCTTGAGCAGTCGCCATTAGATCCTTTCGTACTTGCGTAGAGCGTAAAGCCGAGGATGGGAACGACGATTGACAGTCGCGGCTGAGGAATATGTCGAGGAAAATACCCCGATCAGTGACTAGCCCACTTATGTTGTCACTGAATAGCCAGGGGTAGACGCAAAGCGAAGGAAGTGGGACGATTGTGCCTGGAAAGTCGAGAATGCCGGTGATATTCAGATCATCGTCAACCTTGCAAAAGCATTAATTTTGTCCCTCTCGAAAGCAAGAAGAATTTATAAAACTAACCAGAATATTCTGAATCGTAATATCATTATGATTCAGCACAAAAGGTCCATGCTCAAACTCCGGAATGGCAAAATGTTCTGCAAGCTCCGCCAGAAGCTCATAATCAGCCACTGTTTCGTCTCTGTCTTCTTCTTCAGGGTCCCCCAGTGCAAATTTGCGGTTGAGTTCTGCGATGGAATTGTACCATTCCGAGATAGATGTGAATGGACCTTTCTGCTGCGGACTAAGCTTGTTGAATGCTATGGCCTTGAATTGTGGAAAGGCCGTGGCGTTGGTCTCTGTATAAGGAGCCACAAAGAATCCTCCATCTGGCTCCTCTCGCAAACAGCCGATTTTATCAAATTGTAGAGAAGCTGGCGAAATAAGCAAACAAGCCGATCTTTGTAGGAAAGATCACTTACCTAACTGCAAGATGATATCTGTCAATTGTGTATGGATCTTTTTGGCTGAGAGTAGTTCCTCCTCGCTAGGCTCGAAATCCGTACGTTCCAACGTAGGTAATGCATGGCCAGAGAGTCGTTCCATGAGTATGTATGTGGCATTGACTTTATTTCCAGGGGTAGATTGGACATCGTATGCGTATACTTCGGGCACAGGAATAGTGCTATTCTTTTTGATGTATTTCAAAGTCGCAGCATGTGAGAGAGATATCTCCTCTGGTTGATAGCAGTTATAAGGAAGTGGTATGCGTGCAACCCAAACAACCTCATCAGAGAATTTCAGCTCGTAAACGACATTGAATCCTGTTATAAACGCGTAAAGTGTGTTAGATAGTAGATTAATATTAGCTCATATAGGCCATATTTAGTACCTCCAATCGCATGACTACCCAAAGAGCAGGGGATCCCATTTCGAGAGACGGAGGCAGTGGCACAGAGCTCATCCAAGCGGATGGTCTTGACGAACCGGTCGAATTCAGGTGTATGCTCTTCGCTCATCGTATTTGCTACTTGAGTATGGCGGCGTTGTTGAAATCTAAATGACTTGTCTTGCAACTCTTTATAAAGGTTGAGCAATCCAGCGGGTAGGTAGGCGGCATTGGTCAATTTTTGGATCAGAAGCGCTAATCTTTGTCACTAGTCTTGCCTGCGTACAGCCTATAGGCGTGAGTTCCTATATAATCCTTTTTCAATGACTGTTACTGGGGGGATATATTAGGAGTTAGCACTTTCTAATTCGCTCTCATACTATCTATCTAGTTCCTAGCTGTATATAGTTTCTGAGTAGAATGCACAATGCATCCTTTGCCCTGCTTATCCCAAAGGTCACTATACTAGTACAGGCTTGACTACCACCAATGTAAAGAGTTCGTAGAACTACGCAATATGAAGCCACATGAGATATTATATGATCGAAGATCTAGGTGAAATCCGTTGAATTTCAAGCTATGGAAGGGTTGATTATAAGCATTATACAAGTTAAAAGGCATGCGGACATGACAAGTCGCAACCCGACTTGACGTTAACATTGAAATAAACCGAATCACACAGCAAAACATGTAACTATTTGGCGAGTCCTTGGGTAACAATGCAAATAAGGCTGGTCTCTCAGTCAGGCAGTGTGAAAGAGAACGAACACATTTAAAGCTGCGAAGTCGAAACCACGTTTTTCTTTTCGTATTGAATGTCGTCAGCGTTCACGGACAGCTGGCGGAAGGTCTTCTCCTCAGACTCAGTCGAGTTGGGGCTAATCGCCAGGTAAGTGCCGTGTGCGGTGTTGGTGACCTTGGTGAACACAACCCAGGCCGTTGGGGGCATGGCAATGAAAAAGAGAGCCACGTTAATGGCGCACGATGCTCGGTAGTCCAAGTCCTGGGTGGTAATGACGAAGCCGAAGGTCGAACCGAGACATTGGATGGAGTTGATGATGCCAGAGATGAAAGAGGTTTCATTGAGGTTGTTTATAAGGGTACCGGCCAGCCAGTAAATATACGTCGAGACCCTAGAATTAGATCAGCCCTTGCTGCCTAGTTATTCAGGTCTTATATATATATATCTAAGGAAAACCTACATAGGATCAGCAAGACCCCACAAGCAGTACACGAGGGCCCCAAGGCCGTAGCTGGGATGTTCCCAGTCCAGGGTTGGCTGCACCTTGGAGTAGTGGACCTGGACGATCTGGGCAAGAATCCAGGAAGCACCGGCTGTGATCAAGATGACCACAAAGCCGATTTTGGCGCGGGTAATGCGCGAGAAGCGGTTCCAGTCGAGAAGCCGGCCCATTGCGAGAGCGGCGAAGATGCCAATGACCTGGAAGAGCACTGAGTTCAGGGCCCGCGAACGAATAGAGAAGTAGGCATAGTTGAACTGGGACTGATATCCCATGAACCACTGGCCGTACAGCATCAAGGGCAACATGGCCAGCAAGGCAGGCTTCTTGAGGATGCCCTTGAAGATGCGGAACTCGTCGATGAAGCTGCGTTGGCGGATCAGTTTGACGACTTCGCCGTCGGCTCTCTGGACCTTTTCTGGACTGGGAAGGAGTAGAGCAAACGGGAATCCGAGACTCATGATGGTCATCAAGGCGATGTAGGTCGGGTTGCTGATTGCGCCTCTCTTTCCGTCTTTGACATTCAGGGCGAGACTGATGATGTCTCCAATGAAGGCGCCCACGGATGCAAAGGCAAATTTCAGAGACACTGGGCAATTAGAGATTAGATGGAGTGTCCTTTTTGCAACATTAGGGAAGAGAGTTTGCGAGCACTCACTCGCGAAGCCCTTGCGATTTTCCTCGGTATACGCAAGCAAAATCGCGCCCGCTGCGACCCAGAGGAAGGTTCCTGACAGGCCGAGCAGGACAGCGCCAAAGAGAAGCAGCCAGTTGGTTCCAAAGCGGTTGTTGCAGTACAGACCGGCGGCATAGGGGGTGTATCCAAAGGTGCCGAGCTATATCCACGCCGTCAGCAAACATGGTCTGGGCGGAATAGACCAATCGCTATACTTACAAATAATACCCATTTCGGACTGATGCGGTTTGTCAGACTGCCGACAAAAGGGCCTGTGATGGTGATGATGCCGAAGATGATTGCATTGGCGGCATTGGAGATATTGGGCCTCACTCCTCCGCCAGCCCCGAGACCATTCAAGGCAGAGTAGATTCCGGGACAGGTGAAGCCGGTCATGGCCACTAGGAAGGCACAATACAGGGTTGACCTGTACCAGAGGACAGGCTGTACCGTCTGGTGCTCGGCCATGCTGACAAGTTCTGACAAGAGTTCCGGGGCAAGTTGTAGCAACAGGAAATGGAAGATGTGCGCCTGCGGATGTTAGACGTCGGCGCTGGAGGATATTTATCCATGGCGATGCATCTTTCAACTCGCCGTACCTACGATCGGGGATCAAACTTTTGGACTTCATTAATCATGATCCAAGATTTACCCTCCACGGCGCCGGATCATTCCAGAGGCGATGATTGGCCTGTCGTTTATAGCGGGTTTATTAATATATATACATTTACGGAGTATATTTTAACTAGTAAGACTGCCAGAGAAAGAAAAATGGGGCGCCAGTGACGAATATAATAGTCAGGGCAAGGCCTGCAAGGCGTGCTTGAGAATAACAAGGCAAATAGAGGAAAAGAAAAAACGGCGGCGAGCATGGCTACTACTACTAGTGCTGCTCCACTTCGGATTGCGTAAGTTTCCTACGAGATTGCTTAATGTTAATGTTTCTTGCTATGTCTATACTCAGAGCTAACGACTGCAGCATCATCGGTGCAGGCCTCGTCGGCAGCGCGGCCGTGATAGCCCTGGCCCAGCTGCCCGGCGTCGTCGTCACAGCGTTTGAACGTGCTGGCGCGCCACGCGAGGCCGGAGCCTGGATTAGCCTCAATCCCTCGGGTCTGAATATCCTCAACAGACTAGTCGACGCGCAGAAAATCAGAGATATCGTATACCGACCCGAGGACAATGCCGTCTCGGTCGCCAGACACTGGCGCACGGGCGAGGAACTCAGCCGGTCGTATTCCTCGCCAGGGCTGAAGCCCGATTTTGTCCAAGCGCGCACTCATCGCCATCCTTTGTTGCAAGCTCTTCTCGCCAGCGCCAGCCCGGATGCCATCCAGTACGGCCGAGAGGTGGCCGACGTCGTTTGTGAGTCGGACCACGTTCGCTTGGTCTTCACGGACGGCACGTCGAGCGAGTATGGGCTGGTGGTCGCCGCCGATGGGATTTACTCAAGTGCGTAAAGAAAGAAGGAAAGAAAGAGAAAAAAAAGACTTGATTAACGACATGTGTCTACAGAAACCCGACGGAAATTCCTGCCCCAGCACCGCGTCAGCTACAGGGGCACCGTTGCCTACCGAAAGATTTTTCCCGTCGCCGATATCGAGCACCTTGATCTTCCCCCTGATTCCTCGGCCTGGTGCGGGAATGGGGAGACGGTCTTTCTGTCTCGACTGGGCCAGTCGCAGTAAAAGTACTTTTTTTTTCTGGTTCCTGACACGACGGCATAGGACTGGACATGTACGGAATCGTTATCTTGAAACCGGAAACCGCAGAGCTGGCAGCAACCTTGCAATGGCAACGATCGGTCGGCACTGCAGGCCTGGATCGACTCCGTGATGCATACAAAGTCTGTTCAATTCGCCTATGCATACCCGTGCTCAAACATTCTAACTCTCCTAGGACTGGGACCCGCGCATAGGCAATGTTCTCAACACCATCACTGATATTGAGGCCTATCCATTGGAATCAGGGCCTTGGCTGGAGAACCTCATCTTTGACGATCGCATCGCATTTGTCGGTGACGCAGCTCATCGTAAGTGACACAGCCCGCTTCACCCAAACGCTGAAACCTGACGTCCGCCAGCCACCGCGGGTGCATATGGAAACGGCGCCGCCATGGGATGGGGGGATTGCTGGGCATTATACCGTTCTCTGCGTACTATGTACACAACATCGTACGATGTCCCGCGCGCTTTGAGCCTGTTCAACGAAACACGGCGCCATTTCTTGCATCGCGTCGAGGCGCAAATGCTGATCGACAAGGAAACGGGCAAGTACATTGCAGCCGCGGAACAAGACGAGCAGGCGTGGATTGAGCGGTTCAAGCGGCGGAAAGGGCCGAATCTGTGGATTTCTGAGCATGATGTGGAATTGGCCTTTCAGGAGACTCTGGCGACGGGGCGGCACTTAGACCCTCACTATGGAAGCTCCGAAGTCGACATAAGCCAGGACGATGATGCCTTGCGCTAGATCGTAGAGTGACCCAGTGCGGGGCTCTCTATTTCAGTCATGTCGATATCGGCTCGAGTTCATCCGATATTCCAAGGTTTCTTGTCCTAGTATACTCCGTACAACGGAATTAAACCAAAGGACCGCTTAATGGGCTTGGTAATGCTCACTATGTATAAATTGTGCCTTGTCCGAGCGTAGAAATATATACATCCATGAGTCTTACCAGGTACAACGCAAATACATTCTTGCGTCTTCGAAGATAATCATGAGCGACTTCTCCGAGTACTCGACGCCCAGCAAGGACTGGCTGTCGGTCGAGCATCTCCTGCCCTCGCCCCCCAAGGCCGATCAAACAATAGAACAAATTCGAGATGCGCGCAACGCCGCGCGCGAAGAATACGCCCGAAAGGTCTTTGCCGAGCAGTTCCAGGACCAGGTCGTCAGGCAGGATCATACCATTCCTGCGCGCGACGGACATGCACTGCAGGCTCGCACATATCGTTCCACGGCGCTCGCCTCTGCACCCGAAGGCACCAAGCACCCGGTGTTTCTGTACTTCCACGGAGGTGCCTTCGTGTTCGGTACCTT
Source organism: Penicillium sp. OUCMDZ-019 (assembly GCA_011750695.1). NCBI lineage: Eukaryota > Fungi > Ascomycota > Eurotiomycetes > Eurotiales > Aspergillaceae > Penicillium > Penicillium sp. OUCMDZ-019. The sequence goes on along the minus strand of WTTZ01000044.1, from coordinate 69,896 downwards.
GGACACGGAAGATGCGACATGCGCGCGCATCGCGGCCAGGGTACCCGTTATTGTTCTCAGCGTCAATTACCGGCACGCGCCTGAATACATCTTCCCTACGCCCTGGGACGACGCAGAGGATGCGCTGCACTGGCTGGTCGATCACGCGCACACGTTCTCCGGGGACAGTCGCCGCATCGTCGTGGGTGGCATTTCGGCGGGCGGCCAGCTCTCGGCGTCGTTGACCACTGGTCTGTTCAAGCAAAAGCACCCGGCCAGACAGAACATCGTGGGCCTGGTGCTGCTGATCCCGGGACTCCTCAATCACTACCAGAACTACGATCACGTGCTCAAGCAGCTGGCCCATCCGGAAAAGGCGTCCCGGTTCCAGAACGCCGATGCGCCGCTGCTCAACGCGCAGGGAGCGCGGAAATTCAACGACATCTTCATGGGCGCGTCGGAGGAAAACCAGCGACACCCGCGAGCCAGTCCGGGCGTTGCGACCGTCGACGATGTCAGGGGATTTCCGCCCACGGTGTTTGGCATCGCAGGCCGCGACATGTTCCGCGACGAGGCGCTGCTGTATGCAAAGACCTTGGCCGAGGCTGGGTGAGTTCAGATGACAGCAAGGTGTACCGGGAATTAACGAATTGACTGCAATGCAGGGTTCCCACGTCCGTCAACGTGTTCAGCGGTTTCCCTCACGGCTTCCGGGCGTTTTCGGACAGCATTCCCCAGGGCAAACAGTGGGATGAGGTGATCAACGCGGGCATCGCATGGACATTGGGCCAGCCGGTGGCTCGCCAGTTTGCGATCACGAAGTGGTAGTTTCTGACTATTTTGCATACGGAGTAGGCGTATATACGGAGTACTATATGGTATAGTGCGCAGAACGTCCCACCAATCGGAACCGAGAACGTGCTGCAGGCGCTAGTACCGGAGTAGACTAGAGTCCGCATGCCTCTGCCTCAGGCCTCAGCCTTTGGATGATAGATGTGAGAATTAATAAGAACACTCATTACCATATATTTGGTTCTCTTTCGCCTTGAATTAACTGTTTGTCTTGAGTATACTCTTCTATCGCCAGGATATTCTAGTTATTCGTTCGAGGCTATCCTAGCTATTTTACGAGGCTTCCGACAGCCAATCAGGACTACCGGAATGCCCCGGAGCTAAAACATTAGCCCTATCATCTAGGTATGTATATAATTGTGATGATACTGTTATACAAAAGCACACCTTTCTGGCCGCTGGTGACGTGAGACATCTTCGTTCTGCCTTTCCCGGTGTACAGACTAGACTATGACTATGGCGAAACGAATGATTAAGAGAAAAAAAGACAAATAATAAAAATGTCGACCGGATTCCGGCCGATCCAGGCAGCCATGGCTGCTTCACACGAGGAGATCAGCCAGCTCCGAGAGGAAATAGCCAGTCTTCCTGCGCGGCGCTCGCAGGGCATTAACCGCGCATCCATGGTGGGTGGCCTATGTATCTATGATTGTCAGTCGCAATCGCTGATCAGGGACGCAGGCTTGCGAGATATGTCGCCTGAAAAAGGTCAAATGTAGCGAAGAGCAGCCAAAATGTCGCTTCTGTGACCAGCATGCCTTTGATTGTGTCTATCGAGGCAACCATGACCAGTCGTAAGGCGTCTCTTTTTGTAAATCCATGATGCGAAACTGGCTAAAGAATATGTCCAAAGAACACACCATATGCTGTCAGCTCTGCGAGAAAAAGTCGAGCAACTTGAGCAGCGTATCCAGAGACTGTCTCAATTACCCCCGGAGACCAGCATCAATAATTCTCCTCCGCCTAGGACGGTCACTGTCACTGAAGCCCTAGAAGTATCATGTCCCACCCCAACCTTACCTCAAGACGCAGCTTCTGTGTCATCAGCGTACGAGAATCCTAGGTCGGCACCGACGCCGAGTGTGCGCGAGAATCAATACAGGTTCATTTCTTATAGTCGCAGCGAGCACCATCTTCTGCGCGAAGAAAATCGAGAGCCCATCCCTTACGCCTTGGATGGGTACTCGCTCCCCAACCGATCGGTGATCATGCCTCTTCTTTCCTCTTTTTTTGACGCAGTCTATCCCCTGTACCCGATTGTTTGCGACGATGCCATGTATGAGATGGCGTCCTCGGTGCTCGGGCGAGGATTCCGTGATGACTCTGCTTCGTGCTTGATTCTACTTCTCATCTCACTTGCCAAGGCATACAACCCCCAGTCTCTAGACTCTAGACTAGCAGACTTCCAATACGCGTCGCTCCTGTTATCACGTCTCGGAACGCGCTTTTCGTTGCATGTCTGCCAGGCCCATATGCTTGCTGCACTGTATATGCTGAAGCGGGGTCGAATCCTGGACTTTTGGTCGTCTCTATACCATGGACTGACCATGTTTTGCACAATGCTATACTGGTATGCCTCTTCTCCTTCCTCTCCGTATTGAATCGTTCATGGTAACCCTCCTGTAGGGACGAAGCCCGGGGAACTGCTCGGAACCGATTACCCAGCGAGAAAAACACAATTTTGCGATTCTATTGGGTTTCCTTGAACATGGAAAAGTAAGACCAGTCTATTCATCTATGATTTATGCCTTGCTAATGGTTTTTGTTGCAGAGATTTTGCTTGCGAGGCAGGCATGTTTCCAGTGAGCCAACTTGCAAGGCTCGAACACACAATGCCTCTTCCAGTCAGCTGCGACGAAGCAAGTTTGATGCATTTGCGACCGTATACACGGGCTATTTACGGATTCTTCCTGGCCGAAATGTCTACGAAACATAATAAACCAGCTCTTGTCTCTGTCTGATGACGAAATCTGGCCACGCACATCGACCATGAACGAATTGCCTCGGTCCCCGGTTGCAGAGGAGTTTGACAACCAGCTGTCCACGTGGCTGCATAATGTGCCCGACTTTCTCGACTGGTCGCCGGACATTTCTCCCCCTGTCTCGTTGCAAGGTGGACGGGGGTTGTCGGACCTTGCATCACGACTTCAGATGCTCTACTGGTTTGCGCAATTTCTGCTCCTAGGCGGTTTATCCCAAAAGTCTATTGAAATGACTGCGGCCGATAATAGTGGCCGGCTCAATGGAAAGCTTTTTCACAACAGAGCGGTCGTTGCAGCTGTTAGGTTTGTAGAGGTTTTCTTGTTGGATGATCCGGAAATCGATCTTCTCATGGCGCATAGGTATTCCTCTCTTTTTCTTTGAAATCGTCTGATTTAAAATGAGTTACGCTGACGCCTGTCTTAGAATTCTAACCGCAATTCTATTCGCAAAAAGGAGCCTGGAGCTTGTCGACCGCCAGAGAGTCCTATACGAGACATACAATGTTTACGATATACTAGGTCAATCTATCGACCGACTGCAATTGAAATTCACAGGTGATTCGGAATGGATTGCACTGGGAATTAGCAAGTGGTATACTTGACTTTCGCTGTATGGTGTTATACCTAGGTAAAAACCGAAAAATCGCAGCCAATATTGCATAGATAAGAATACTATCCCACCACTCCATTCAGGTTACGGATCATGATAGTCAAGTGAGCTCTGTTAGAGAGAACCATGCTTGGTACTACGGATTGTATATTCAGTGTATCAATCAGTTTATCTCAGCAAACAAGATGAATAAATTCGTAGAATTGACGTTTTAGAAAGCAATTCCAGTTTTCGGAATTTGAGCATATTCTAGCTACCTCCTAGGATGGCACTGTCAGGGTACAGTCAACTGTGGTTATCCTAGTGAGCTCCAACTTTTGCCTGAGTAACCACCCTCCAATTTATCTTCTCTGGAACTTGGTGATAAAGTATCACTGATAGCCCATAGATCAACCACGGTGTTCTTGGAAGTCTGAAAACAAACCGATGAATGCCAGTGTTTATTGGCTGTTGGCTTTCTCGTGTTTTTCCATCAAAGCAAGAAACTGCCTTAGGATAGGCTGGTTCTCCCCCCTAGGCCCACCAAATATCTCCAGACTTTGATCATTTGTCATGGGCTGTCCGCTCCGTATCTGCCCAGCCCAGTTGAACAGCATCCGATCCAACTCTCTCATTGCACGCTCTTCCGAATCGCATATCCCAGTCGTTATCAAGGGCGGTCCAAATGAGAGCCCAAAGTCCTTCTTGACAGATGCCCAGTATGTAGTGCAATATTCGTTATCGATATCGATATCATAGTCGCCATCGCCCCAGATGATCTGGCAGCTGGCTTGGATTCGTTGGCCTCGAGGGGTAGCCATGAGGAGGTTTATTGTCAGAAACGACAAGCTCGACTTGGGCTTTTGGGGGTAAATCTTAGTATTCGCAGCAATGTCAGTATTGCACGAGGCTGTATAGTATGAGAATAAGAATCTGATGTTCAAAGACAAAGGGAAAGAGAACTAACTGATTAGGTCAGGATGAAACTCGCAATAGTCTGTCTCATCACGGAAATTGAAAGAAAGTGAGATGATGTAGAAGAGAAATGTATTCTGCATTATTATAATCTGAGTGAAGGCATATGCGGTGCCAAATTGGGCACCGCGCAGCTCTGGCTAGTCATCATTGGCCAACGGGAATCTCATGATATTTTATTGTCAGGGACGGTCACTTCGGCTCGTAGTTGGACATGTACGCTGCTGAATTTAGATGTAAAATTCACGGTATCTTTTTCAAAGAAAGCCAGGTTGTTTGTTTGCATTTATTTTCTTAGGGCTATATCCCCTCAACCCTAGGAAATCGTGTATGCACCTATCTACAATCGCCGATCAGCAAGGAATTTAAGCCACCACCACTGACCAGTATTCGACTGGTTGTCTCTAATGGCATGTCTCACTCATTCCAGATGCAGGTATACAGTTGGTGGACAATAATGTTAACACCCTGTAGGAGGTCTCTAGAACTAAATACATCATCTAAATCAGAAACCAATATAATAAGACTTCCTGCAATTTATATAATGAAGGTAGTATTAATATATAATATTGTCATAAGAGGACCTCTAAATACTACCTAGGTACTGTTAATTGCTGGTAGCAACATGATGCGTAAGGGAAGGTGTTAACATTTTTGTATAACCACAGTAAAATAGCTACGAACGTACGTACTTCGTACAGTGCGTACACTCGAGATTTTTTATCACAAGCAGGCTCCATCCCCGGAAATAAGCACCCCTTGTTTCTTCGAATAGTATTGGCCCCGCCTCCCATTCTATAGATATGTAAGGCCTATTTGAGTAACCCGAATTCTGGGGAAACAAAATTCTGCACGTTCATCAAAGGTACAGCGTGGATTTTTAGTAGGTAAATGACTGGTTCGCTGCTCTTGGGATGAATCTTCCGGATATGATTTATCACAAACCGCCGAGGTTTTCTTTTTCCTGCTAGGTCCTCGGCGCATATCCCCGAAATCCTCACGCATGAACAACTAACTGATTAGTACATACTCAATAAACCTGTGGGAGTGTCGAAGCTCTAGGGTAGTCTGGGTTCCATCAAGGTCAAGAACTGATGCCGGTTTGGACAAAGATCAAGAATACCATACTTCACATGGGCAAACCAGTAAGAATTGTGAGGACAGCAGCCAAATGAAGTGCGGGGTGAAGTTGGTTATTGCTTTTTCCAGGTGCTAAGACCAGTAATACGTACTGCATATGCACCATGCTACATCAGGAATTCAACTTGCGGTGAAGTTATGGACCCCTTGTTGGATGAATCACCCCTAGGTTCTCAGTGCCTTTCCTTTCCAATCACGGGATTTCCACTGGCCCAAGATAGCTAGACAGAGCTCGTCTATGTCGGTTTCTAACCAAGCACTACGTATGATTTCATGTAGCTACACATGCGCAATCAAACTTTCTTCCCTCAAGCAATCTAGCTGGAGATTTAATTTATGGTCGATCAAGTGCTTCATTATTAAACCAAACACATCTTCTCTCACACTTTCACACTCTCACTCAGTTATCTACAATGGCCTGCGTACTTGAGCCAGGGATCGATCTGCCTACCGCTGATCTGATTGTTCAACTGCAACTTGAAGATGCCGGTCTTTATTTTGACTCTTCTAAAGGAAAATCTCGAGAACCCACAAGCGAGGAAGTGGCATTTCAGTTGCAAAATGAGGAGTTGGAAAGCATCTCCCAGCTGCTCATGGATAGACGCATGGCCATGAGTTTTGCGGCCGCCGTTCAAGCTGATGGTCGAATTTTGGCTGATAGCCGAATTGAAGAAGATATTGCAAGAAAAGACAGAAATATTGCACGTCACTGGGTAGAAGATGGACTCCCTGTAACATCGAAAGATCCCCAGTCAGAATCAGCGGTATTAGATGACGAGATTCTGGCTAAACTCCAGATCTTATACATGTCCGGTCTCCAAGGATACCATGGCATAGAGAGCATGGAAACAGTCAATACAGAGACCGAGCAATCCGAATCTTCAGCTTGGGCAGCCCAGCGAAACCGTCAACCACAATCACAAATAAGCCACTGTGTAGCCTGCAGAGAAGAAACGGAATTCGTTAACGCGATACGCGTTCCCTGTGGTCATGAGTACTGCCGTTCCTGTCTGGAAGATCTATTCAAAGCTTCAATGACAGACGAATCTCTATTTCCTCCGCGCTGCTGCCGAGAACCCATACTTATGAGCATAGCTCGCATATTTCTGAAGAATGACCTCGTGCGCCAATACGAAAAGAAAAAGGTTGAGTTTGAGACTCCAAACAGAACATACTGCTACTCCTCTACTTGTTCTGCCTTCATCAGCAGAAATCATATCGATGGTGAAGTAGCCAGATGTCCCGATTGCGGGCACACGACCTGTACGAACTGCAAAGGACGAGCACATATTGGCGACTGTCCAAATGATACTGCCTTGCAACAGCTCCTAGTTGTCGCACAGGAGAATGAATGGCAACGCTGCTATTCCTGTTCACGGATGGTGGAACTGAATCATGGTTGCAATCACATGACGTTCGTACCCTCGCATTACTTTTCTCTTTCTTGACTCTGATTTCTAATGGATTGCCACAATAGGTGTCTTTGTGGTGCCCAATTTTGTTACAACTGCGGAATACAGTGGAAAACCTGTTCGTGTGAACAATGGGACGAGCATCGTCTCCTTGCGCGTGCATACCAGATAATCGACCGAGAACCAAATCCTCCCGCCGCCGCCGCCCCTGATCCTCTACCGAATATTGATGAGCCTCAGCTGGAAGGTCAAGTTACACCGGAGATTGATATAGACCAGGTCATACCGGAATTCGATATAGAATCTCATTTGGCGGTTCAAATGGCACAGCGAGACCAGTTAGATGAAGAACCGCAACCGCGTGCAACTGCAGAGCCCTCGGCATCAGCACTAGAAAGTCAAATCATTCCTATTCCAGAGATATCTACGCCACGAGATATTTTGGTCGCAAGAACAATCCAGGAGCTCCGAGAGAACCACGAATGCAACCACAGTAGATGGCAGTATATACATGGTCCCCATCGATGTGAGGAATGTTCCCATTATCTGGGGAAATATATATTCGAATGTCGCCAATGCAGGCTTCAAGCTTGTAATAGGTGCAGAAGGAATAGGCTCTAGTGATATCAATCAGTTGGAGTGCTAAGAGGTCAATAGTCAATACAGTATTGGTTTGATGCTTCAATTTAGGATTGAATTATATCTTTGATACTATGGTAGTATCACTGCCACGCTTCGTCACCTCCATGTAGCAGCTAACCTATCTAGGAAGGTTAGCCCTAACTTGTCCGCCTCGAAACAGTTCAATGTGACAGACATAGATCGGAAGGCCTTAGATATCTTCCTGTGGAACTTTAGGGCTTCCTATTAGAAATCTTCTATGGCAGGGAATATAAGCAGAAATATGATTGGTAAGATGGAAAGGAGAGTCGAAAATACGATTTTGGTGCCTTAGTTGCTTACCGTTCCTCGATATCATGCATCCAAGGGCACTCAACGGTATACCGTATTATCGGAGCTGATGTATAATACCACAGCAACAATTTGATTTCGACTTCTCTGCATATGGCCGAATCTATGTGAAATTATTTCCATTGCTTTGGAAGTATATGTTGGAACTAGTCCTTAGGGTCAAGATCCCAAGAAATTTTTAAAAAAAATCATATGAGCTCTTGACCATAGAGTTCCGTATGGATGATATCATATGTATGGGGGCTACTCCTGATTACCAGTCATGTTTGATAGACTCGAAACTGATTTCGCGGCATGGCTGTTCAGGAGACCACTTCACGGAGCTTTTCACAGCAATATCAAGTCAATGGAATTATTGATGACAGCTTCGTCGTATACATAACCAGATGAGGATGAGACAAGTACCTGTTTATCAAAGAAACAAAAGAATAAAATGGAGTAGAAGAAGGAAAGAGGAAAGCAGTCGTAGGCGGTAAGAAAGGCGGTGAAGACATTTGCCGGATACATTCTCCCCGCACAGCAAAAAAGATGCCAAACATCGACAGACGGTTTGACCTCAAACTGCACTCGCATTCTACTACTCCTAGCTTTTGGATCAATCTCAGATCGAAGCTGTAGGAAAATTCTCGCGACCGATTACACGGCAAATCTCATCGGATATCGAGGAAGAGAAACGCAAGCAAATACCGTCGTCGTGCGGGGAGGTCCGATCATGTCCGCTGCAGCAGACGCGGTGTTCCACCGACGGAACAAACAGATACAAGATGCCATTGATTCCCATAATCTGAAACAGGCCCTGCAGCTAATAGACAAGAGGATCAAGAAGGGAGAAGATACCCGGTTTTTAAGAGTGAGTTGATTTGTGTTAAGCCAAAGAACTCGGGTACTTTCTTTCTATTTCATTTCCCCAGCATTTGGATTTGCCCAGCTGATTGGAAATTTGTGATGATATCTTGCTATATAGACTTGTATATATCTATATTAGCTTCATTCAATTGAATTCTTTACTGATATTCAATCATTTTTTAGGCATGGAAAGCGCACATCCTATACCTACATCCCGATCAGACGCATTCTCAACAAGGCATTGCAGCTACACTCGATATATGCAAGCTCGATCCCCCGACTACGGATATAGACACACTAGACTTGTTGAACTCAACCTTGAGACTTGTAAAGGGCCACGATGATACCGCGAGGGGTCTCTGGGAAAAGGCAGCAAAGGCAAAGCCTCAGGATCACGAGATTCAATCTCAATGGTTCACGAGGTCATTTGACGGAGGAGATTGGAAGTCTGCACAGAAGGTTCGTAGAATCAAAGAAGAAAACTGGAGAGAAGAAATATAAAGAGAGGAGAAATAGAGGCTAACCGATATGTAAACTTACAGGCCGCCATGAGTCTTCAAGTCAACTTCCCTAAGCAACGCAAGTACTATCTATGGGCGATCTTTCTGTGTCATCTTCTAGCCGTCGATTCTTCTTCGTCGGATTCCGAGCGCAAATTATTTGGTACTCTGGCGTACCGTATGGTCTCCAAGGCCGCGGAAAACGTCCCAGCTGATCCTGTATGTACGCCTACATAGGACGGAGTGTTCCTTTGTGTCTATGCCTGATAACTGCTGACTTGTCGGTGTGAACCATGTAGAAAGAGTTGCTGAGTCCTCCCAGAGCTATCCAAACTGCCGAGGAGTTGTTACTGCTCATCAAAATCTTCCAATCACAAGGTCGAAACGATGAGATCCTGAAATTCCTCGACAGCGATAACCTTGGTTTGAATTCCCGGATTGTTCAAAACGACTGGTTTTTCATTAGGGAGAAATTGCTTGCCCTGGAGAGGGCGGAAAAATGGGTAGATGGTCATAGGTACGCAACGGAGCTTCTGTCTATGCCAGCTGAGGACGAGGCGGCGAAGAAGCTCCTGCAGGAAAGAGATGACTGGGGAGTTTGGAACCTTTTACTGAGCTCGACCAAGAAGATCGACAATAAAGAGTAAGTTGTATATATCATGTCAAGTTCAGACGAGCTCCTCGCTAACTAAAACTTATCAGGACTGCTGAGCAAGTTATATCATTTGTTCAGGAATTTTCCAAGCGTTTCCCCAAGTCGCGCAATGCTCACCTCGCTCTGTTGGAAATATCAGCGTGGAAGATAGAGTGTGGCGAGCTTACGCAGGCCGACCATCTTGCTGCTTGTCAAAAGTATTACGATTTCAACAGTGGCAAGGTGTACTGTTTTGACGACGTACGGAAATACACATCATATCTTGATAAGACTCGGATTTCAGAGCTGGTCGATTATGTTATAGAGAAAACCGCGGCTCAGAAAGATGTACGTATTGAAAGCCGATCTAATATTCTCTTTCTCAAAGCTAATCAAATCTTATTTAGGTTTCTAACACTGCCCAGCAAGTTGCCATTATCAACGGTTTCAAGCTTGAATACTGTTTTAGAACCTTTTCTGAAGACGGTTTCTCAACAGAGCGAGCAGAGAGCTTTGTGTCACGTTGTGTAAAGATGTATCGTAACATGAAAAAGGACGATGCCACCGAAGGGGCAATAGAGAATCAACCAAGGGACGACCTTGGGTTGCTTGCTGTTATGAGCCTCATTCGACTGAGTAACTTCAAACAGTCAGCTGACACCCAGGAAAAGACTCCCAACTCCGAATTGATTCGTTCTGCTGCTTTATTGGAACATTTCTACCAGGACTCACCTCACAACTACCAAATCCTGCTTCTTCTCGCTAGGATATATCTTCTTCTCGGTGCGGGTTCGATTGCCATGAAGACATTTGGCAAGCTTTCCGTGAAACAAATCCAGAATGAAACCGTTGCACACAATCTATATACTCGTCTCGCCACAATCCACCCACACGGTGCACCGCCTATTGAAGCCGAGTATAAAGATTTCATCCCCGAAGCCGCTCTTACTCAGGCAATCAACTTCTACGAGAGTGCTGATCGTACAACAACGAGACAACTAACCACGGGGTTGAATCTTGGAAGCTATGTTAATGTTGAAGGCACTATTGAGCTTCAAAACAGCTTAAAGAATAGTATCTGCAAGCGGATGTGGGCTCTTGAAGCACGGCGTATTGACAGAATACAAGGAAAGGATCGAACCGATCGATACGCTGGTATTGGTGAGTTAGAATCTAGCTTTTCCCCCATCTATTTGAACATAATCATTGACTTGGTTATTTTATTTTGTAGTTTCGGATGAGTCTGAGTTGGTCGATAAGCGCACTTTTGATGCTTTCATGAATTGCGAGCCGTTGGGAGCGCCATCATTCGAGGAAAAGTTGCGACCAGGACCCTTGCCAAAGGTAGGTTCGCAATAAACAGAAGTAATGTCTATGTTTGGATCGGCATTAACTACTTGGTGGCATAGGGACCGTGGATAAAAGCTGCAGGTGTAATTGATCGGATTTGGGTGTACAATCACCAACTGCTGTTACAGAAACCGGTCAAATTGGAGACTACTTTACCTGAGCTTGAGAACCTAACATTGTCCGGAAATGACATTGACGATATGACATCAGCCGAGAAGACGAATTTCGAGATTCACCGCATTTTACTAAAAGCTATCTTATTACTATCCGACTCAAACTCGGTTCCGGGCCAAGACATCAACAAGATTTTCAAGCAGATGGAAGAATGGGTCTCAACCACCTTGCAATCTGTCTCTGATGGTGCTTCAGCTTTCAACGAGACTACCATCTCCTTGCCATCAGAAACCAGCAAGCGATCATTACCATCATGGCAATATCTCCACAGCAGTTTCTCGCTTCTAGAGACAGTCAAGGCGCTATCAGTGACAATATCAGTGGCGGAAACATCAGCAAAGCGACTGCCAAAGACGGGTGCTAAGCCTTCCAAGGAAGTCGTCCAAGGTCTCAAGGCACTTGTCACTAAGCTTCAGGAGACAGTCAAGTCCAATACACGGACTTTGAGGTCGAATGTCATGGGATCCGGTGTACTGGGTGCATTGACCGATTTGATATTCCAACAGAGCCAACAAGAAGGCGAGGCCACCAGCAACGAGCTTCAGGAAGAGTTGGAACAGACTCTGGATTCGAGCGACGTGGAGATCTTCTGCGGTGACCTCATGGAAAGTTGGGAAGAGGGGCTTGGAGGGATACTATCAGTCAAATGAATGGACAGTGTGGTTGTTTTTAACAAGCCTTACATATTTGAATACCCAGCATAGAAAAAGACCAAAGATTATTCTCTTTGCGAACAATCTCATCTCAATCTTTAAACAGAGCCCCACGTGACCGCCCGGGTACAGTAAGCCCCATCGCGCAGCCCTAAGCCCTAAGCCCTACATACTCGCCTACGGAACACTAACACGGGTAAGAGCAGCGCTAACACTCACGGAACCAAACCATTTTTGGCCAGTGCCCCGGCCCATGAAATTCCTTGAGCCGATTCTTTTGTGAGCGAACTTTTTGACGACCATTCGACAAATCGACAACCTTTCGCCCAACTCTCATCAACACGAGATAAATAATCGACAAAATGGCGAAGGAACGTACCGGTATCGTGGTCGGCTTGAACAAGGGTCACGTATGTTTTTCCCTATGACATGTTGTTTTGCTCGTTTTAGATGCTTTGTCCTGGATGTTGTGACGAGGTTGTGATGGTGTTTGGGAGTCTGTCTTGTCTTTCCGTCTTTTCGACCACAATCAATTACCAGCTCGCTATCGACGGTTTTACGAGGTGTCGAGATGGGTGGATGACGAACGACAAATGGCATCGAAGAGACGAAAGTTGAACAAAATCATTACTCGGTGGACTAGGAAGGCCGGCAGATGTTCATACGGCTCGACAAGCTGATCAAATTACGAGGATTCCATTCGATACGTCTATGCCGTCGGATTTGAAGGATGCTGTGGGGAGAACAACCGATTGAACGAGCTGGATTATATGGTTCAATCAGAGCGACCTGGAATTGACTACGATGGATCGAAAAACATGAAAGACTTCCAATCACCATGACGATCTTGAATCTTGCACAATGGACATGGCATCTGGAATCGCAGAGGTGTCAAATAATCCAGAACAATGAACTGACCATTCTTGCTATACAGAAAACCACCCCTATCGAGAGCAAGGCCCGTATCTCCCGCAGCAAGGGTCGTCTCTCCCGCCGCACTGCCTTTGTCCGTGACATCGTCAAGGAGGTCGCCGGTCTTGCTCCCTACGAGCGCCGCGTTGTCGAATTGTTGAGGAACTCCCAGGACAAGCGTGCCAGGAAGCTCGCCAAGAAGCGCGTACGTAACACCTCATGTCTGCATCATCTCTATATAAAACGAAATCATGCTAACAACTTCTCCAACAGCTCGGTACCATTGGACGTGCCAAGGCCAAGGTCGACGAGATGCAGAAGGTTATCGCTGAAGCCAGACGGGCTGGTCACTAAAGAAAGAAAACCTCCCTTTTTTTTCTTCTCTTTTGTTGCCATCGTCCTCCTCGCCCGCTACTTTTACGTGCTTCCGATTTTTTTCTCCCCGTTTCTCAAAAAACCCATTTTCGTGTGTTCGTTCGCATGGCGCAAATCGAATATCTCTCTCTATTTTTTCTTTCCCCTCCGGGAGGAGCATTGAATCAATCTCTCAAAAAAGAACCCCATATCTTGTTTAACTATTCCGACTTTTCTTTCCTCCCTCGCATGAACTTCAAAAACCTACCATGAAATTCTTCTTTCCGCCAAAAAAATCAAAAGAATCGGTTACGGTGAAAATGGATATTGGGGGGGAACCGGGGTTGATTTTTCGAAATTATTTTATGTCTCCTATTATGTGCAGATGCCAGAATAAATGAAAGGAGGGCAGGAAGAGGAGAGGAGTTGATTGATTGATATGTCCATTTTATTATGGGCGTATCATGATCATATCACATCACATACGCTAGATGAAGAAATGAAGATGTCGTGGATAAGAAAAATATAAAAAAAACTTAAATAATAATTGTGTATGACCAAATAACATGTGTTTATTGAGAATGCTTGTTCTTATACGTGCCTAGGTTAGTCCTTTAATCCAGCTTGATACGTATCGACTCTACTAGGCACTCATAAAAGGGATAACAGAATGTCATTATCATCATCTTCAAAACATAGTGCCTAATCTATTATCGAGGCTTTATTTATAACAACACTTATTTCTTCCCAGGCAGCTTGAGCCATTTCGGCACTCCACCACCTTTTCGACCACTGCCACCTTCATCTTTCTTCAAGCCCATTCCTAATTTGCCCAAGGCAGATTGTTTTTTATCTGCTTCTTCTTCTTCAACAATTCCGGGCACACTAGGAATCTTAATGTCTTGTGCTTGGGTGCGAAGTTCTGGCTTTAATATCGCCGTCGTTGTGGCAGATGCAGGGCTGCTATCAGCCCATGTAAAATTGACAAGGACTCTACCTCTGAGTCCTAAGTCTTTGATCAAGTATTCCTGGTCTGAGTCTGGAATCGCCAGTCTAGGCCCTCCGGGTCCTGCCCGTGGTTGCTTTGCTGTTGCTCCGAAGATTACTAGTGAGAATTTCTCGTTGACGAATGACGCATTCAGACAACCTCGTACAAAGGAGTAAAGAGACGACCCTGTGTCGGCTTGTTTGAATTTTGCAACAACCTGACTCTGGTCTGGAAATCGGATTTTAACCTCGGTTTCAGTGATGCCCGCCAATCTCTCTTGCTCTGCTGCCGCCTTGTCGGCGATTTCCTTGTCACTAGGGAGACGAACATTGTGCGACAACTGGTTGAGTCGTTCTTGATGAGATTTTGCGTGCTCGATGCTGGGGACGTAATCTTGTTCATTGTAGGATGTTAACGCAGAATGCGGAGTTGCATTTGTGGGCGGTTTGTAGACAGTAACTGGTCGCTCAGACACAGACAGAGTTGGCACTGCCTCCGTTGGCTGGGCCTCTGCTGATAATCCTTCAGGACCTGATAATGGTGTTGAGGACGGTAGAGTTGAAGCTTCTGCAGCTACAGTTTGTGTTATATCTTGTTCGTTCGTCGTAGTAGGCTCTGGTATTTGTGCTGGGGCACTTGGAACCGCCGCTGCCCCTGTTATAGCACTACTTGAACCTATCTCCTCTTCAGACTCTTTGAAATACTGACTGATCATCGTCACCACGTCGTTGAAGCGTTGTTGCGTTGTTCGGAACGATAACCGGAAAAGCACATTGCCACTATTGAAACCCAACTGCGCCAACGACTTTTGCAGATCTGAAAAATCTGCCAGTTCTCGACCCATGACTTGCAACACTGGTGTCTGATAGTATAAACTTCCGGTGCCATTTGTCTCGCTATCAGTAACGGGCACAGCTCGGGCTGTCAAATTCCTTGTCGATCCATTTCCAGCGACTCCGGCTTCGAATTTTCTCAGAACAAACCACAACGTTGTAGTACTCGGGAACTTATCCAGGAGCCGTCCGTTGGGAGCGCCCTGCGCTTCGGACTCGGGAAGTTGAAGGGCAACGGTCACAACAGATGGGGATTTCGAAAGTTGTACAAGCTCGAGTTTGGCGCCGGAACTAAGACCAGACAAACGGAATATAAGGGACAAATCGACCTGTTTGCTCTGATGTCTGAAAAGAAGGAAACCGTCAGTCAGGTAAAGGCCTCGATAGGTATGCTAGGATCGCTAGCTTACTTTAATCCATACTGGCTCGCATTAAGGCCAAGCTTGCCACAAGCTTCTTGTAGCACGTCTGCTAACGGCTTCGATGGATTTGTCTTTATAGTAGCTCTCCTGGCTGTGGAATCGATTACCACGACATGCGAGCTCATGATTATCCAAGGTGCCCCAGATTGTAAAGCGGGGCAGCTTCGCTGGTGCGCCTTTGTCTAGACAATAGCAATAACAAAAGTGTAACCAAGGGATATGCAAAAGTAAAACGAAGGTAGTTGGCTATAAGATCATGAGAAGAGCAAAGAGAAAGGATTGTGAGCTTGCTAAGCACCGGCAAGTTCGATGAGATTCTGTTTGTATGGATTGGCAGCCGCCGAGCGTCATCGCTCAATCAGATCAAAGTTCTGTCCCAAAAGGGTTACCGCCTGGCCCGAGCTCCCCCATCTCACGCGTGTCTTTGGCCGGAGCTGCTCCAGGCATCATCACCACCGCCAGCTCTCTCTGTGTTTCCTCTTCTGCGACGACTCTTTCCCATCACTGGCTGCTTTTTCATAGCTTCTTGTTTTTAAGCCAAAGCAATATTTCATCATGGTACGGCCCTTTTGTCCACAGGGACTTGATCAAGAGTAGCTGACTGACCTGACACTGTCTCTTCTAGGGCTCGCCCTTCGACATCAGTATGACAGACTCCGCTTCTTCCTTCGTTCGTTATCTTCATATACTAAACCCTTTATCCTAGATGGCGGTGCCTGCGTGGCAATGGTCGGCAAGGACTGCGTCGCAATTGCCTGTGATCTACGACTGGGTATGCAGGCCCTGACGGTATCCAACAACTTCCCCAAGATTTTCAACTACGCACCCTCGACTTACCTCGGCCTGACGGGACTGGCCACCGACGTTACTACCGTCTCCGATCTGTTCCGCTACAAGGTCAACATGTACCGACTCCGTGAAGAACGACACATTGCTCCGCAGACGCTGGCAAACCTCGTCAGCTCAAGTCTGTACGAGCGACGATTCGGGCCGTACTTTGTGTCCCCCGTTATTGCTGGAATTAATCATACGACTGGAAAGCCATTCATTTGCGGATTTGATAGCATCGGCTGTATCGACTTTGCCAAGGATTTCATCGTCAGTGGTACAGCCAGCGATCAGTTGTTTGGTACCTGCGAGGGACTGTGGGAACCTGACCTGGTATGAGCTTGTTCCTCTCTCTCTCCCCCCGTGGATACTAATTTATGTGAACTTATAGGGCCCCGAGGATCTTTTCGAGACCATCTCCCAGGCACTCTTGAACGCCGTTGACAGAGACGCACTTTCCGGCTGGGGTGCCAACGTCTATATTATAGAGAAGGACAAGGTCACAAAGCGGTTATTGAAGGGACGGCAAGATTAGAGATTTTTTGTGTTTCGTTTGCCTAAATTAATCGTTTGACACCTCTTTCCAATCTTAGCATTGTGCACGTTATAAAGTCATAAATTTGACAATGATCCCCGACTGGTGTATAAAAGTAAAGCTTTTATATCTTGAATCAATCAATCAAAGCATGCTACTACGACACTCCCAATTACTCATAATCACCGCAATAGTTCCAAATTAGTCGCAGCTTATGTATGATTATCACGATACGAGTACGACAATGTCATAGTTACACTATTCCAAAAACGGCTAGCTCTACGCCGCGGTCTTCTAGACTTCTAAGACTTCTTGTCGAGACCGGCGCCCTCCCTGAGTATCTTCATCGTCAATGCTTCTGCTTCTTTGGTGTCTCCAATTGGCGCGATAGGACTCAGCTTGTGTTCACGTCCACAAGCCATGACGAATCTTGGCTGAAAAAATGCATGCAGGTCTTCTAATGGGTTGCCCGCAAAAGCCACCACATCAGCAGCGAGCCCAGTCTCCAGTCTGCCAGTTTCATGTGCAAGCCCACAAACTTCAGCAGCGACGTCTGTGGCGGCCGCAATCAGCTCTCGAGTGGAGTATCCAGCGTCAGCCAGGACAGTCAGGCCATCGGCGTAACGTTCGAATCGGCAGAGGCCAATTCCAGCGTCAGTGCCCATGATGATCTTGATGTTTGCGTTACGCAAGGATGCCGAGTTCTCGATAACTGTTGTCCGTGCATCCCAAGGGCAAAAGTAGTGTTCTTCAACACAGGCTGTGTTCATCTATTTTGCATGAGTTAGAACACAACACAACACAACAAACCGGTATTGAAAGTTCCATATTCATACCGTTGGACACACTGCTATCTTATTATCAAAGAGTTTCTGGGCAACAGCCGGGTCAAACACTGCTCTACCCTCTGCATTAATCCATGCACAATGCTCTACTGTGTTGAATCTGGCATTTGCGACGCGCTCAATGCCTTCGGTGCCGATGGCATGCGCTGTGACGGGAAGATCCAGCTTTCTAGCCTCGTCTGCAATGGCATCCATCTCTTCCTGCGTGAAACGAGCTTGTGACGGATGTGAACCGGCAGTCATAAAGCCTCCTGTAGACATAACCTTGATCAGGTCAGCCCCTTCGGCAGCCCTTTTTCTGACCTCTTCACGCACGCCGTCAACGCCGCCACAAACACCGCCCATAGCATGCGCGTGGCCCTGGGCGACCGTCAAGGGCGCATTTGCGCACCGCAGTCGTGGGCCGGGCACTTCTCCTTTCTTGATGCTGTCGCGCAATTGAATCGCCGTCAATCCCTTTGACCCTAGATCACGTGCCGTCGTAACCCCAGCATCCAAAAGTCGTAACGCGTTCGTTTTCATGAGAGAAAGCAACTTGCTATCATCGAGCTTGATTTCAGTCGAGGTATTTATAGAAGACGGATCCATTTGCAAATGAACCTACAGCCGCCAGAGTCAGCATAAAAGCCCTTTTTTTCTCTTTCGTTTTTCTTCTTCTTTAACTTGCATGACAATCGAAAAGCCCCGGCATCATGGTCACGTCGCCCAGGTCTCGGAGAATCGCATCTGATGGGATTTTTGACTGACAACTCAGCCATGGCCCAACTAGCTCAATCCTACCGTCTCGGACGAGGACGACTCCATCCTCGATCAACTCCGCCGAGCTGTGTGTGAGTAAGCGAGCTGCTCGGATTGCCGTGGCCATGTTTGCGGAGGATAGAAAGAATCACCAAGCAATCTGACAGAATCTGTATGGAGCATACTAGTTCGGTTTTATACCTTATCGTGCGGACGTGATCCGCGGTCCATTTTGTTACGTAGCTGATATATAATATATTCAGTTTAGGTGGATCTACTAGCATCGGAGGAGATCCGATATGAAGTATTTCTTGGCCTAGGCTCTGATTTGATAAGAGTTTTCCAATTATTACAAGTCGGTACTCCGTGCTTGTTGTCCGTTTGTCTATGTCCGCTGACTAGCTAGAGTCTTCAAATCTTCCACTGCGCTTTACGTGCTATATCTGAAGTGGATGTTTTCGTAGTCCGTCATATCCGTTTCGGCATTCAGCCGGCCCTGGTGTTCGGCCTCTTCCTTGGTCATGCCTGTTGCCTCGACCGCTCGATCTCGGCGCTTGTTCTCCCAGATGTCTAGAACTGATCAGTCTTGCCGATGCTCGTGCGCATGATGCAGACTTACAATAGAATCTCCAGCAGAACATAACAATTAGCTCCAGCCCGTACATGCTAGAGCACACCGCAATGGCGGGGATATAGGTTGGAGCATCTTTGGCGCGAAAGACTTGGGCACCAACTGCGTTCCCGACACAATAGGCAACGAAGAGCACAGTGCTGGTGACTGACTTTTTAGTGCGCCCGGCCACATTGGATGGCACCAAGGTCCAGATGACTGCGAACATATCAGTCAATTATGAATCATATGAATCATAGCGATAATCGAGTCGCACAACGGGGCTGGTGACTCACGAGGGCCCGAAATATTGCCAAAAACCGTAATGAGGAATGCAGCCCATCGTCCCCAAAGGTGACCTGTCTTGGGAAGCAACGCCAGCGTTAACATTCCAGCAAATGCAGGCACAACGGAAGCCATCATGAAGAAAACTGGAAATTGTAGTAGGTCAGTCGACCAAGCAATGGTAAATTGCCAGGGTATTTGTCATCTCTCACATCGAGTATTGGGCTTTTTCAAAGTGATGTACCCAACAAGCAGGAAAAAGATAATGGAAAGAGCCTGCTGTGGAATCTTGCCCTCGACGATAGTTTCCAGCGAGGTGAAGCCGAAAGAGACATACACGAGATTGCCGAAAGAAGTCGTGCCGCCATTGGGGATGGAGTTGATAATGACGAGAAAGAACAGAAAGTATGTTTGGGGATCCTTCACAGCAACTTTTACTTGCTCCCATTTGAATTCTCCGCGCTTCTGGGAGTCAGTGCCTGTCTGGCTTGCTACTATTCGAGCGGCCGCCATGCGTTTCTCTTCAGCAGAGAGCCATCGAACTTCCCGCGGAGTGCCGAAGACAAAGTAAATGGCGATTGAGAGCACAATAGTCAGGGATCCTAGAAAAAGAGATATGCCCTTCCAGGGAGCCAGGCCACCGGGGTGCTTTTCGGCTTCCATTCCGATGCCATAGTTGATCAGACTAGAAATAATATCCATGCCGGCATTGGAAGAGCCCCAAATGACCGATCGCATAGCATGTTCTTCCTTGGTGTAGTATGAAGCAGTAATGATCAACAATGCCGGATACGTTGTACATTCTGATATCAGTCAGTGCCACCTTTTTTTAAAAAAAAATTGAAAAAAGCTTCTCCCACCTGCCACGCCTTGAAGAAATCGAAGGACCATGAGGTCTGCAAAGTTTTTGGCAAATGCCGTGCACAGAACGAGCACACCTGCGGCCAGTTAGTTGTCTTCACTTTTCTATTTCCATCGCACAGCTGGTGCCTTACCCCATATGAACATGCAAATAGCCACAGTAGGACCGAGGGCGAGACGTTGCAAGACATAATTTGCGGGTGCTTCGGCCACCAGAAACGCAATATAAAATATAGTGGTGAGCCCTTTTTTTTCTAGTCAGCGTCGTCTCCTTCAACCGAGTTACTTATGACGCTCACATGAGAATTGCTGCCCAACTAGATGTGTATCTGTCTTGAGACCAAAGGTGGCCTGTGTGGCAATGGATACCTTGTCGGCGTACTGTGCGCCTGAGGCAAGCTACAGGTGGTCGGTTTTATTCAGTGTTTGATGTTGTAGGAGAGCAGAGCACGGCCAACATACCCACATAACAGGCAGCAAAATGTAGTCTATTTTCCACAGCAACTTGCGGAATTGTGTGTCGGTGTATTCGGCGCACTCTGCCGCAAGCACGATATCTTTGGCTGCCAAAGTTGCTCCATCCCCCGAGGTAGAAATTTCCACAGGCGACACCGACATATGCTCGTCTTTCTTGGTCTCTGACTGGGATCTGTCCAGGGGAGGGTGCTCTTTGATATTCATGGGATATACACGATAAAATGATATAGAAAATGGGTCTGTGATTTCGTTTTTGAGAAAAGAAGATACCGATGGATTGGAAGGAGGAGTCACTCACTATATGTAGGTGTCTTTCATATTCATATATGATGCCATATCACGGCTGATTTATCAGAAATCCTCCTTCTGGGAGGTCACGGACCACACATGTTTACATAGAGACTCAGCTCAGCTGCAATGAAGATAAGCGTGGGTCTTGAAGCAGTTTGTACATAGTTGGAGATAGGCAGGGAGGCCGAACCTTCCGCGGATCTCGGACGAACGTACCGCAATCGATAAAACTGAAGGGCAGGGGAAAAGAAAAAAAATTAAAAAATAAAACTAAGTGATGACTCAGTTTCCAGATTCGAGTGGGAATTTGCTGCTAATGTTGCTGCAGCGAGTGTCGTGGTTAGGATCAAGTCGTCTGCAATTGAAGCAGTAACAATCAATCCTCTTCTTCTCAATCTTCACGCTTCACGCAAACGACAATATATTCTATTCCAATGGCCGTCACAAGTCCCCCTCTGACTGACTTGTCGCATCACATCAATTCGCGGTCAAATGCGCGAAACCCCAGTCCCTTGAAGGATATACTTCAGTACATGGCCTATGATGGAATGATAAGTCTATCTGGAGGTACAAAAAAGAAAAGAGAAAAAACAAACTAGCGAGATTTACTGACTGGTATTTCTCAGGCTTGCCACATCCTTCTTTATTTCCTATTCGTGAAATGTCCGTCACGACATACAAGCCTTCGGGCGACGCCAGCGACTTTGAAACTCTGACACTGTCAGATGAACCAGGAATAAATCCTCCTCTGTCGAAATTTCTTCAATACGGTCAGTCAGCTCGCTGAGCCTCCACCCTCCGGTATCGTCCATGTTACGTTGACGTTGCTATCGTTGCTAGGGAATTGCAAGGGAAACGACGAGCTTCGAAATTGGTGTTTGGAGTTCACAGAGAAAGTGTACCAACCCGCATCAGAGAAAGTTGAAGTTCTTCTTCATCCTGGAAATACAAATGCGTGGAGCAAGGTTGTGAACTTGCTTTGTGAGCCAGGGGAGCATATACTTTGTGAAGCATTCACGTATCCATCTGCCCAGGCGCTTTGGATCCCAGAAGGATACCTCGCTGCCCCGATCAGTATGGATGACCAAGGCATAAAAGACGATGCACTTGAAGCCACCCTAGCATCGTGGGAGGAGACACATCCTGGAAAACGTAGACCGCATGTGATCTATATGGTCAGTGTTGGCTCCAATCCTTCTGGAGTAACGATGGGTGCGGAGAGACGACAGAGGATTTATGATTTAGCTGTGAAGTATGGTGAGTCTCTTCCTGTTGCCCAAAAGATATATACCACCCGTTGACTCTTTTTTATCTCACACCGTTTCTAGACCTTATCATTGTCGAAGACGATCCGTATTACTTCCTCCAGTATCCCAAGTACGAGATTGGTATCCAATCCAAAGCCGAAGAGATATCCAATGAGAAATATCTTGCTTCGCTCGCTCCATCCTTTTTGCGCTACGATTTCCAAGGTCGGGTGATACGACTAGACTCTTTCAGCAAGTCTCTTGCCCCGGGTCTTCGATTGGGATTCTTTGTGTCGAACCCAATCTTCATCGAGCGTCTCCTACGTGCCACGGAGGTTGAGACCCAAGAGCCCTCCGGCGCTTCGCAAGCCATCATCTTGTCTCTCTTTCAAAAATGGGCAATGGATGGCTATATTTCGTGGCTGAAAACCCTTCGTCTTAAATACCAGACTCGAAGAGACTGGATGATTGATGCATTCGCACAACACTTCGACCTCGTTCCTTCGACAGCAAGCAGCACCGCCGTGGCGAATGCCAACGGAATTCTGGCTTTGATGCCTCGCTCAGACG
Source organism: Penicillium sp. OUCMDZ-019 (assembly GCA_011750695.1). NCBI lineage: Eukaryota > Fungi > Ascomycota > Eurotiomycetes > Eurotiales > Aspergillaceae > Penicillium > Penicillium sp. OUCMDZ-019. Next base: position 47,042 of record WTTZ01000044.1, on the reverse strand, counting down.
GATCGGGCTCGGTGCCTATATTCAGCTTTGTTCCCCCGACCGGGGGTATGTTCATCTGGGCCGAGTTTTATTTTGCTCAGAATCCTAGATTCAAAGAAGTACAGGCTGATAAGTCAATTGTCGATCCTGAGCACGCTTTTGCTCAGGAGCTTTGGATGAAGTGGATTGATGAGCTGGTATAAATCCCTTCCTTTCCTACCTATCACATGGCTATATATGTTATACATGTGAATACAAACTAACCTTTTTTTTTTCCTGCCAGGTATTATTGGTCCCTGGTTCCTACTACCATCCATGGCAAGGCAAAGATATGACTTCCACCAAAGCTAGGAAAGCCTTAGCAGAGACATCACATTTCCGATTTTCATTTGCCATGCCTAGCGTGAGTAGTCCCTCAATGGGGGTTGTTGAATCTATGCTGACATTCTTATAGGAAGAGCAGGTTAAGGAGGGGATTGCGAGATTTGCTCGTGTAATAAAACAGTCGTGGGCAATTTGAAGAGTAAAAAGAAGCTTGTTCAAGATCATTGGATGGAGACTACACCCTCGCTACTGAGCAGTTGCTGTAGGGCCTCGCTGCGCAACAATGCACCTGGATAAACGGCATCTAGTTCAACTAGTCTCTCCACACATTTCTGGATATCCTGGGCGGCCTTTTCGATGCGGGTCAATTGGAAAGCTTTGAAGCTTTATTTTGGTTTTACCGTCAGCAGCATTCACAGACACATCAGAAAGGAACATGACTTACAGAATAGAACCGGATATGTAAAGAAGGTGTACACATAATGCGAGATAGTGAGACGGCGGTATATTTGTGGCAACAAGCTCCGATCCTCTAATAATACCCCTGGCAGCTGTAATTACCTTGCAGACGGAATCTGGGCCTACTTCTTCTGTGTCAAACATGGCTGCGTCGATATCCCATTTTTCTATAAGCGGGCTATTATTTCATTGATTAACACAGAAAAAAAGAAAGAAAAACCCCGTTGATCATGGCAGAGTAACTCACAGGTTAAGGTTGATCACGGCCACGGCATGGATCATAAAGGCAAGCGTACATGTAGCTAAGTTGATGCCGTCATGATGTTCTGGATCATTGGCGGCATATTTTATTGAGGGGGGAATTTGGTCTCGCACCCATGTAGAAAGCTGCATCTCCAGAACAGAAATTTGATAGTCTCTATCCAAAGCATGTTCATAATTGTTATGTGACACATGGCCCATCTCTACTGCAAAGTTATTGATGGTGTCTAGTATTTCACAACCCCGGGATAAAGCAACGAAACCGAGGACTGGGGACGTCTCGCTCTGAATGGCCGATGTAACTGGACTTGTTCTTGTTGGGGTAGAGATGTCACTGTGTTCGACGTTTGGCAATTTGCAGTCGTAACTGGCTTCATGGACACCTGTATTTCGGCCAAGGCACGTTGATAAGCAGCTATTCAGTGTGTACACGCACCACCACACTCTAGATCGTAGATTGGCCTGGTCGCTCTCTCCAAAATCGATGTGAAGACCTAGGTCCTGGGCCGCTCGTACAGCCTGTCCAGCCAATTTCCAGCCATCTGCACAGCGGTTCCAGCTAGCAGCACATGTGGATAGAATGGAAAGACATTGGACTTCTTCTATGCCACCGCATCCTAGGTTCTGAGCCTGGTCAAAGAGGGCCAGGTTAAAGTATCTCTTTCCGGCATGTTGCTCATGACCCCAACGAGGCATGTCAAGCATATTGAAAGCGCATGCATACACTGCATAGAGAACTGACCGAAAGGGACTGGATCGGTGGTCTACATGGGTGCGATTGAGATACTGCTTGTACTGAAAAACAAACAGTTCTTCGTGGAGAATTGGGAACATTGGATTCAGTCGAGTCAGGAAGAGATTCACAAGAACATCACTCAAGTAGCGTGGAGGATCTTTATTTTCCTGCGGTGGGAAACCACCCAGGGGTTCCGATTCGCTTGCTCCATACAATGCCGAAGTCATCAAAGCAGACAATTTCACTTCCGGTGCACCCACTAGCTGGCTCTGATTTGACAAATCATTCTGGATGATATCCATGGATAGTGCGTTACTTGGGCCGCCAATGTACCTGATAGAAGTTTAGTGTATGAGAAAAGCGTACGATAATGGACCTTTTTTTTAAGTACCTCTGAGTGTTATTTGTATCTAGGACCAGCCTTCCTAACCTTTCAAGTTTCTTTTCTTGTTCTGCATGGTGTTCGATGTCATCTATATTGGGATCGTTGTTGTTATCCTCAATATGCTCATCATCGGCAACCTCGCTATGGGCACTGGGCAGGCTCGCGTTTTGAGTTATGTGCACTGTGGCCTGTGTCGAGGGCAAATGCGTTGACTCCGGGTCATCTTCAAGCACCCCGACAGCCGTAGACAGTCGCGTCATCATAAGCTCCATACGACTGTAGAGGCTGTCAAGCCTGTCATACTGGACACCCAGGTTGATAGTTTCCCTACGGCCACAGTTTAGCCACATACGTACTATGAATGTATAGCGGAGGGACAAAGAAAGCTCTTACTGTCGACTACGAGCAGCATTGTCATTTGCATTGGCGTATAAACATGTCAGCTGCCGGTCTGTACAATAACTGCAGGGGGAGTTGCCATTGCATTTGGTCTGAAAATGGTAAGCGCTGGGGTAGTAGTAATGCTAGATAAGGAAGCACGAACTTTGCGCTTGCGACAGTTTTCACACGCTTTCCACGTCCGGGGGCCACTTCTAGACATATCACGTTGCCTTGATGCCGTTGGTGTAGTGTTGGGGGAAAGTTGATGAAGAAGCTATTCACTCGCGTGGCGGAGCAGATCCGCCCGAAGCCGCCTGCGTGACTGATTGCACCCGGTCACCGTAGCCAATACATCACAATATATATGTACATAAGCCATCAAGGTGGAGTGCCATCTATGAAGGCATCATGGATTTATTAGGCTCAATGCCATGGCGTTCTGTTCCAGCAACCATCAGTCCCAGTAGCTGCATGGATTGATTTCGCGCCTTGACCAGCTTGTGCAAGGAATAGTGTCTATTCACTCGTATAATGTCGTAAAACCAACTGCTACATAGACCAAAAAAGTATGCACTCTAGAGCTACAATGCTAGGAAATACTGCACACCAAATCAAGGAGAGTCACGTGATTTGATATTGTATTACTAATATCGACCAGACCAAATATGGTAAAGTACGGTTTTTTCAACCAATCGGCTACGATCTTAATGGGCCAATCAGCGGTCGACGGTAAACGCACCGCCTGCGCCTGGCAGGTACCTGGCAGAATATGCGGTTTTGCGCCCTCGCTGAATGCACAAAACACAGCCCTCCACCTAATTTAAGAAGCAAAAAAACAAGCTGCCACTGACCCTGGTCTCCGCGCTAGCAATCAAGCATGATGAATGACAAGCAGAAATCATAACCACTAGACCAACAAGGATGTTGTGATTATCTTTAAGTTGGCCACCTATACTAAATTACCCATAATTATTCTGACGACTCACGAGGCCTCGACGGTGCACTGATTTTTAGTGCTCCGAAGGAATTCTCCAACGTACGTTTCGTCAACTGCGCAGCATTGATTCCAGGGTCCGTCCAATAAGGTCGCCGTTATGAGAGCAAATAACTTATGTCGTCAGACTCGTCACTGGATTTCCTCGTCTATTAGAAAGACATACCCAAGAGATGATCTATTGTGGTATGCCCTTTTGTGTATTGGCCTTGCCTGCCTTCTACATTTTTGTTTACATGTCTTAATAATACTACAACTATAACCATGACCATGACCATGAATGACATGATAGTCTCATCCTCTTCGTTCATTGCTCGCCAGGGACAGCGGACATCTGAATATCAAGAATGTCTCATCCAGAGCGGCGGAACCAAGGTTCAATTAAGGCCGTGGGGCCAACCTGGAACGTGGTCCGGTTTTTTAAAATTAAACATCAAGAGGGACTTTGCATCGACTGGGATGTGTCAACTTTCAACGGTGTATATCACGGAACAAGGAATAACTGCTGCAGTCATGGAGGCTGGAGCGGGGTTGAGGACAGCGAGCACGTTTCAACAGTGCCGTACCCCACCTCGTGCCGCAAAGGCCAGGTCAGCAAGCCAGACCATACGCTCTAGATCTATGATCAAAGGCCGAGATTCGACTGTTGTTTTTTTTTGTATTCCGTGCAGAGTACGGAATACGGAGTACGTACTTAGCATTTACGTAGTTACTAGTTAGTATGAGTCTAGCACTGACTGTCAAAAGCAAAAGCAAGCAATTTCGCATGCAAAAGCACGGAGTTACGGACGGATATGCGAGTATGTACGGCAGAGCGCGCTGATTGGCCGAGGGCACCGACCCTCTGGTCTAGACTGCCTGGCTCGACTCCACTCCGCCTGACAGCATGCGCTGATTGGGTGCCCTCTCGTCAGCCGGCCCAGATTGGCGATCAGTTCTCCACCAGACTATATCGCTAGTGGTACCGACTGGTAACAATACCGTAGACGGCCAGATACACGCACTCGCAGCACGCAGTTTGTAGAGGGAAAACTGCGTATCTTCTGAGATATGATCTATTATTCAGTACGCTGGAGTGTCTATACAGAGCATGCCGCCCTCAGCCCGCAGAAGAGTGCGTGCAGCGGCGTCAGCGTGGGTGTAATCTGGATTACCGTATTTGGCGGGTACCCACCACTGGCGGGCCTCCCTGTTCTGGGCCCTGAGCTCGGCAGCCGGCTGGAATCTCAGCCGAAAGAGCGCTCGCTCTTGCCCTCGTTGCGGGCGCCTCAGACGCACGCTTCAGGGCTCTTTCTCTCCTTCCAGGCCAGACCTCGACTCGAATCCGCCATACCTCCCTGCCTGCTCACCACCTCTGCCATTCAACTGGGACCAGCATACGACTCGCTTCTTCGTGGACACCGGATATTCTGTGATTTTCCCCTCGTCCCATCGCAACACGCAGCATTGCGAGAGCCTTTCGATTCCTCCGTCCGACTCCGCCAAATCCGGTCTGGCACCGGCCGAGCAGCTTATATACGTCGATTCTGCCTTGTATGCTTGTTGATGGTGTCTTTTGATTGTAAGTTTTGTTCTAGGCTGAGGGACGGAATCTTTGTAGCGGACTTCTCTACGCCGAGGGAGGAGGGAAGATGACAGATGCTAATCCAAGCACAGTGTGAATACAGATCGTCTCGACTACTTTGTCGGGCCAGTCGCCGTTGACTGTGATGGTTTTTCCGTCGTCTTTCGCTCCCCACCACCTATAATCGACAATATCATAGTTCACTTGTCCAGAAATGTCTCCCGTGTCACCTCTTCCTCGACGGTCGTTGTGCCTGGCTAGCGAGGATTGTGGCGGTTCAGTGCATCACGGCGACGAAGGCTTCACTGCGCTGCTTAACAAACATTTTAGTGACCGAGAAAATGACGCTGCAGAACGCTTGGTCGCTCTTAAAACGACTTTGAAGACGCCCGATACGAAGTTGGCTTGGGATGAATTTCTAGAAGGATTAGCAAAGCTCGGCCATGCTCAATGTGGATTCATTAGCTACCAGGTCGACGGAATTAGCGACGAGGAGCCCTCTCAGGATATGCTTACAACTTGCTTTTACAACGATGGGCACGGAAAAAAGGGCTTGCTCAGGGAGCGTCGCTACTCTACTTTCAGCAAAGCTTGTGAGCATATGAAGCATGGAAAAGTGCTTCTTATCCCCGATCGATTACGCTCCAAGGACTTGCCATTTGAAGCCGAGGCCCTTATCGCTGCACCTTTGTACTCTGGAGATCGCAACATTGGCCACTTTGGGATGATGTGGACAAGCCAAGGTTTACGACAGCAATCATTCTCGTGGTCATATATTGAGATGCTCTTGCATTCTCTAGAAGACGTGGTAGCTCAACGTGTTGTGGATGAGAATTTCCTGCCTACTCAAATGAGTGATGCAGGATTCTCGCCGCCTGCGGAACCACTGTCTCACAATACAAATGTTCATGAAGTCGCATCAGCTCCCCCGTCACCCATCTTTGCACATCCTTTAAAGCCCTTTGCCCCCAGCTTATCACACGAGTTACGAACACCAATGCAAGGAGTCGTTGGCATGCTAGATGTCATGCACGCAAGTGTGGAGGAAGCCATCGCCCGCAAAGTCGCTGCCAGCAAATTAGCCAGCAAAGCAGCTAGCAAATCATTCCACCTATTGCAAGACTTGAAGGAAAATATCGAGTTGGTTCAAGACAGTGCCCGGCGTGCAGTCGAAGCTGCAGATAACGTCGTGCATGCCTATGATCTCAACATGGAGGTTCCGGAAACCCCGCAGAAAGATGTATATTCCGATATCATGGAAGACATACCATCTTGTGTTGCTGCCGCGTCGGCAGAAAGATTCTCCTTCAAGGAAAACAAACTTCCAGCTAATCCATACAAACGCCGTCGAAGCATATCTATCGACTGGACAGGATCTGGACGGGCACCCAAACGCTCCTCAAGGAGAAATGCCTCCCAGGGCGACCTATCTCCACGCAGCGAGGTTAAGAATGCAATCCAGGAAAGCGACAAGATTGTTTATTCTCCGGCAAAAGGTCGCATTGAAGAGGTAGTGGTTAATGCCGTTGCTCAAAGGCCATCATCACTAGCTACGCGGCGGATGGCCCAGCAGATGGTTATCGAGGGCGTACCACCTACCGCTGTACGCCACACCAAGATTCGTGATCTTCTACACCTAGTCATCAATGAATCATTGCACGTGGGCAAGAGACCAGAGTCAACCTTGAGCCAAAAGACGTTGCTGGGTGAATGCATAAACGTTCATGCACTGGCATCGAACGGAGAGACCTGCATAAAAAGTATAGAATGGTCCGTAGATGCAACGGTGCCGGACACTGTATATGTTGATGAACGTGACCTCGCCAAGTTGATATCTTGCGTGTTCCTGAATGCTGTCAAATTCACAGAAAGCGGCCAAATCACGGTCAGGGCAACATCTTGCAACAAAGTTCCACAGCAGTATATGCGCATCAACATTCGCGACACAGGAATGGGAATACCGGAGGAGTTCTTTCCCAGTCTTTTTAAACCCTTTGCACGAGAGGATGACTCGACGACTCGCACGAGAGATGGACTTGGCCTCGGTCTTTTGGTCGCCAAAGGCCTAGCAAGAAAGATGGGTGGCGATTTGCTCTGTGTACATTCTTCTACATGCGGTCCTGATCGAGGATCTGAGTTCGAAATCCGAATACCTGTCAACCCTTCTGGTGCTATGAGCCGACCCAGCACTCCGCACAATGGGTCCGCGGCATCGCTGGCTACTCCCCCGCTACCTTCTGAATTAACTGTTTCTTCCCATGCTGTTGATGTTGCTATTGCTGGTACAATTGCGCAACCCGAGAATATGGAGATCCTTCCACCACCAGCAACAGTTGTACCAAGAGATAGCCCTCCTATTCTTTCTTCAATACCTGCCATGCAAGCGCAAGACTTGATCGACTCTCATCCCCGTGTGCGAGTGACCAGTCAGCCATCGAACGCTCTTCAGGGTGCTGGTCTTGGGAAGACGTATCCTCTCACATTCTTAGTTGCGGAGGATAACCAAATAAACCGAAAAATATTAGTGAACATGTTACGCAAGCTAGGATATCGTGACGTGTACGAAGCCTATGACGGACGCGAGGCCGTACGAATTATGCAAGAAACCTTGCTATCATCATATCCGCCCATCTCATCCCCGTCCACGCAAGGAAGCGACAGTGGCACCGATAATTCCCTTTCTCCCGTCATTGCCAACGAGGGCAACCGGAAGAGGAAGCGGACGAAGCCGATTGATGTCGTCCTGATGGACCTGTGGATGCCGGAAATGGACGGATATGAAGCCACATCAAAGATCTTTGAAATGGTCGATGAACACTGCAATCGTCTAGCACCGAATAACAACACCTCCAAGCATAGTCTCGAGGAAAACTGGGACCAAAGCAGCGAGTCTTATTCCCTGCCTGATATTACGCCCAAGGTGCTAGCCGTGAGCGCAGATGTAACGGATGAAGCTTTGAATCGAGCTTCCTCCGTCGGCATACAAGGCTACATGACCAAGCCATACAAACTGGCTGACTTGGAGCGACTTATAATTGATTGTTGTTTCCCTCAAGCGTCCATATAGGATGTATGACTGATATATTTAATGATATAGTAATAATATAAGACACGTCTTACAACAGTATAGTCAATGCTTTAAGCCACATTTCTGCTGCGATATACTCATGAAATAGATATACAAAAATGCACATAATTTAGATTAGTTTAGAATATTGCATATCTTCTTCTACATGTGTTGCAACTGAAGCCCATAGCTGATGATGCCATCGGGTCATGTGACAATTCCGTAGAAACCATCATCTTATCTTAGATTCTTAGTTAACCTCTCTCCACACGCCAGACAGATTCTCAGCGGCGAGAATTTAGTCCAATCGAAGAATCCCAAGATTAAAATCTTACGCAGATTTTAACAAATCCAACGATGAGAGTCTCATCTCTCCTCACTCCCGTTTTGCTCCTTGTTGGAGCTTCAGGAGCATCTCCGCACCCCGCATCATCTCCGCAACAGCTACAACAACCCCTGGCACCCATTGAAAGGCCACACACTGCAGCAGGCAAACCCGACTTGGACCATGTAATCGACACCTCGCCTCTGCTCTCATTGCATCGAGACCTCGTCAAAATCGAATCCATCTCCGGCAACGAACAAGAAGTAGGCGACTTCGTCATCCGCTACCTCGAAGCACGCGACTTCACCGTCGAGAAGCAGACTATAGCCTCTGCAGCAAACAAGACGCGCTTCAATATATACGCATACCCTAAATCGAGCATCACTCCACCCAAGGTCCTCCTGTCGAGCCACATCGACACCGTCCCGCCATACATCCCCTACAGCCTGAGTCTACACGAACACACAACCAACTGGCGAGACAACATCCTGATCTCCGGCCGCGGCTCCGTGGACGCCAAAGCGAGCGTCGCCGCGCAAATAATCTCCGTGCTCGACTACCTCCAACATGCCGACACAGAAGCATCGCTCGGCCTCCTCTTCGTCGTCGGCGAAGAAGTCGACGGCATCGGCATGCAATTCTTCTCGCAATCCGCCCTCAACACTTCCCCGCCAACTTTCCACACCGTCATATTCGGCGAGCCCACCGAACTCGCGCTCGTCTCGGGCCACAAAGGGTCACTCTTCTTCAAGATCTCCGCGACTGGAAAAGCCGCGCATTCGGGATACCCGTGGCTCGGCCGCAGCGCGCTCTCTGCGCTGTTGCCTGCGCTCGTAAAGCTGGAGACACTGGGCGACATCCCGGTGTCCGAGGGCGGCATCCCGGGGAGCGAGAAGTTGGGCAAATCGACGGTTAACATTGGGCGTGTGGACGCCGGGATAGCGAGTAACGTTGTGCCGGCGTATGCGGAGGCGCTGGTGAACATCCGCCTTGCATACGACGATGTTGAGAAAGTGAAGCAGATAGTGACCAAAGCTGTGCGCGATGCTACAGATGGTGACGAGAGCGTGAGCATTGAATGGGGCAACAATGGCCTGGGCCACAAGCCGATTGATTTTGATACGGATGTGGATGGGTTCGAGGTCATGACGGTCAACTATGCGACTGATGCGTGGTATTTGGAGCTTCACAAGGGCGCCGGTGGCAGTCCGGAGGGCCGCGTGCATACGTATTTGTATGGGCCGGGCAGCATTTTTGTGGCCCATGGAGCGGACGAGGCGATTACCGTGGGCGATTTGGAGGCTGCTGTCGATGGGTATACGAGGTTGATTGATGCTGCGTTTGAGCGGAATTCGTGATGAGCAGCTTGATGTGTATAACGGTGTGCGTTGGGTATATACGACGGACCTGATAATATATAGTGTGGCATGTATATCCGAATCAAATGATGGTATATTGCACGTAATCATGAAAAGAAGGACAGACAAGCTATGTATATACATCATGAAATAAAACAGGCACATGCAATAATGTAGTACATAGATGCAAAAAAAAGATTAAATAAAATAAATTATGAGCGCGGTTTCCTAGTCCATCCCGTCTTCAACTCTCCCCCAACCTTGAAACGAGGGAAGATATGCGCCTCCGTATTGAAAACGACGTCTTCCAAGGGAATGAAGCTGCGATCTGAGAAGAGCAGATAGAAGTATTTCAGCGTCTCTGCCATCCAGAAACTCTCCATGTTGTCGCGCTTCATGGGCGGGTCAATGTCGCCGTTCGAGAGCGACGTGAAGCCTACAATGCGGTATGATGCCGCTTTTTCTTTTTCTTTCTCTTCTTTCTCTTCCTTTTTGTCTTGTGACGAGCTCTCTTTTTCATCTTCTGTTTTTTCGGGTTCTTCTTCCGGGATTATTTTCTCCGTGACTGCGGTGTGCTTGACAAATGCTTTGAACATCTGCCACCCCCATTCGCGGTACAGCTCGTCGCCAGTGACGCGGTACATGTATAGCAGAGACTCGACGGTTTCCGGCCGCTGGAGGTTGTGGGTATCTTGGGCGTGGATTTCAATGTCCGCTCTCCATACCTCTCTGTCCTCCAGAGGGCCGGATATGAGCTCGAGATCCTTCTGCTTGTAGCTGCTTTGCTGCGCAGCTTCACTGCCTCCGCTTGGGAGGAGCAGAGCTGAATCAGGATACATGTCCGAGAACATTTTGGCCGGTTTGTCGAGCTTGAAATACGTGATTTCAGGCGCTAGACCCGTGGCTGTCGCCAGGTATGTGGCCCAGCAGGTCTTCATCAGCTCCCTGGCAAGCAGGATTTCCTCGTCTTGACGCTGGCCCCAGTTCGGTGATGTCTTTGCGTTGGCTAGTAACGCGCCGCGAGTTGCGCCGAGGGCTATGGTGCCGGGCATGAAGCATACGAGGTGGTCCATCTTGGGCAGCAGGAAGTTTCCAATGCCGTCTGGCAGCTCGCCGAGGACTGCTAGTTTGCTCTTCGCGGTGTATGTGATCATATGTTTGCTGATGCCTGTTATGGCTTCGTCCCACATTTCCTTGTAGATGGGTTCTCCTTCGGAGGTTTGTAGGTATTGTTTGATGAGATATTCTGATTCGTTAGCATGAGAAAAAAAGATAATGAGGAGAAGACTTACCATAGTAGGAGTCGCCTCTACTTCCCAATCGAATGTTGTGGCCGCGGAATTTCCCAGTATCCGCGTAGAGAAAGATCGGTAACAAGCCATCCGCTGCCTGCTGTCCATCGACAACCTCCATGACATGTTCCACAATCTGCCAATACTCCGCCTCGCCAGTCAGTTTTGCGAGGTACTTGAATTCCAGCTGCACAGTCGTCGCTTCTGCGGTTGACGAAGCGCCGCCGTCGGCATGTGATGGGATTCCCTCGGACGTGTTCAGATTGATACTAGCATACGGCACACCAGACGGTGACTCGAAAGCACCTAGCAATCGGTCCGCCAGATCAGTGGCTTTTTCAATGTACAGGTCCTCTCCCGGAGCTCCAACGTCGTCGTCGGTTATGGGGGCTAGGTCGGGGTAGGTGGTAGATAGGTAATGGGCGGACAGAAGACCGCCGAGCATGCGAATGGTTGTTTCGAATGTGTTCACGTCGTGGTCCTGGTCGTAGTGTAGTGATGTATGGATCCAGTTTCGAGCGTGCTGCACTCGGGATGTGAGATTCATCAGGATCATGGTGTCGAGAGCATCGACGATGGTCCAGCCCAAGCCGCCTTCGACCATGTTCTTGCCCTTCTTCGAGACCGGTTTGTATTCGTCGTATCCTGCAAAACAGATAGAGGTATTAGTATACTACTTCGTGTATGTGTCAAATCTGCACTCACCCCAGCCATATTTCTCGTATGAGTCCCAGCTCACAGTAAACACATCCTTGACCTTTTGCCTCCTCTCTTCCCAATCGACCTTTTTCTCCTTTTCATCCTCATCGTCAAAACTCTGGACCCATTTCCACAGATTCTCGCCCGTGTTCCCAATCGGCCCACTAATCGCTGGAGGACCTCCCCAGCTCCCCCAAAAGACATATAGAAACGTGATCGCAAACGCCGCGACAACCATGTACACCACGCGAAGCACCACCGGATCCCGCCCCGTGCGACGTGGCTTGAAGTACGGCTTGTCCTTGTACACGGGCAGCTCGCGCCCTTTATTCTTGCTCCCGCCGAAAAAGCTACTCATCTTGCCGAGGCTGATGCCACTGTCGGTGGTTTGATTGTTGTTGTAGTTTCTGGACTGTGAGAATCCATACCCGCCCAGGTTGCTCCGTGCTGAGGACGAGGTTGCTCGCCAGTCGAGGCTCTGCTGCGAATGGTCGTTTTGGGATGAGTGGACGAATGTGCCGCCCACCATTGTCTTCCTCACTGGCTAGTTATAATACGTATATTGTATGAACAGGTTTGTTTTGACCCACCCCTGGCAATGTACTCGTAAGCTCAGGCGTAATCAGATCGAGGTTCGCGAACGAGGGGCGCTAGGTGTTGGACGGCGATCGCAGATTATGGGCTCCGGAAGGACGACCACGCATATACAATTGGTAAAGGAGTGGCAATTGTATGAGACCTGTGCATAGCCATGTAGATGTTAGGAATGCGAGAGAGGCGAGGCCTAGAAGGAGTGTGGTGGTGATGGAGAACCCCGACAACCCCAGAAACTAAACATTTAACTAGCCAAAGCTTCAACGTGGCCGCAACGAGGCTCGACTAGCCCTAATGGCGAGGGCCAATCAGTTGTTTGAAATGTATCCTGGTATATATTTTGTATATTATTAGACTATAAATTCAGAAATAATGAGAGCGTTATCATAGGAAAGAGGCTGTCCTGGCTAGCTACTGGGTAGATTTATGGGTCAGGGTCTCCGCGGTCACTACGACTAGATACAGCTACATAGTAAGACGATGAATGCTGTATAAGACACTATAGCCATCTAATTAATTTACATGCACCTCCATAATGTCCAGAGGGAATAAATGAATAGCTTATAGTTTCTGGTACTCCAACTTGCCCTCGAGTTTCTTTGCCTCGGCCACCTTGCGAACCGCCTTGTTGAAGTCGTCTTGGTTAATGGAGTCCCGTTCGTCTTTGATCGCGAAGAATCCACTGCAATCACGACCAGTTAGTAATTATCTCAAAAACAGAAAGGAGGGACATACGCTTCAGTCACGACGTTACGCAAGTCGGCTCCGTTGAGGCCATCGCTCATCTTCACGATACTCTCAAAATCAATCTCGCCCTCCGTCACCACAGTGCTGGCGTGGATCTTGAGAATCTCCAAGCGGCCCACCTCGTTGGGAAGAGGAATCTCGATCTTCCGGTCCAGACGTCCGGCACGGAGAAGAGCTGGGTCAAGGGTGTCGGGTCGATTTGTCGCCATGATAATCTTTGTCTTTCCAAGATAGTCGAAACCATCCAGCTGATTAAGAAGTTCCATTAACGTCCGTTGGATTTCACGATCTGCAGAGGTACCCTCGGAAAATCGACGACCTCCAATGGCATCAATTTCGTCCATAAAGATAATGCAGGGCTCGTGTTCCTTTGCGTATCCGAACATCTCTCGGATTAACCGCGCCGATTCACCGATATATTTGTCGACAATAGCAGACGAGACCACTATAAATAGTTAGCAACAGTAATATTGGAGCGGATTCTGGAGGGCTTGCCTTTCAAGAAGTTCGTCTCCAGGGAGCTCGCCACAGCTCTGGCAAGCAGCGTCTTTCCAGTTCCAGGAGGACCATACAACAGGACACCCTTTGGCGGCTTGATGCCGACTCGCATAAAGAGTTCCGGATTCTTCAGCGGCAGCTCAATAACCTCCCTGAGCTCTCGGATTTGGTCGTTCAAACCACCGATTCCGGCAAAGTTGACTTGGCCAGGATCTTCCAGCGACATGTTGTAGACCAGCGGATCGACTTCACGGGGCAGCATTCGCATGATCGTAAGCGTTGTCATGTCAAGGGCGACACGTGTGCCTTGCTTCAGTTTCGCCTTGTCGACCTTGGAACGGCATCCCACGACGTATCTCGGGCCCGACGATGCTTTGACGATAACTGCTGGGATTAGTCAAGTTCAAATAGTACGCATACGCATGCATCTACTTACATCGTTCTTCGTCGAGCTGTTTGAGGACTTCACCGATGATCTGACCGACACTCTGCAAAGCCTTGATGTTCTCTTCGGTTATATCGTACTCCTTCTGGGAGTCTTTTATCTCCATACGCAGAGACTTGAGCTTGGCCTCCCATTCTCGCAGGTCGAGCAGCGTCTTTTTGTAATCGTCGATGGCCAGGTTTCTCTCGGGATCGACAGCGTCGCTCATCGTGACGGAAGAACCAGCCTGGTTCTGGGAAGGGTGTGGCTCGTATGACTTTTCAAGGAATTAGAGTAAAGAACGATGTGCAATGAGCGAGCTGCAGAGGCGGGAGATGTGGATGGTATCAGGTATACGGAATGCTGTTGATGCTGTTGATGCTGAGCTCAACAAGCTCCGTCTGTTCTCGCGGCTCAGTCAGCATACGTAGCATCACGTGACAGGCAGCTGGGCGCACGGGCCATGCGGGCTCGCGGGTGCAAACAAACAGGGCAAACAGGGCAAACAGTGATGCCTGACGAAACAGGCTTCGGCCCGGCTCGAAAACATTCAGCCAGCAAGACGTGCGCTCTCCGCATCTCCCCGACTCGCAATGCGGGAGAAATCGCTGGAGTAAGCTCATCTGTAGAGAAATGACAGCATATATAAATCAGAGGCATCCCGAAGACCACAGTGCTGCCCCACCGTGGGCGAGTTCCTCGGCGATGCGCGGCAAGGCTGGCTAAGGCTATGATGTCTTCAAGTTATATAGCGCGTGCCCCTCCAGGACGATCGAGCCCCTGATACATACTGTGTAAACACCTTGGGCAGCATCTGTTTGCACTTCTACATTGACTGCAACAGCTAATAAAAGCATTACCACAATCTAACCAGGTACGTACTACCACTGTATACTACACCTACAGTGTACACTACAAGGAGAGGGAGGTACTGCCCCACCATCCCACCATACACAACACAACACAACACGCCCAGCTTCAGACTCATCTTCTCACAAATCCTGTGCCACTGCCAGAGACTCGCCTGTCCTGTAGCTAGCATCAAGTGAGTCGGCCTTCTCCGCGTCGGTCAATTGACGCAATCCCTCGAGTCACGTTGCCAGATATTACATTACATAGCCTCTCGATTGGGGTTGTCGGTGAAACTTTTTGCTACCTTAGCAACGACTCACTCCCTCCCTAGAAAAACCATCTGCCGCCCTCTCGTCTCTCCTGATTTTTCTCACTCTTCTTCAGGCCATCTTCTTTTTTACTACTCTAACCTGAACTCTACCAGTCAAAATGCCTATCACCAAGATCCACGCTCGTTCTGTCTACGACTCTCGCGGTAACCCCACCGTCGAGGTTGATGTCGTCACAGAGACCGGCCTGCACCGTGCCATTGTCCCCTCTGGAGCTTCTACCGGTTTGTCTGGCCTGGCGTTTGAATCTCGAGGCTGTTGTTGCTAACAAAGATCTCAGGTCAGCACGAGGCCTGCGAGCTCCGCGACGGCGACAAGACCAAGTGGGGTGGCAAGGGTGAGTGAGATGAACATAACAAGGTCTGAGAATACTGTACTGATCATGCTTGTGCATAGGTGTCCTCAAGGCCGTTCAGAACGTGAACGAAACCATCGGACCTGCCGTCATCAAGGAGAACATCGACGTCAAGGACCAGACCAAGGTCGACGAATTCCTCATCAAGCTCGACGGATCTACCAACAAGACCAACCTCGGTGCCAATGCCATCCTCGGTGTCAGTCTGGCCATTGCCAAGGCCGGTGCTGCTGAGAAGGGTGTCCCTCTTTACGCTCACATCTCCGACCTTGCCGGAACCAAGAAGCCATATGTTCTCCCAGTTCCCTTCCAGAACGTCCTGAACGGCGGTTCCCACGCCGGTGGCCGCCTTGCCTTCCAGGAATTCATGATTGTCCCAGAGTAAGTCAATTGTACTGTACCTACTTTGAACCTTTTTGCTAATGTGCAATAGCACTGCCCCCACATTCAGCGAGGGTCTCCGCCAAGGTGCTGAGGTCTACCAGAAGCTCAAGACCCTGGCCAAGAAGAAGTACGGCCAATCTGCCGGCAACGTCGGTGACGAGGGTGGTGTCGCCCCTGATATTCAGACTGCCGAGGAGGCCCTTGACTTGATCTCGGACGCCATTGAGCAGGCCGGCTACACCGGCAAGGTTAAGATTGCCATGGATGTTGCATCCAGCGAATTCTACAAGGCCGATGTCAAGAAATATGACCTCGACTTCAAGAACCCAGACAGCGACCCCACCAAGTGGATCACCTACGAGGAGCTTGCTGACCTGTACAAGTCCCTCGCCAAGAAGTACCCCATTGTCAGCATTGAGGATCCCTTTGCTGAGGACGACTGGGAGGCCTGGAGCTACTTCTACAAGACCTCTGACTTCCAGATCGTTGGGTAAGTCTCTCTCTCTCTCTCTATTTATTTCTTTTTTCGTGTCATGTTGGTGCAAAGCTAACATACCCAGTGATGACTTGACTGTCACCAACCCTCTCCGCATCAAGAAGGCCATCGAGCTCAAGTCCTGCAACGGTCTCCTGCTCAAGGTCAACCAGATCGGTACCCTCACCGAGTCCATCCAGGCCGCCAAGGACTCCTACGCCGCCGGCTGGGGTGTCATGGTCTCCCACCGATCGGGTGAGACCGAGGACGTCACCATTGCCGACATTGTCGTCGGCCTGCGCTCCGGCCAGATCAAGACCGGTGCCCCCGCCCGATCTGAGCGTCTGGCCAAGCTCAACCAGATCCTCCGTATCGAGGAGGAGCTGGGCGAGAACGCCGTCTACGCCGGCGAGAAGTTCCGTACCTCTGTCACCATCTAGGTTGGTAGTATGACACGAGACCAAAAATATCCACATGCACTCCTAGGGAACGCAGCAATGAATGAGGGTTTTCCTTGATGGCAATGACAGAATGAAAATAGGCCACGAAGCTACGATCTCGCGCGACGTTCTTTAATCTATCTACCTAGTAATAATAGAAATGTCGCTACAAGTTAGTTACAAGCTAAGAGTTCTATTCCAGTAATAAGAGTAGTCAACCCTACCTAACTAACCACTAGGAAGGTGGCAACTTTGAATGTACGTGGTTGATGAAGCACTCATCTTCGGCGTTAAACATCGTAGAATCATAGAGACAGATCTATTTCTTCACTACGGGGTATATACATATATAAAAGTAAAACTCGTTCTCTATAAATAGCACGGAGCAAAGGCTTATGGACGCCACGGCACTTATTTTTGATAGCATCATCATTTAAGCCACTTCAACTACGGAGTAGCAGCCCGCCATTTCTCGTTCTTGATTTACAAGCGGCTCCGTGTTCCCTGCCTCTGCACCACTCATGATCCGTTCGTATTCGTGAATAGTTCATCGCAGTAGCCTGAATTATACTAGCAAAAGGCTAGTGCTGACGGCTTAAAATGAGATCCTCGTATCCAACCATTTGCAGGGCCAAGTGCCGTGTTGCAATTGGACTGTGCCGGCGCTCTCGTGTTTTAGGCTTTAGCAGAGTTAGTGGCTGGATCTAGAGCCTCAAAAGTCAAGACTAAGAGTGAAGAGTGGCCCAAGACTGAAACAAACACGATGACACTTGACAGTCTCTTTCGGAATCTAGCGGCATATTTGGGGGCTGTTTTCCCCTTGCCCTTGCTGAATTGTTAGCATACGGAGTGCATGAGATATTGCATGAAACGCTTGGCTGAGCGACATTATTGAACTTCAGCTGATCGTCTTTCTCCTTTCCGTTTTTCTCTTCTCTTACGTTTGCCCTGCAACTGCCAACAAGGCTTGGTTAAAATCTCACCATGCTTGAATGATACGCATATCGCAGAAAAGATAATTCACTGTCGCAATTCCAATCCCCATGTCCACTACGACCTCTGCGCCGACAACGGTCACCGCACCACCCCCCGCGCTCACCACCGTATTCACTCCAGCGTCTTCATGTTTGGTTGATATTTGGCAATACTCGGCTACCGCATCGGGACTGGAATGCTATGTGGGCAATACCAAGGTGCAATGCAACTATGTGCAGCTAGGTCCGGCCGAGACCACGAGCTGTTTCCCGTCGGGTTGGGACTATGAGTCTACCGCATACTTCTCGCCTGGCATTTGTCCGGCGGGTTATGAGACTGCTTGCTCGAGCGTGACGACGTTCGGGACGAATACTGAGACGAGAGCGACTTGTTGTCCGAGGTATGTCATCCATGCATTGCTGCTGAGCACGAGCCTGTATACGCATCGCAGACTGACTTGACTGACTTGCGTCTAGTGGGTACTCGTGTCAAACTGGGACGGGGTGGCCTTGGTATGCCACCGATCTGTGTACATATAATGACCCCGGCCCAGTCACGTATGTGTACACCACCAGTCTCCCGGGCGTTGGCACTTCGACAGCGACGACCACGGGAAACGAAGGATTCAATGCATATGGGGTGCAGATTCGGTTCCAGGCGTCAGATTCGGTCACAGCATTAACAGCAACAACAGCGGAACCGTCAGCAACAGGGACGTCCGCATCTACATCCTCATCTTCATCCTCATCATCTTCGTCGTCATCAACATCAAGTCCAACCGCCGTAGCAGCCTCATCAGGGCTAAGCACGGGTGCAAAAGCGGGCATAGGCGTGGGCGTCGCGGCCGCCGGTCTTCTCGCCATCGCCGCCATAATGTTTTTCTTCCTGCGACGGCGCAGAGCAGCTGCTTCTGGCACTGGCCGCCCGAGCGCATCGTCGTCTCAACCCGCGTATTCTTCTGAGCTGGCTGGCCGACGTGCATCGGGTGATGTCAAGCAGGAGATATATAGCTCGCCACTGGTGGAGCTGCATAACGACTCGGTGCGCGCGCCGGTTGAAATGGAATAGTATTCATTTGATACGATACGATTGATGCATGTTGAAAAGCGAGATTTATAGCCCTGCCGAAGTACCTGTACCTATATGGTCAATTTAGTTAATACCAGCACATTCAATGCATGGCGTAGAGTCTTAGCATGCATAGCAATATACGACGTCTAGGTAAGTACGTACATATGTACTATTATGTAGTGGCCTGGAAGGATCAGGAGCAGGCTTGCAGCCCAACGCATTCACGTGATTGCGACCCCTCTCTCCGGCCTGTGATAGGATAAGCCGACCACTTCCAACTTGGCCCTTTCCATTTTTCTTGTCCCACGCGCATTCCTGCTTCTTCTTTATTTTGTGTCTTTGTCTTTGGCCCTGCAACAGTGCAAACAGCGTGTTTTGCTACTGGACACCTGCCAGTCTGTCTTTTCTCTCATCCATACGACCAGACCAAAGCCTGTCTAGATAAGATTTCTTTCGCCATGGCGCCTTCGAAGTGGGGTGAGTCAGAATCTTTTGCCAGCGTCATACACGATCTGTCCTTTATATCCTTGCCTGTCGCTATTCCTCGCTATATTTGATTTTGTTGTCCACAAGGAAATTGTTTATTTTGTATATGTATGGCTAACGACTGCAGACGACGAAGAGGAAAGCACCCCTCCCTCATCCCCGCCTGTCGCTGCCCGTCGCAAATTCGATGACGAGGAAGAAGACGAAGTAAGACATCCGCCGTTTGAACACTGCCCTTTGATCATGTTCTGCCTTTATATACTACGAGGAGGAACTGACTGGAATAGGTGCTCGACTCCTGGGACGCGGCCGAAGATTCCGACGTAGAACGGGAAAAGGCCGCCGCCGCAGCGGCCGCAAAAGCCAAGGCCGACGCCGAAGCAGCAGCAAAGAAGAAGAGCAAGGCCCAGCGCATAGAAGCACACAAGGTCGAGCGACGACGGCTCGAAGAAGAATCTTCGTCCGAGGAGGACAGCGAAGATGAGAGCGATCGCCGCGCCCGCCTACGCAAGACCGAGAAGGACTCCGATCTCAAGCACGCCGAGGACCTCTTTGGCGACATCGACCTGAACCGGAACAACCGCCGCACAGCTGCCTCCAAAGCCGTCGTCGTCGGCGATGCCTCAGACCCCACAAACGCCATCGATCTCTCCGCCATGCCGCTCTTCAAACCCACCACCAAAGACCAATTCGCCAAACTGACCAGCGTGCTCATCCCGCTGCTGACGCCCAACTCCAAAAAGGCGCAATACGCGCTGTGGGCGCCTGACTTTGCCAAACAGCTGGTCAAGGAGCTGCCCAGCGACCAAGTGAAGAAAGTCGCCAGTGCGCTGACGACGTTGAGCAACGAGAAAATGCGCGAGGAGCGCGCGGCCGACAAGGGAGCCAAGAAGTCAAAGGCAGCCAAGACGAAGACGACGTTGAACACGCAGCGCGACTTTGATAGGGCGGATACTAATGCTTATGATGATGATGACATGGGTGATGACGATTTCATGTAATTTATATCACTCGATCGTTCCCCCTCTTCTCCGTTTTTGTTATATGAATACAAGAGAAAGACCTTTTTCCACATGCCTGTAACTTTCTATGCATAGCTAATGTCGGTGTCTTTCTTTCTTTCTTTCTTTTCTTCTTTCCAGCAATGCATTTTCTTATATTGACGTTCCTTGGATTAAACATGTATCGTCTACATCTGCATCACGGCAGTTAGTCTGATAAAAGTTGAGAATAGACCTGATTTACTCCTACCCTTTCCCTCTCTAGCAACACTACGTAGTGGAACAGAAGCAGCGAAGTAATAGTAAAAGATTGTTTGATTGGTTGATTCATCGAGGCCTCCGGGCTTTGCTGCCTTGCCTTTGGTTGTTAAAAACACAGCTTGAAAGGAAGATAACACAATAGACGGGAAAAAAGACAAGATTTGAAATTGAATCGAGATGTTGTTTGTTTGTTGCTGGTCATGATCATCAAGAAGAAAACGACTTTAGACCTGAAGTGACAGTGTTTCTTCTTTCGAGATTCGAAATTGAAGAGACACTGTCAAACACAGCGAACAAACAAGGGAATAAATTTGTGTTTGGGGAAAAGCAAAGAAAAATACGACAGACATTTCGCAAGCAAATATCCAGCTCCATCCAACCTGGCGTTTTTCTTCTCCAAATATCAAACTCCGCATCCAACTACAGGCCTGATCAGGAAAAAAAATACAACATGGGCGGCTTAAAACAATCGTTACTTCACGATTCGACAGGGGCAAATAAATAGACTGGGCATAGGGGGTGGGGAATGAAGCATGATTGCCGCATCGAGTTGATGATAGAAAAAGAAACAAGAAAGAAAGTCCGAGTTGAAAAAAGAAAGGAAAAACGTAGACATGGGGTATTGCTTTAGAAAGTTGTGACTTTCACTTGTCCAGTCTTCGTTATTTCATACTTAGGACTCAGCCGGAGCTGGGGCCTCAGCAGGAGCCTCCTCGGTCTTTTCCTCGGCAGGAGCAGCGGCCTCAGTCTCAGCTGGCTTGTCCTCCTTGGCCTCGGCACCCTCAGGCTCGCCGCCGTCAGATGAGGTCCAGAGGGTCAGGTTGTCGCGCAACAGCTGCATGATGAGGGTGCTGTCGCGGTAGGATTCTTCAGACAGGGAGTCGAGCTCGGCAATGGCGTCGTCGAATGCCTGCTTGGCCAGGTGGCAAGCGCGGTCGGGAGAGTTGAGGATTTCGTAGTAGAAGACGGAGAAGTTCAGGGCGAGACCGAGGCGGATGGGGTGGGTGGGTGTGAGCTCAGTCTGGGCGACATCGGTGGCGTTCTAAAGATTGTAAGCAGCAGAAATTAAAAGATATATATTGTACTAACCTTGTAGGCCTCGTGAGCGGCGGTGGCTGCGACCTTGCGCTTGTTGCCAGATGCGAACTCGGCGAGGTAACGGTGGTAGTCGCCCTTCCTGCAGTTGATCAGTCTGTGCTCCCACAACATTTGAAATATAGGTCACGTCAATGCGTACATCTTGTGGTAGAAGACCTTGGACTCGCCAGACTCGGCCTTGGGGATGAGGGATTCGTCAAGGACGTCCAAGACATCCTGGCACACCTTCTCGAGCTCAGTCTCGATCTTCTGGCGGTAATCGCGGATGATGGTGACGTGCTGGTCGGAACCCTTGGATTCTTCCTTCTGCTCAATGGAGGAGATGATGCGCCAGGAAGCACGGCGGGTGCCAACGACGTTCTTGTAGGCTACCGAGAGGAGGTTGCGTTCGTCGACGGAAAGTTCGCCATTCAGCTATTACATGTTAACGACCAATCCACCAATCGCAGAGGGGTAACTCGAGGGATGCAAGGACGAAAATCGTACATTGGCAACTTCCTGTAGAGATATTAGCAATTGTTTGATGACGTGTGTCAAGAATGGATAGATAGGCTTGAGCTTACCTTCATGTATGTGACCATCTCTGCAATTTGCGCAAGCCAGTCAGTTGCACATCCCAAAGAAGAAAATTCACGTATTCAACATACCATCATAACGCTCAGCCTGCTCACAGAGGCGTGCAAGAAAAGTCTTGCTTTAGGGACATTAGTGACAGGTCTGGAGATCAAGCACAAGACACATTACCTCTCACGCTGCAGCCAGAAACAAGTCAGTCAAATTATGCATCACATCAAGACAGAAACAACGTGTAATTGCAGGGTACATGAAAAGCCAGCACGTTGAGGCACTGAGGGCGGCTTGGAGCAGGGCATGGAATGAGGGGCTATGATGTGTACAAACCTCAGAAGCCATAGTGGATAGATGCCAGCAGAAGAGGGATCGCAGAGTAGACAGAGGCTGGTGACTGGAGATCAGGGGATAGGTAGTAGAGTGGTAGAAGAGTTCTCGATGACAGAGAAGAGGGCAAGCAGAAAAGTTGGACAGAGGAAAAAAATCACAGGATGAGGCCGATAGCAGATGTTGAGGGATGGCGGTTTAGTCTAGTTTGGGGGAGCCAGGCTGCCAGGCCGCCAATTGGATTGGATTGGGCTTAGTGCGCCAGGCCAGCCCAGGCCTCACATTTCAATTCTGCCTTGCACAGGAAACAAGCTGGACTAAGTTGTGTTATTATTATTATTATTATTGTATTTTATTCTCCTTATTGTAAAGAATATGTTAAGGGTAAAAATAAGTTATCCTGCTGTGTACTGTGTGTAGAGTCTGTACTCTGTAGTCATGAATGGCATTGGAGATAGTAATCCTCTGCAGATCATGTGAGGATCAAATTTGCAGTCTTGACATGTGCCAGCAAACCGCTATAACAACGGCGATATAGCAGATAATATATGTCAATTATATCATCGATTATTATCGACTTCTGCTATGAGT
Source organism: Penicillium sp. OUCMDZ-019 (assembly GCA_011750695.1). Lineage (NCBI taxonomy): Eukaryota > Fungi > Ascomycota > Eurotiomycetes > Eurotiales > Aspergillaceae > Penicillium > Penicillium sp. OUCMDZ-019. The sequence goes on along the minus strand of WTTZ01000044.1, from coordinate 23,740 downwards.
CAGCCTGCCAGCTGACACGATCTTGGCTGTCTTCTGACTGATCATATCATACGTACACATACAGTCGAATATCTATACAGGTTGGATTGTCTGCCTGAGGCGCTGGAAAGTGGAAACCCACAGAAGCGTGAAGATAGCGTCACATGACGTCTGCGCTGCGAGTGGCTGGCGTCGATAAGGTTTGCCTTGCCCAGATACGGTGTGGTAATTACAATACACGCCCAACACCCCGGTAATAATCGTATCTTTGTATACAGCGTACTCGTAGTTCTGCTATAAACACGGCGTATTCCTGCTGCCAGTCTGGTCCCAGATCTAGAATGTGACTAGTCACCCCAAAGCCAAAAGCAAAGCTCAGCTGAATCCTGCCCTGCCACTTATTCTTAGTCCCTGCGCAAAGCAGACATTAGATAGGCTAGCTGCAGCGAACTAGTACTATCGGCCGGGGCTGATAGCCGTCCAACCGACGATACCGGAGACTTTGCGTCTGCGACTAATTTATTACCGTACGTAATAATACGCTCGCATTGTTTGCTGTCTGTCCTTTTCAAACACTTCGCTTCTTGCCTTCTAACCACCTCGATTTCCCATGCTCGCGATCAGCCTGGTCTGATAACGACATTGGATTCCTGCAAGCAATGGAACACTCCTTCACCCGCTCGCCTGCGGAGCTCCTCCGTGACTTCAGTGTCTCGGAGGAAGCAGGGCTGACCCAGGCTCAAGTGCTACGTTCGCGCGAAAACCACGGTGCTAATGGTAAGCTAAGCCAGTGCAACGAAGGAAGGGATAGAGAACACGCGGAAAATAAAATTCAGATGCTTCGGGATATATCTTGCTAATCCTTGGCCTACAGCTCTCGACGAAGAGGAAGCTACCCCTCTATGGAAACTGGTTCTCGAGCAATTTCAAGACCAGCTCGTCCTGATCCTCCTTGCTTCTGCCGCAGTATCATTCGTGCTAGCTCTTTATGATGAGAGTGACGACTGGACTGCCTTTGTTGACCCCGCCGTGGTAAGCTGAGATCAAACCCCGCAGAAAGAGAGCGTATTGTCTGATAAGCCCACTCGTTTAGATTCTGACCATCCTGATCCTGAATGCCATTGTCGGCGTGTCTCAAGAAAGCAGCGCCGAGAAGGCGATTGCCGCTCTCCAAGAATATTCTGCCAATGAAACCAAGGTCGTTCGCAATGGTACACTGCAAAAGATCAAGTCCGAGGAACTGGTTCCAGGAGACATCATTCACATCGCCGTGGGCGACCGCGTTCCCGCCGATTGCCGGCTGCTGACAATCCAAAGCAACAGCTTCCGCGTGGACCAGGCAATTTTGACTGGTGAAAGTGAAAGTGTAGCTAAGGATACCAAAATCGTCGAGGATAAGCAGGCCGTCAAACAGGACCAAACAAACATGCTCTTTTCCGGTACTACCGTTGTGGCTGGTCATGCAACTGCAATCGTCGCTCTGACTGGAGCTTCCACCGCCATCGGTGGTATCCACGAGAGCATCACCTCGCAAATCTCCGAACCTACGCCTCTGAAGCAAAAGTTGAACGACTTTGGCGATGTATTGGCCAAGGTCATCACTCTCATTTGCATCGCTGTCTGGCTGATTAACATCGAACATTTCAATGACCCCTCCCACGGTGGCTGGGCGAAAGGTGCTATCTACTATCTCAAGATCGCCGTGTCTCTCGGTGTGGCTGCCATTCCCGAAGGTCTCGCTGTCGTCATCACCACCTGTCTGGCATTGGGTACCCGTAAAATGGCAGCCAAGAATGCCGTGGTTAGGTCCCTGCCTTCTGTCGAGACTTTGGGAAGCTGCAGTGTTATTTGCTCCGACAAGACCGGAACCTTGACTACCAACCAGATGAGCGTGGAGAAGGTTATCTACCTGAACCCTGCCGGCAAAAGTTTCGAGGAGATCGACGTAGAGGGTACAACCTTCGCTCCTACTGGTGCACTGAAAAGGCAGGGCAAACCACTGAAAGACCTGGCCGTCTCGTCCTCCACTATCAGTCAGATGACTGAGGTTCTCGCTCTGAACAACGAGGCCATTTTGGCTTATGACCCCAAGACTGGTTACTCCTGTATCGGTGAACCCACCGAGGGAGCCCTCCGTGTGCTGGCTGAAAAGATTGGAACTGACAACGCTGTTTACAACGAGAACCTGCGAGACTTGCCTCCATCTGGTGGATTACACGCCACAAGCAAATACTACGAGCACAAGTTCCCATTGAAAGCTACCTATGAATTCTCCCGGGACCGCAAGAGCATGTCTGTTTTAGTCGGTGAGGGTAAAGCACAAAAGCTTTTGGTTAAGGGTGCCCCCGAATCCATTACCGAACGCTGCTCGCATGTCCTCCTTGGTTCAGATGGCTCACGTGTGCCATTGACCAAGAGCCACATCAACTTGATTTCTCAACAGGTCGTCGAATGCGGTAACCGCGGTCTTCGCGTCATTGCACTCGCCAGCGTGAACAATGTCTCCGCCAACCCACTCTTGCACACCGCCAAAACTTCTGAAGAATACACCCAACTGGAAAGCGGCATGACCTTGATCGGCCTTGTCGGTATGCTTGATCCTCCTCGTCCAGAGGTTGCCGGTTCTATTCGTCAATGCCGTGAAGCCGGAATTCGGATTATTGTCATCACTGGAGACAACCGCAGCACTGCCGAGTCTATTTGCCGTCAAATCGGTGTTTTTGGCGCCGATGAAGATCTTACGGGAAAAAGTTTCACTGGTAGAGAGTTTGACGATCTCAGCGACAGCCAGAAGTTGGAGGCCGTCAAGAACGCATCTCTCTTCTCTCGCACCGAACCTGCTCACAAGTCTAAACTGGTCGATCTCCTTCAATCACTCGGTCACGTCGTTGCTATGACCGGTGACGGTGTCAATGATGCCCCTGCCCTGAAAAAGGCAGACATCGGTGTGGCCATGGGCACAGGTACCGATGTTGCTAAGCTCGCTGCCGACATGGTCCTCGCCGATGACAACTTTGCTACCATCCAAGTCGCCGTAGAGGAAGGTCGTTCTATTTACAGCAACACCCAACAGTTCATCCGGTACCTGATCTCCTCCAACATTGGTGAGGTCGTTTCGATCTTCTTGACTGCTGCTTTGGGATTGCCAGAAGCTCTTGTCCCTGTTCAACTGCTCTGGGTCAACCTAGTCACTGACGGGCTCCCTGCCACTGCCCTCTCATTCAACCCCGCCGACCACGACGTCATGCGCCGACCCCCTCGCAAGCGCGACGAGGCCCTCGTTGGCGGCTGGCTCTTCTTCCGCTACATGGTCGTCGGCACGTACGTCGGCGCGGCCACCGTGTTTGGCTACGTGTGGTGGTTCATGTACAACCCCGCCGGCCCGCAAATCTCCTACTGGCAACTCTCGCACTTCCACAAGTGCTCCTCCGAGTTCCCCGAAATCGGCTGCGAAATGTTCGCCAGCGACATGTCCAAGTCCGCCTCAACAATCTCGCTCTCCATTCTTGTGGTCATCGAGATGCTCAACGCCATGAACGCGCTGTCGTCCAGCGAGTCGCTGCTCACCTTCCCCCTGTGGCACAACCCCATGCTCGTGTACGCGATCATCCTGTCCATGTCGCTGCACTTTGCGATTTTGTATGTGCCGTTCTTGCAGGGCCTGTTTGCCATTTTGCCCTTGGATTGGAATGAGTGGCAGGCTGTTTTGGCTATTAGTGCACCAGTAATGTGAGTCCCCCCTTCCCTTTTTCTGATCATAATCAATCGCTAATGAATATGACAGCCTCATCGACGAAGTCCTCAAATTCTTCGAAAGACGCCTTTACGATAAACATGTAGAACCCGTTGAATCGGAAGCGAACGGAAAAGTCAAGGCTGCTTGATTTTTCTTATTTCTCGGCTGTCAATCAAAACCTTTCGATTGTTTGCATGCTCTCAGGGAGATATAGACATCTCTTGCTTACGAGTTACAATGAATGGGGTTTTTCTTTCTTCTTGCATCGAGGAGTTTGCATTGTTATAGATAGACAGACGGACAGAAAGATACATGCTTCAATGACCTATAGAGAGCGAGTAATATGACTATACTTTTTTCTCTGCATACATACTTCAAGTACAACCATCGAATTGACCGCTCAAAATATAATTGAGTATTGACGAATGTCTGAGCTGATTGTTATGACTCAATGCAAACAGGAATAGATAATAACAATAAACGGGCTAAATATTCAAGATCCATGATGATGACAATGACGATGACAATGACGAGATGATGATAAGCGGCAGGCAGGTCGCTGGAAAGGGGTATAAAAAGAATAATACATCATGTTTATAATAATGTTGGTGGTAAATATATATCAGAAATGACGTGAAAGAGAGAATGGCTGTTGAAGTGAAGGAAAGGGGAAATGAGTATCTTAATACATTGGTTGAATTTATGAAAGGTTTCTCAAGTTGAAGGGGTAGCGGTGGCGTCGTCTTTCGTTATGTCGGTCTCTGATTCAGTTGTAGCGGGCTCCGCGTCTTCAGTTTTGTTTGTGTCTTCGGCGGTTTCAGCTTCAGCCTCAGCCTCAACCTCGGCCACAGGTTCAAGTTCAGGCTCGGCTTCGCGTTCAGGCTCGAGAGTGGGATTTTCCTGCTCTGTGACTGCGTCTGGTTTGGTGGCATCGAGATCTGAAGAAGGCTGTTGAGCTTCGGTATCATCCAAAGACGATGACTGTGGTGGAAGCACATCACCAGGCAATGTGAGTTCAACTGGCGATGCAAGAGTAGGTCCAGCAGGAGTATCCGTTAAGTCTTCCTCTTCATTTTCCTGATTTGAGGGTACCGCAACTTCTGATTGACTGGTCTCAGACTCAGCTGGAGGCTCCGCAACGACGTCAAGACCGGTGTCAGTGACACCAGGGTCACTGAATGTGTCGACTTCTTCGATGTATTCGTCTTCGTCTTCCTCTTCCACAGCATCATCTTCTTCCTCGATAATCTGGCTCTTCCGTGTTATTGGCTTGACAGTTTCACTTGATGCTGCGTCCCGTTGAATTGGTGGTGATAAGTTTGGTGTCCCGGGCCCGTTCGAGTAAACAACATTGTTAGTGTTGAGCATTGGCCCCCTGAACGGTGTTCGTTTGCGCCGAGCAAAAACAAAGCCTTGTGATTGTGAAGCCATCATCGAACTAGGCAATGATTCGTTGAATACCGAGTAGATGCCATGATTTTCGGGGTCATTTGCGTCCCGTAAAGCATTCGGTGGGTTACGGACTAGCCGAATATTACTGGGAAAGCGAGACCCGGCAGTAGGCGTGGCAGGGAGTACTTTGACAGACGTATGCGGAGACCGACTCATCCTCGTAGATGCCGTTGGAGTAGACATAGTGTCAACGCTGTTCGATGAAATAGACGAAGCCTTTGAATGAGAGTGGACATGATGAATACTTCGCACTGAGGAAATGGATGAAGATGTTGATTTACGCCCGCGCAAACCAGCAGAGGAACGTCGATAAGATCCCCGGGGAGTAAGAGGAGCCGGAGACAGCGAGTTGCGATGACTATTTGAAGGACGAGCCTGGCGTCCGTATGAATTTCGATGGTGGGCATACGATGCACTATTAGGAGCGAGACTGCTGGCGTTTGACGATCGCTTAATCTGTGTTGGCGTCATGACCGGCGTTTCAACATTTGCTGACAGCCGTGCTACCTGCTTTCGCTGAATATCCGAGTTCTTTCCTGGACTAGATTTCTCAGATCGCAACTTGGAGGATTGTCCTCCTGCACTCTTTGGTGTTCTAGGATGAGGTGATTTGGCACGTTTGGCAGACTCAACTATCCAATGTTTAAGTGATGCCAACTGACTCATTAAAGAATGCTGATGGCGTCGGCCTGTGCGACGCCTGAAAATACCACTAGAATGTGATGCCAACTCTGGCTGAGAAGCACTAACATGTAGCATGCTAGGTCTGGAGTGACGGTGCTCTTTTGGCGGCGGTACCGGACGTCGTCTAGTTGAACTTAAAGAGCGTACTGAATCTTTGTCTATCGGCTGCGGAGGCAATCCAACATCCAAAGGCGGGAGATTCGCGAAACCTTCTGGAAGTTTGGGAACTTCTGGGATCGAAAGGTCGGCTAAAAAAGTCAGATCTAAGATGACAAGTAGTGAGGCCATAGGTACTTACGGGTTGGTAGACTACGGCGATCCCGCCTTCCCCGAGCCTGCAGAGTGTCGGTAGTGGCACCCTCCTCATCCACTTCAACTAGAGCAGAGATCTTTTCTAAACGGCTGCTAGCTGCGCTGAGGCGACGCAAGCTGCGAGCCTCGGCTTCCTTTTCTTTCCTCTTGCGCTCGCGTTTCTTTTCTTTCCGCTCCTCCTTTTCGATTAACAGAGCCCACCAGCCGGCTAGGGCATCGCACCGCTGCGAGAGAACATGTTCTATGACCTGATCGATGTTCACGCCCGCACTTTTCATACGCAGCAAAGTTGTTTTCTCCAAAGCTGTAGTAAAGGGAGACGGGCGCGTTGTTTGCAGAATGAGCTGTTGCTCCACTCCATGCTCCGCCAAAAATGGATGTGATAAGATGTCGGTCAATGTTGGACGCAAAAGAGGCCGCTTGGAAAGTAGAATCTTGATCAATGACTGTGCATCTTCCGGAAATTTGTCGTTGAAAACGGGATCTTCCTTAAGAATCTTTGCTTTGGTTTCCTGGTCGTCATCGTCGTCGTATGGCAGCTCTCCTGCTAAAAGAGCGTACAGAATGATGCCTAGACTCCAAACATCAACCTTTTCCCCTGCGTATTTTTCTCCTTTGAGCATTTCTGGCGCGCTGTAACATATTGTGCCGCAAAAAGTTTGCAAGTAGCTTGCTTTCCCTTCGTATTCGCGTGTGAAGCCGAAATCACACAGTTTGACGTTTCCATTTTTATCGAGTAGAATGTTTTCAAGCTTTAAATCCCGATGCACGCAAGACTTGCTATGGACATATGCGACAGCCCCGACTAGCTGCGCAAAAATCCGTCGGACCTTGTCCACAGGCAGGGCGCCATTGTTCAAAAGATGGTTGTACAGCTCATCCCCTAGGTAAAATCACATTAACGCCGCGTTTCCAGGCCTTTATCCGGAAGAAGCATACCTGGGCAATATTCTAAAACCAACCAAACCAGATTCTCCGTGACAATAACTTCATATAGACGAGCGATGTGAGGATGCAAAAATTGGCGATGGTGATGGATCTCGCGCGCAAGGGTGGAATCTTGCTTGTTCGACGACTTGAGGACAACCTAATTGATGCCATGAGTTGAAATGCGAGCGGGTTCGCCGATGAGTGAGACGTACCTTGGAGTTATTGGTAAGTTTGTGTGTTGCGAGGTAAACCTTGCCGAAGGAGCCTTTGCCAATCAGTCTTCCAAGAGTGTAGTTGCCAACAACTCGGAGGTCGGGGGAGGAGAATTCCCTACGAGTTGTCAGTAGAAGTTTTTAATGAGCTGCTGAGGAGAACTTACTGAAGCAACTCATTGTAGGAATTGACAAGCTGTATTCCACCGCGATCAGCTCATGACTCATGACATAACCAAACTGTAAATAAGCAAACCCACCTTTTGCTTCTGGGACAAAGCCTCTGTCTTCGTCCGAACTGCCTGCATGTGTTGCTATGGCGTATCACAAGCGCTAAGTACTCCAATTGCCCCGGTTGAGTGCTCCCCCTTTCTCCTCTTCAAGAGGTTATGTAGCTGTTCAGATGAGAAGATCGGACGTTATCACTGGTGCCATTCGGAGACGCCTGTCTTCACTAATGCCGAACGAGGATTTGAACACGTCTGTAGTTTGTTTTTCTTCAGAAAAAAAAATGACGGATAGCGTAATACGGGGTAAGGAAGGACGGAGATAACGTGATGGGGGCGAACGGCGCTTGAGGTTGTGTTGTGTTGTAATTTCAATTTCCGAGTCACGACGGTGTTGTTGGTAGACGAAAGCGCGAATGAACGAGTTTGGACGACGCTTTGAGATGAGTATGATGAATTGAGAAAAGAATGGGCAAAATGACGACGCTGGTCTGGGTAAATAAAGAGTGTTGGTGGAAACGTCTGCAGGACAGACCGGGGTGGCAGCCGTTGAAGGAGGGGACGATCAGGCAGTCGCAAAAGGGATGGACGTAGAACGAGGTAAGTAGATTATAGACACAGTCAAAGAGGCCCAGGATGGAGAGCAAGAATAAATAACGGGCAGTCTGGAGAGAAAGCAAGAAGAACGACATGCGATGACTTGCTTGATTCGAGATTAATTGCGTCTTCCTTCATTGAGCATTCTCCGGCAGGGAAGGCGGGAATGCTGAGCGGGCGCTGTGATTGGCTGGATGGCCCGCTGGCACGATAAAAGGGAAGGCGCCCTGAATGGGAAACGTGCTCCTGCCGTCCTCCCGTCTACGTAAGGATTATTAATTACTGGATTGATCATGTGATTGGCTGTTCTATTCGTCTTCTATCTGTCTTTGCCTTCGTCCATCTTCCAATGCTCAGACGTCTGGCTCTTGCCACCACGGCAGGCCCTTTACATTCTCCAGCAGGCCAGCTCCAGCACACAGCGCCGGGTCTACTGGTGCGATGCCCGGCTCGTTTACCAACGCGAGCGCAACCATGCCCAGGTAGGAGTGATAGATATCTGCTCTCTGGTCAGCAAGGTGAATGGGACTCGACGGATTGAAAATTGTCTCACCTGGAGGTTCTCCTACGGCTTTGCCAAAGCCCCCGATGAGATGTTGCGTTTTATCGAGGAGATAGTGACGAAGGCCAGGAGTATCAACGAGTGATATATGGCCCATGATCTGAGAGAACGGTCGTTAATACAGTAATGGTTTCGAGATGGGATTTTTCTTACGCCCAATGCACCGGTCACCCAGAAACAGTAGCAGGTGTCTGCAATCTTGTTCAAGCGTCCGTTGAAACCTGTCCATGTCAAGGATTCTGGGGCGAATGGTAGGATATCTGGTAATTGTTCAATCTGTTCATTTATGTTCGTCGTGTCTTTCGTATCATGCGTTTCTAAAGGTGGTGAAGTTTCTTTTTCTGCTTCTGCTTCTGGATGCTCATTAGCATCTGCTTCCTCGTCCTCTTCGTCTTCGTCTTCGTCTTCGTCATCCTCTTCCATCTCATGGGTTTGCCTTGTAAGCAGCCACTTGAGCAAAGAATCAAAACGCTGGCTTTGTGGCGATAGGATTGTTGTATGGTTGCTTCCCTTCTCTGTTCTCTCTAGAAAGGATAGTGCTCCCACTGCGCAGTAGGTCAAGCCAGCTTATCAACGTACGTCAGCTATAGCTCTTAGACAATGTCAACTGTGTATCGATAGGAGAGTAAATACCATGAGCCTCACGGAATGATGTCTCCGCCATGCCGCCGTCATACGACTGTTGAAATTCTTGTTAGCATACTATCAGTCAGGAGTAGAAGCAACAGAAAATACCTGGCAGGATTGAATAAAAGAAGCCAAATTTAAAACATCAATATCCTTCACGTCCTCCACATCCTTTGCATGCGGCCCTCTGAGGAAATATCTGATCCCAGCCGCACAATAACAAAACCTCAAATCATTACCCCCCTCAACCTCCTCTCCAGCACCCAGCAGCTCCCCAAAACTCCCATCCTTCCGCTGCAACTTGGGCAACCACTCCAAACACTCCCTCCGCTTCAAACGCGCAAGATCATCTCCAAGAATCAGCAAAGTCTCCAAAGCCAAGAAAGTAGACGGCACATTCGCCGGATCCCAAGCCTCGTTGTCTCGCGTGAGCTTGTCGTCGCCAAACTTGGTGCCTGTAAAGCCGCGAAAGCCGCCTGAGGGATGCTGGCAGTGGTATATCCAGTTTATGTAGCCCTGTCGCTCTTCGGGTGTAGTGCTGCTTTCGAGCGCGCCTAGTAAGTCGAGGCCTGCGATAACGAAAAAGCCAAGCAGCATGCGCCCGCCGTCACCGGCTGTGTATTGATGGGGTAGGAGTGTTTTGAGACAGCGGAGGAAGTATTTGACATGGCGATCTTTATTGAAGGTTGGCGAGGACATTGTGGTGGTTATTTATCTTTCTGGATTGCTCTCTCTTTCTTTCGTCTGCTGTTGGTGTCGAAGTTGATGTATGTATGTATCTCCAGATGAAAAGTCTGAGTTCAGAAAGCCGACGAGGGGCAATTTATCTGCGCCGCAAAAGAGGTAGCTATTGTTCTCTGGAAAGCATCCATTGTTCTTAGAATAACTAGCGGTTTGTTAGGGAGAGAGTTCTTTGATGCTTCCGAGTCCCAGAACTGCATCAATGCGGTGCGGGCCAATCCCGCACTGCACGGCGGAGCTAACCTTGGAAGTCTAACTTATTCCCGTCAATAACTTCTCCATCTCCCTTGACAAGTTGAACGAAGGGGAATATTTCAGCTTCAGCATCTGATCGTCCAATTGACTTAAGGCGTTTTATATAATGGCGCTCCTCTCATCGCAAACCCTAATTCAGGGCCACGCCCTGTTCCTGTTCATCGTCGCTGTTTATTTAGTCGTGAACCCCAGCGTGGTCACAGACTCGGACATTGTTTTTATACTCGGCGAGGCGATGCAGATTGTGAGTTTTATCAAAGACGAATATGGAAATAAATGGACGAAATTGACTAATATATTATTTCTCTAGGACATCGACCCCAACATAACCAAAGCCGCACAATTCCCCTTCGCAATCTGCGGCATCCTGCTAACCAGCCAGGCCCTCTTCGACCTGATCATCGTCAGGAAACTCCCACAAATCGAAGAACTCCTAACTACCTCCACCTCTCGCCAACCAGACCATGCAAAAGGAGGAGCTGGAACCGTCAACCTGTACATGGTGCGCCTGGCTACACTATACAGCGAGATCTGGACGCTCCTCGCCGGTCTACGGTTCTGCTTCTTCTTCGCCATTGCGGTTTTCATTTACCAGGGCAGGGCGGGTGCCGAGGGTATGCGCACTGGCATTGCGCAACAATATGCGCCTGGGTATGATGGCACGGACGAAATGAAGCAGGGTCTGGCTCAGTTGAAGAGTCGGGTTGTTTTCACTTTTGTGTTTGAGGAGACTATGTTTTGGCTATGGGTTTGTTGTCCTACGTTCCTTGTTTCACTGACTATCTTCCCTTCATTCTATATTTTGTTGCCGTTGTTGAAAAAGGGGCGCCTGACTAATGCTTGTGCAACTGTTACAGGCTCTAGCGAACGTACGCGAAGAACGGAGAGAAACAGCCGGCCGCCTGGCGATGCAGCAAGCTGCCGAACGTGAACGAGGAGGTGTCTTCTAGAGCACGAAAAGTCGACCAGTGTGTCTTGAGAATTCTAATAATTGATAATACGGATGTTGTTACGGGAGACTCGAAATACAACGATGATTATTATATGTTTCAGTACAAAACAGATGATACAACATGAGAAGAATAGAAGCGAATTGCAAATCGACAAGCAAACAGTCCTATCAACTAAGATGGTAGACAAGGTAGATCACAGCTCCGGCTTGTTGATTGCACATATATCAAGAAAAACCACCTGTTAGGCAAAACACATGGCAGCGAAAAGCACTGCAGCACCAATGCCCACGGCGACAGCACCATTACTCTTTGCGACTGGAGCAGCTGCTCCCTTCTTAGACGTTGCCTTCGCGGTGGCAGAGGTTGTGGAAGAAATTTTAGAGGTGGAGGAGACGCTCGTTGCAGGGCTAGAAGCGGCTGGAGTTAATGCCGCAGTGGCTGTAGGCGAAGATGTCCCAGAAGCCACAGAAGCTGCAGGGTCACTTGAAGACGACGAGGACGAGGACGAGGAAGAAGTACTGCTATCCGTCCCACAAGCAGCAGCTGTAGGTAGTGTGGTTACGCCTGCTCCGGCGCAAAGTGCACTGGCGAATTGGATCGTTGCTATCGATATGATGTGTTAATAATAATACAAGCTTTTGTCTCGTTCTCGTCAAAAGGGATTGGAACTACCTTGCTGGTCAATAGCGTTGCAGGTGTCGGAAATGCAGCAGGAGACAGAGCTAATGAAGGAAACAGTGTTGCAAATGCAGGTGATATCCATGCCACAAGAGCTTGGTAGGGCATTGGTTGTGCAGCTTCGCTAAAGCATTGTCAGCCAGGCATTCTCTTTTATCTTTGCTTTCCAGAAGCTGGAGAAAGACTTACAGCGCATGAGGGAAGACCGGCAAAGTTGACCTGAGCGGCGACATTGGCGAGGCAAGCTGCAAGTACTGCAACCAAGGCTGTTGGGAGCTGCATGTTGAAAGCGTTCTTCTGGATTCTGGATTTTGAGATCTGGTGATTGAAGATGATCACACTGCGTCAAGAACACGGGGTTTATATAGAGTCAGAAAGGGGGATGAGTCGAAAGAAGCATGTACGTCTCCGTGAGTTCGGCAGGAAGGTGTTACTCAGGCAGGCACCAAGGCATCGATATTTATGCCCCCTGTTGTAAGATGAAAATGAGTCAATGTATCTGAAATCACCAACATAAGCAACGCGCTTGTAGAGGCAGTGTCACATCAGTATCCGTCTGAGATCGTACAGCACGGCACGGAGCATTAACTATTGCATCCTGCTTGATCCCAATTGTCTGTATCACCTATGATTGCAGATTCTGCACTCCGCATTTAGAGACATAAAAAAAATTCTGGAAGGCCGAAGACAAGAGGCAGAGGCGTGTATGACCTTGTATAGCCATTGATTGCAACCGTGATTTACACAGACTGGTTTGTTGTGTTTGTGTAGCACCGTCGTCGCATGTATGCACTTTCTTTGATGGAAGGCACCTCGCACACTCAACCTCTCTCTCCCCCCTCTCTCCCTCTCCTCTCGCGCTCTCACAGCCTCCTCGGTAGATACGGACGCTTGCATCTCTGCCAAACAAGGCTCCGACCCCTGACTGTCTTTCTAATAATAATCACCTATTCACAATGGGCCTCGGAGTTCTGAACGACTCGAAGCTGGAGCATGTTCCCGGTGTGTGCTCTCTTTTGAATTTGCTGGGGACGCGTCGACTAACTCAGGCTCGGTATTCCGATTTCAAGGAACGTCTCATGTATTCGAGAGAGCACAGGATTCGCAACCAGACCATATTCGCCCATGGCTGAAATACGATCGTTCCGGAAAAGTCCCTATTCTCCTCGTTCCTCAGCCCAGTGACGACCCGTATGATCCATTGGTAGGCACCCCCCCTGTGTTTCATCCATTTTTATGCCCGATTTTGACAGTTTGACCAGAACTGGCCGCTATGGAGACGTGATTTGATCCTGGCTATCATATCGCTTGTCGCTGTGCTCTGCGCAACCATGAGTCCCATCATGGCCGCAAACACCATCACTATCGCTCTTGATTATGAGAAGGATTTAACCCATGTCGCCTTGTTGACTGGCTACCACCTCCTCGGGGTTGGGGTGGCTGGCATACTATGCGTGCCCACAGCAAGGGTTTGGGGGAAACGACATCTGTTTATAATTGGCAATGTCCTGATGATTGTTAGCTGTGTATGGGCTGGAGGAAGCACCGGAAACTGGAGTAGTTTGGTAGCTGCTCGAGTGTTCCAAGGATTTGCTCTGGCTCCTTTCGAGTCTTTGGTGAACGCCTGTGTTGGTGATCTGTACTTTATGCATGTCAGTGTACCATTCCGTATGCCACTTGTTCCTGGTTGATACTGACAGTCAACAGGAGCGTGGAAAGCGTATGGCTTTTACCAACGTCGCACTCTTCGGCGGCTCTTTTCTGACACCAGTAATTGTTGGCCAGATAACGCCTTCATTGGGATGGCAGTGGTCCTTCTATTTCGTTTCTATTTTCACAGCTGCAGCACTGCCATTCGTGGTATTCTTTGTCCCAGAAACTGCATTTCGCCGTGCCGAACACCTCAATACAGACTTCTCTGGCAAAGCCCATCGTTCTAGCCAGGAACACGGAGTATCTCAAGCGGATGCAACCCATTCAAATCTAAGAACACTAGATGGCGGTGACAACGAAGCACATCTCCCAGTCCCCGAAAATGAAAACGCATCAGGCACAGGATCGTCTACGCATTATTCGTACTGGAAAACGCTTAGACTTTTCAATGGAAGGAAGACAGATGAGAGCTTCTTCAAATTGTTCCTCCGTCCTTTTCCGCTTTTCCTGCATCCGGGAATTCTTTGGGTAAATAGCACCCGTGATGAGACATCTAGAATGATTCATTAATTTGCTAACTTGGTTTACACTGTAGGCCTGTCTGACCCAGGGTGTTTTGATTGGATGGACGGTATTCATTGGGGTTGTGTTGGCGGTAGTTTTCATGGGGTGGGTTGACGATGTCATCATTGGATATAGCTATACAGGAGCCTCCATTGGGTCGATTCTAGGCCTGATACTTTCTGCTCTTGTATCTGACCGGATGAATAAGCTCATGATCAAACACAATGGAGGCACCTACGAGCCGGAGTTCCGCATCCTCCTTGTTTTCTTCCAATTGCTCTTCGGCGGGGCTGGGCTTTACGGGTTTGGCATTAGTGCTGAGAATGATGGGCGATACAAATGGCTGATTTGTGAGGTATTCTTTGGCTTCATCGTTATTGGAATGGTCATGGGCGCTGTTTCAAGCGCATTATACATCGTGGATGCACACCGTAAGTCAACCACTGCCGTCGGGTTGTCTATATTACTGACACGTAGAATTCGTTCTTTCAAGGCCAAATTGCCGTTGAGGCATTCACGTGCATGCTGTTTTTCAAGAACGTCTTCAGCTTCATCCTTACCTTCTTTGCGTACGATTGGCTCCTTGATAGGGCAGGCCCGCGTGTCCCGTTGATTGCCATCGGTACAATCCAGGTCGGCATCTGTTTGCTGGCTATACCCATGTGTAAGTGGGCCAATATATTAGTTTTTCTGATGCTGACTGCTGCAGATGTGTTTGGCAAAAGGAATCGTTCGTTCTTTGAACGGCACAATATTTTGAAGGCTTTCCATCTCTGGTAATGCAATGATGTGAATTTTCCATGGTTGTACTTTACTTCAACTCAGCAATTGAGACAGCCTAGACAATGTCCTTCTCCTAAGCTACCAAATTATGCGTTGCATTGACGAAGTATACGAGTAATGAATGAGCAAGTCGATGATCAGTGCTACGCCGTCGAACAAGCGACGAGACAAATGCGGTTAGCGCAGTGCAACTCCGACCCAAACATCGATAGAGATCGACCAATAGAAACGAAGTGCTAAGGCTTCGAAAGTTAAAATGTGGGCTGATCAAGGGCGCTAGGGCTGTATGAGGCATAGATTGGCCGCGTATCTAGGGTGGAGCTGTTCAAAAAGGGAGCCTTGGCGTAATGTATCCAATATGATTGGCGAGTCCGTCCCAAATTGAAGCAAAAAAGGCAAAGTGGATAGGGGACCTTGCCTAGACTGGGGCGCTAGTGCGATCTGGCTAGGCCTGAAATGGGGGGCGCAGCGTCAGCCACACACGCAGGTCAGCCCCTTCAGGCGCTCAGGCGCGCAAGAAGGATTTGAGTCCGGCCCGCTACGTCACTCTCGCCAAAGAGCTGCGGAGCTTTTCGGTTTATGAGGTCAGCCATTATGATCGTCATCTCCATACTTTTAGCTTGATCCTTTCACATGTGCTATATCTTTATATCTTTTTTCTCTATACTTTTTGGATGCTTTCATGGTAGCGCTACCCTCTCGTATCGCTTCTTGACCGCAAGGCTACCACCTGACTAGCCGGCTGTAACCACCACGCCTTGCTGACACACCTACGTATCATTGCTATACTAAGATGGCCGCGACACGGAGCAATGCGGCCGACCTGCGACGAGCTGGCTCGAACCATCTAGCAGATCATGGTACGTCTTGTCCTTCTTCAGATCAATTGAGATACGTACTGACTGATATGCCGGGTAGCCGCATCAGCTGCACTGTATGTGACTGATCCAATGCGGAAGCGCGCTGGAAGTGAGACAGTGTCGCAACAGCCGCAGAATGGAGGTTGGTAAAATAACTAGATATATAACACTCGATTTCTGACATTTCCAACTCCTAGCATCAGCAATCCCCGCAGGTCTCACTCTTGCCAATGCCAGCGCCGCCGCAAGCCTAGCGCATGCGAACCGGAAGACAACGAGTCCCTGGCGACCTGCAGAGAGGCAACCATATGCCGAAAAGGCCGCTGCTTTTGTGCGCAGCTACCAGAGCCCCGAACCGCCGTCTCCCAGCAAGGCGCACCCGGACGTTTACAAGGCAGCTCTTTTGGCGGCCCAAGACCGGGTTTATACTAAATCACCGCCAGCAGCGGCAGCAGCAGTAGCTACGACTACGACTACGACAGAGCCGCGCTACGATCAAGCGGCATACGAACATGCCATGGCAGGTAAGAGCCGTCGGGACTCACGAGACACCTCGGCGGCGGCAGCAGCAGCTCTTCAGATAAACCCCGGTGCCTTGACGGCGGCCACGGGAGCTGTCTCTAATCGACGGAGGACAGAGTCTGCGCCCGCAAAGCCCGCGTTTCATCCCGATGCTGCATATGCGTTGACTGCGGCAACACTGTCTCATCGAGCTAGCCAGGATGCGCGGAATGTGTTGAGTGATCTTGATCCAGCAATGGAAGCCGCGAGGATACATCACATTGCTCGAACGAACGTGCAGCTCTACACATCCACACCTCCCGTAGATATCGAAGTTGAAGAGCAAAAACATAAGGATACTCTCCGGGCTGCTGCTATCTCAATGGCAAAGGACATGTACGCGACGTCCGCAGCGGCGGCTGCTAAAGAGGAGCCCGATGGAGCTGAATACGCGAGCGCTGCTGCGCAGAAACGACTATCACATCGCTACTCCCAGTCTCAATTTTCTTGGGCACCTGGAGATGAATACAATGTGGCTCCACGCACCCCAAATCTCCACGAAGCAGCCCAGAAGCTTGCCAACGAAAAACTTGCAAAGATGCAGAAAAATGATTTCCAGAAACAACAGCAGTATTATGGGACTGCTTCAAGCCCCAAGTCGCGTCAGACGCTCACACGCCGCCTGAGAAGGAGAACGTCGAGTGATGGAGACGCTTCGGAGATTGATTGGGAAAGATCAGAGCAGATCAGAAACCAAATGACCTCCCTGCAGAGTCGCTTGCACCAAATTGACGAGAAAAAGACCCAGGATAGGGCAGACCTGATGGAGATTGCCCGCAAGAATGTGCACGCCCGCATCCATGACATGGATGAAAAAGTATATGCGCATACTGGGAAAGCCTCGCCAAACATGCAACGTGAATGGGAAGAAAAAGCACACGAACGTGCAAGACAAGAGAGCGACATTCGCATGTCTGGTTTTTCAAGAGTCTCTGTTGGTACCCAGCAGTATATGGACCAGACCGAGGTTGAGGCCATTGCACGGTCTCGCATCCAGCCGACTCTAGACGAAATCAGTAATCGGGCTGAGGAACAGCGAGCCCGGGAGGTTGAAAAACAGCTTGAACAGGATAGGAAACAGCGAAAACAAGAAATTGACCGTGAACGAGAAGCAGACCTTCAGGCCGAGGAAAAGAAAGGTTTGTATACTGATCACTTTTTCTCCAAATAATTCATACTAACCGTGTTTTATCAGCTGGACTGGGGGGTTCTCTGTTTATTCGGAGGCGCTCTACGAGGAAGGGAAGGGGAAACTTGTTGGATCGTACATCGAAAATCTTTCTAGGAAAGAAGGGTGATGGTGATGTAAATGGAGTTGGCGAAGAGCGGACTGAGGATCAAGCAGTCACATCCCCGACTAGCGAGCGAATTAATGAACAACCTGAACACGAAACTGCGAATGCTCCGACTTCACCTACAGAACCTGTTGGGGGAATAACTGAACAAGTCGATATTGCACAGCCTTCAGAGGGACCAGGGGTATCTGAAGCCACAGAAGAGCAACCCTCAAATAGTACACCAACGTCTCCGAAACCAGGATCCAGGCTGGGCACATGGTTTAGACGTCGATTCAGCAAGCCACCACCCCCTGAAAAAGAAAAGAAATCCGGCGACAACGACCAACAAGAGGTCCCAACTAGGTCTCAGGAAGTCGCTGCCTCGGTGCCTATTGGCAGCCCGCGAGCAGCTCCTCTGGCATCCAACCCTGTAACAGACACGGATTTTGCCTCCACAGCGGCATCAGATGCCGCAGTCCAGCCTCAGCTGCATGAGGAGAATGTGGAAGAAAAAGAAGACGACGATGAAATTGGCAACGAAGAAGTCGCCCGTCAATGGAGCAGTTCTACAGAACACTCCAAGGACAGAAACAGAAGATGGTCTACCAGTCCTTCCTCTTCGCAGCAAGATGGCACTCGACGAAGAGGGCTACGCATGAGTCTCCAAGACATAATCACGAGAAAGCCATCTTCCAAGCAGGGATCTGCTGCAGCATCTCCTCTGGCGTCCCCGACCATGACAACCTCTTCCGCAGGCAAGATGGCGGCGTCTCCTCGTCCTGGCCCTGTTCCGCGCATGAATACGATGGAACGTAATGAACTACATGACAGTTTTACGGAGGAATCATTGCCGCCGCCCCCTGTGCTTCAGGACAGTTCACGACGAAGCGTGAGTTCTTCTGCGAGGGACTCGAAATTCTCCGAGGATCTATAATTTTTTGAAATTTCTTTTTTTATCTACGCTGATAATGTACACTGGTGATCTTTTGGTATGATGATTGAACACATATATCCACAATCTCGTTTGTCTTGTTTATCGTGTTTCCGGTTTGATGTTCTGTGATGTTCTATGAGTCACGTTTGTCTTCAAGGTTATAATCACGAGTCCTAATGTATGTATTTATGTAGTCGATGAATACTATCTATAATTCTGACTTCAATATAAAGGGTTGGACTGCCCTGTTTTAATTGGCTGTTGAACCCCACAGTCACTAGCCCCCTGTTTTGTAAGGCATTAATTTCCATTTTCTAAGGCATCACCCAACCACACCACTCAATGCACGCAGCATCCAAGCATCAGCATAACCATGGATGCTGGCGTGTTCGCGTGCTCGCAATGCGACAAATCATACTCAAGAAAGAGCCATCTGCTCCGACACGAACTAACACGTAAGACCCAAACTACTACATGCATTCATACATCAGCGCTCACAATGACCAGACACCAACCAACTCTCTGCAAGCTGTCCGATTTGCAAGAAGGAATTCCAGAAACCGTATGCATACAATGATTCCAACTTTATTATGTCTATCTAATTCCGAAACAGAGAAGTAGCCCGCAGACACAGCAAGATATGCGCAAAGAAGCATAACCAGCCTATCCCGCCAGCAGCGCGAGCCGGCAGGAAGAAGCTCTCCTGCGACGAGTGCTTTGCTTCCAGGGTAGCATGCGACAGATTGACGCCGTGCTGTTCTCGCTGTCATGCGCTGGGGCGCCAATGTTCTTTGGGGAAGAATGGTCTGCAAAGTCAGGCTGTTAATAGCTGCTCGGCCGTTGCTATAGCGAAACCGATGAATACTACTACCAGTAGTAGTAGCAGCAGCAGCAGTGGCTATGAATTTATGAGCAATAATGAGCCGTTCTACTTTCTTCTCCGCTTCACCGATCCTTCTGTGAAAAGGGACAGGTTGGCTATTTCGGAGACTGCGGGGTGCTCGATCAGGAGAAATCTTGCGGCTGTTTACTCGTCGCTTGAGAATTCTCTGTTGCCTGATCATAGTTCTTTTCAGTACCTTATCAATGACCTTGTGGATCCTGGTTTATTCACTCTCAACGCCTCAGCGGCAGAGGATGATTATCGTCTAAGTGAATTTCTTTCTGATGACGCTGCCTTTGCGGTTTCAGTGTTGCCGAATCAATTACACAAAATAGCGACGGAATTGGTTGAAACATCGCAGTCTATGATGTTTGACGACGACAGACAGAAAAATGTGCTTGAAATTGCGGAATTGGACTCTCTCTTCACCGTTCCAAATCTTTCCATGTTTATTACTGCCTTCTTCCACTCACTCCACTGGCACATGCCGGTCGTGCACTGCCCGACCTTTGATCCTGGCAAAGTCTCGAATTGTCTTCTTCTAGCCATATTCCTCGCGGGTGCGGCTTATACTGTACCCTTTAACGGGGCCGATTTACCGCCAACACTTCTCACCGTGGCGGAGGAGTATATCTTTCGAAGAATTGCCAATCTGTCAACGACAACTTGTCTGGACAACCAAACTCAGGACTACTACTCACTGCGAGGCTCAACGATAGAAACCGTTCAAGCGGCTCTGATAGTTGAAATGCTTCAATTCTCGCAAGGCGATCCACTGACAAGGCGGCGTATTCGCATTATCAGGCATCCGTGCTTGGTTTCGACGATACGTTCCTTGGGATTGTTTCATCTCAAACGCAGAATGGCTCCTGTGTGCTGCGAGGAGAGTGGGTGGAGGGAATTGGTAGAGGAGGAAGTCTGCATACGGTTAGTTGCACCTCTTTCCTACATTCTGTTGAATTCGGTCTGACTGCTTTCCTCACTGAAAAAAGAGTCGCCTGCTGGGCTTTCCTTGCAGATGGTTTCCTCACAGTTTGCTTCAAGAACCATCCGTCACTCTCAATCTTCGAGATGGACTGTGACTTTCCGTGGAGTACTGAACTATTCGAAGCCGAGAATGTGTCGTCTTTCAATGAGGTAGTCAGTTCACATACAGCTGGACAACCGCTTCCTTCGTTGAGGAAAGTTGCTTCTGATCTACTCCAAATGCCTAGTACTAATAATGATCGCGTGCCCTGGCATAGCTCTTTGTCTGTAGAGCATCTTCTTATACTAATATACGGTATGGGCCTCTTTCCACACACCCTCTCACTCACTTATACTAATTTGACTGTATCAACTAGCAATGAACTCCCTTGCCTTCCAAGCACGCTCTGGATTACTTGGATACATATCAATGGACACAATCAAACTTGCTGCCATGAACTGGAAGAAGCTATGGGGGTCTGTACTCGGCGATCTACAGTCGAAGCAGTTGAAGGTAGCAAAAGCAACAACGACAATAAAAATGGAACAGAACTTACACCTCGGCTACCCGAAACACGCAGAAGAACTATGGTGGCTCTTGATGACTACGCTGAACGTCTCGGATCATGATGGCGGCAGGAATTTCCAATATTTGGATAGTGCTGCGACTGATGACTTGGGGAAGTTGAATGAATTTATCCAGTTTGCGTCGCCGAGAACGGGTGTGTTGGATGATGATACTTAATTATCATGACATTTATCTCATTATACAATACTCTTATTGATACCTTGTATTATTATAAATTACATACTTTTACTACCGCCAATCTAACACCATGGTCCCATATGAATCCCTGCCTAATGATCCTTTTTCAAAGCCTGACCTGCCTCATCCTTTTCAAAGGCCATCACAATACCATCCCCATGCGGCGTTTGGTAAGTCCCCTTCACTCGATCCCAGAATGTAGTGAACTGTCCGTAGTTATAGTTGAAATACAGATGATGCATCGTATGACAAGCAGCGCCATTAATAACCCGAGACTGCGAAAGGTACTCCGCATCATCTATTCGAAGCCAAAGTCATTAGCAGACAACCCTAGAATCCAAAGAAGAGAAGAAGAAACTCACGGATCAAAACAGTCCACAACGTAACAAAAACAAACAGCCCCAAATACGCAACTTTTTGCAACGGAAACAGAAAAGGAAAAATGTGATACGGAAGGCTCTGCAACCATCCATCAACCGGATTGAATGCGTAGCTGGCATAGGGCGTCGGAACAACCCATTTGTGGTGTCTCTTGTGAATAAATCGATAGACTGAAGGATGATGCAGACCACGATGAATCCAGTATATGCCAGAGTCCGTGAACATGATGAAAAGCGGGTACTGGAGGTAGGTGTAGATGTTTTTCGGGATGTAGGAAAACCCTTCGCTACTACTGCTGAAGTCGTATAACTTGGTCCAGCCCTGTGTCTCAGCGAGAAAGATGGGCATGGTCAAAAGGGCCATTATGGGCATTGACTTGAGGCTTTGGTTGATTTCTTGTTTGATTTGTCGGGGGAGGAATTTGGGGTGTTGGAGGAGTCGCTTGTCGTAGCATGTGTGGTATAGGATTGTGCTGCCGATGAAGTACATGGCCAGTCCGAATATCCTGTTTATTATTGTATGCTAGTTAGTTGCTCACTCTGAGAAACATTTCTTTTGAATTGTGACTGACCATGTAATTAGAAAAAGCGATAAGGCCTGTCTAGACAGATGCTCGCGTTTCCAGGAGCTCAACCCAGCCCACTGAGAAGGTTGTAGAGGGTAATATTGCTTGACATGTTGGTTGTATGCTTGAATACTGTCTCCTTCAAAGGACACTGCATTTCTGTCTGGCAAGATGATGGCGTACAGCCTGTCAAAGAAGAAGGTATCGCAGACATCGAGGAACACATCCATTGTGACGACGAATAGATACCAAAAGATTCGGCGTACTTTTAGTAATGATAAACGAGGGATGTGTTTAACGGATTATGGTATCTCTGAGTGTATGATCCATAGGCGATACTTATAGATGTTTGTGGCGAATACCTACAGGGTCATACCACCTGCTACGGAATGCCTTACATCCGAATACCTACCTGGGTACATGGGAATACCTACATGAAATACCTACATGAAATACCTACATGAACTATCCGCCCGTGGTAATGCACAATCCCTATATTAACCGGCCCCGGAATTAGTGAAGGGCTCGGTTAGATCTATTCTATTTATTTTCTAGAAAACGATGAATGATGTTCGTTCAAGCAGTCATTTGTGCCCTAACTTCGAGATAATCCCACCAATCACCTTCCAACGTTGCAAAACGGGGTAACATTCTCGCGATTCGCGAAGTTCGGGGTAATTAATATAAATAATACATAATGCGGGGGATTATAAAAGGATTGACGAGGGCTAAAGTATTTGTTCTGTTTCTGTTTGTGTGAATGTAAAAGGTACTTCTCTATGAGCGAAATTTGAATAGGAAAGAGATGTTCTTCTTCCGTTTCATACTCCTGTCTCTCCCCCTTTTCATTTTAGCAGCATTCACTGCGTCGAATTCGTCGTCGACTGTAACATGGGATAAGTACAGTCTGTCAATAGAGGATGAGAGACTGTTTGTCTTCTCGGGCGAATTCCACTATCTGCGTCTGCCTGTGCCCGAACTATGGCTCGACATATTTCAGAAGCTAAGAGCTAATGGGTTCAATGCCGCTTCAGGTACTACTAACTCCCTATCATAGAAGCATATAACCTCTTGACGGTTTAAAAAGTGCTTTCTAACAAGGAGAATTGTAGTTTATTTCTTCTGGAACTTCCATAGTGCTTCTAAAGGAGATTTCGATTTCGAGACTGGAGCGCACGACATCCAGCGCCTTTTCGACTATGCCAAAGAAGCAGGTGTCTATATCATTGCCAGACCTGGTCCATATGCCAACGGTGAGTTGTCTGCGGGGGGATTTGCTCTATGGGCAGTGTTGGGATAAGGACTGAATCTGACGGCGGTGCCCCTTTTGGAACTGCTAGCTCGCTTGACGAGCTGGCCGCACAAAAGCTAGTATTGTGGCCTTAATCTTTCCTCCTCTCCCCTCTTGAGCCTTAATTACTAAATATAGTGTAGTTGATATAGTTTTATATCTAACTGTGTAGGTTATATAGTTGGATTAACACTAATTAGTAATTATAGATTAGATTTATTATATAGTTTCTACTAATTCTAGATTAATCTTTCTTAATTAACTTAACTTCTTTTCTTTTTATTACTTTAATACTAAAAATATTTTTTACT